>JZKD02S2158156.1:846833-862012 GCA_000966675.3 Picea glauca
TTTCTATAATACAAGAAATATGGTCGATGTGTAGAAGAGATACCATTCAAGAGGCCTTTCTTTGTATACTTATTATTGTTTTTCATGTTTTGTCTTGATTTTTAGGTGTGTAGATCATGGTTTGATCATTCTATTTTAGATCCAAGTTGTCGTGCATTTATAGTGTAATCATCTCTTCTTTAAGTCTATCAATGGTATGTCCAGCTAATTCGGAATCGACAAATCTTGATTTTCAAAATTAGGTTATCCTTGTGGAATTCTTTAAGGTTTCAATTTTAAAAAACTGCATTTTTCTCCATATTATATATATATATATAAATTGTATTTTAGAATTCTTATTTAGAGCTTCAAATAAGGGTAACGGGTCCTTAAAAGAAATGGTCAAACTCAGTCGTCAAACTCACTCACGGAGAATTTGGTCTCTCCCTAGGAAAAAATCTTTCGCACAACCAGAATGTTGAAAGAAGATGGGCTTTCTCCAAATTGTAGCCCATATTAAAACAACGTCCGCTCTTTCAAAATTTTAATTCTTATATTTCAATGACTCTAACTAGACCCATCTTCAGAATAAAAAGAGACACCTAACATTGAAAAGAAGCTATCCACCGCTACAATTCGAAGATTTTCACAGATAATCCATTCTCATCCTTGCCAATGAAAGTTTTGACACAACATCTGAATAGTGCAAGAACCAATTTTTGCCGCTTGTTTTGTTTTTTATAGACCCAATTTATATTGTTGAGAAGTTAATGAATGTGCCTGACCATGAAATGAATGAATTATATGGGACGGAGGTGAAGCTTTGTGCATGAAATGAACAGAGTCTAATTAATTCTCGTTTACCCTTTACTCTTTTATTTCATTCTACATGTTCTCTCTTTAACCTTGAATTTCATTCCACATGCCTTCTCGCATGTTAACTCCAGCCAATGACCTTTCTCGCATATATATCCACCAATTTAATGTTTCCACATCCAAATGCTTTCTAAGTTTGAGGTCGTTCATGGATATGCATGGTACATAGATACTTTTCTTCTCACCTTTCAACAAGCCTATTAAAAAGCGGGATAAATATAAAAACGTTTTAAAAAAGGGGAAAAGATTAAATTTAAAAATATGAAAAGATTAAACCTTTTTTAAAATGGTGAAAAGATTAAACCTTTATATAAGTGTTGATTTAGTTTCACCTTTATATAAGTGTTGACTTTAGTTTCATTGAAAATTCATTCTTAAATGAATATCATAAAGGTAATGGTAAAAATATAGTTAACAATGTTTTTGTTTGGTGATATTCCTTTATAACATGTGAATTTTGTGATTAGCTATGTTCATCGAAACAATTTCACATTTTCAAGAGTAAGATGAAAATTTTCTCCCCAATAGCCTATACAAGTTGTATAAGACCACCTCATGCATAACTTTTTTGGCGAGTGTTATATATAATAGAGAGAATGAAAAATGGGAGGGATTTGTGGCTAGGTTTTCCTAGGCCGCAAACCCCTTGCTTTCACACTTCTCTTCTGAAACCCGCACGCAATTTCTCCTTGTGCACTCCTTCGCCCTAGAGAATCTACATCTCAACGCTTTCTCCCTCTTGCAATGCCTTCCCTTCATGTTTTTTTCCTGCAGGGAGAGTATCTATCTTCCCGTCGACTAATTCGTGGGCGGATCAGGATTTTCTATGGATGGAGGTGGTGCGGTTGTCTCCCCTGGTGATTTAGTTTTCTCTCTCTAGATCCCTTGCTCGCACAGACCATGCCTATTACCTGGATCATTTCCTTTCGGTGGAGACGATTTGTATCGTGAGCGCAGATCCTTTTTGGCTTAGGGCTGTGTTTATGCTTGTGGAAGCGTCTCTTCCCAGTCTTTGTATCTATTCTTTCTTTATGGTTTACCAACCAGCTTTTTTGTCCCTATGGGATCTTTCTACCCATTTTCGGGTCGTTCTTAAGGCACCTATAGAATGTAATTTGCTTCTCTTCAAATGAATAGAATTACGCTTTTTTTGTGGAAAAAAATAGAGAGAACATCGGTTGAACATATCTTGTCAAAAACCTCTCCCTGCACGTCATTTACACAACGAAACCATGCTTCTTCTTTTAATCCATTTCTCAAATCTCCATAATGGAGCAGAACAAGCAGAAAGGACAACCAAATATGTAAGTGCATAGCTACAAAACAACCTAAGAATAGGAGAGACGAGGGCTAGAAAGAGATCCAACGGAGTTCTGGAGAGGGTTGGTATTTCACATAAGACATTTGCAGAGTAATACTTTTACATAGAAACTTTGACATACAATAGATATGAAAACCAATACCATATATGTACATGCCTTTGAAATTTTTCTTTAACACGTGGGATCAAGGCTCAAACAAAGTACAGTAGCATAGTTACTAAGAAGATTGTATCAAATATTTTAATAAAGTTCATCCAAAGAAAACAAAGTAGCAGATCCAGAGCCAATCCATTAAGGCTAAAGTCAACAATACCATTTAGGGCAATTTATTGGTCATCAAACTAATGTAAGATAAGATTTTCCTCAGAACCTCTTGTGAACAAAAAGATTTTGGTGGAAAGTGTTTATTTATGTGATATTTTTTCCAAACTAATTATGAAAAGATGAAAAATGGATTATTTTTTCTTTTGTTTGTTAATTTGTGCGGAACCTATTGGCTACGCGATTAACTTGTGGCTTGAGAAACCGCGACTCAGGGGCATCTAAGCCATCAAAATCACCCGGGGATCGCACCCGACCTGAGCCACACCAACCCTTAACATGGTTGGATTTTTTGTCCCCGTAGGTTTCGAACCGGTGACTTTAACAACACGGAGTGGCTTAACAACACACTCCGTCACGGACTGTCCTACACCTCGGGGACCAAAAATGGATTATTATTATTATATAATTATTTTATTTTATTTTATGTAGAATTTTATTCAATTTTATTGTAAATAGAATTTAAAATAAATCTAAAATTGAAAATAAATTGATAAATTATTTTTTAATTTAATAAAATTAATTTTGTAAAAATTGTAATTACATTTAATGGATATAATTTGATTGATAAAAAAATTTATTATAAAAATTGCAAATTTTAACTCATTTCAAAACACTCTTTTCACAATTCTTAAAAGATAATGTATCATAACCAATTTAAAAATAAACAAAATACTAAATTCAAGTAAAATTTTATCTCACTTAAAAAAATGAATTTATGTTTTATGTTAAGAACATGTAATTCCTCAAGGTCACATGTTCAACTCCAAAAGGAATAAGGTATCTACACCTTTCCATCCTAATCGATATCTTCATTATAATCTTTAAAACAAGATCTTAAGTTAAAGATAATACATTTAATTATACAATTTATCCTAGAATATATATCAGTTTTTGAGTTTAAGATGATTTATGTTTTTTCTTTTCAAAATTTACAATTGTTTTACCAATTTGAGATGGTAAGTGGTCCTTATCAAAATAATGAACCAACTTCAAATAACATCACTTTATTTGCAATATCTTTATTAGTCCTTTCACAACATTAATATGAAAAATTATTTCAAATGACTTGGGCATTCTCATTCGCTAACTTAGAGAGTATGCTAGTAGATAATGATTTACTTGTTCCTGAAAATGGTTACCACCACGCTAACATAACCAATATTCCAATGACGAAGGACCCGAGAGCTAACTGGTATCATCCCATGACCTAATGGGGACAAACACCGGGCACACCATGTGGTCTAGCCGGGCAAAAGCTTTGCATAATAGACACTTTAGAGCGGGACCCATATTGTTGTGTGTCGTCACCAATTAAGGCAACTGTGCGTTCATCTGTTTTGGGGGTAAAAGTTAGATTTCCTACTTCGTTTATATTGGGATACATGACTCTTCGCCACTAGATATTAACATAAACATAAATTTGTATAAATGCAAGCAGTTCAAAGTGAAGTAACACAAGAGTATAATACTTAATGTGAATATTTAATGGATGGATTTATGATCATGAATTTTCTTCTCTTTTGTTGTTTGGATTTTTATTTGTAGGAACTAAATATTGTTAAGGAAAATATCCAACTACATCTTTAACTAGTTAGTCAGTTAGTTTACCGTTATAGTTATAGAAGTGTGTAACTCCGTAACATCTTGTAACTATATTGTGTAACTATACATGTTCATTTTAATAAAATATATATCAATATTGTAGTGTGTTGCATCAAATCTGTCTCTACTTAATCTTTTCAAGGTATTAGAGTGGGTCTGGGCCTCACTCCATCACTGGAGGGCCCAGAGACCCAAGGTTATGAAAGTATCTCCGTTTGAGAGAAGAGGATTCGATTTTGAAACTACTACTATTGTTGCATGTTTTAGAGAAGAGGATTCGATTTTGAAACTACTGCTATTGTTGCATAGCAGGGAAGTCAGTGATGAAGAACCTTTCTGCTCACTCAGAAGATATGAAGCTGGTAATTGCTGAGTTAAAAAAGTTCGGTTGGAATTTCGTGCAGGCGAAGTGTGCCATCAAGGGTTTCACTTGCTGAGTGCAGGCAAAGTATGCCATCGAGGCGCTGAGGAAAATGCGCAGAGAAGAGCTCAAAAGGTTACAGATCAATAGAGATGAGTGAGAACAATTGATCTATCCGAGCGTACGGAAGCAAGGAGAAAAGGGCCATTTGGAAAGCCGCCCAGAGAAGTTGTCGTTGCTCTCTTATTTGGAATGCCGAAACAAACTTCGGATTCGCGTGGCAGTTTTCATAGATCTCGCTGAAAAGTATTTGCAGTCTATTTGAAAGTTGAGGCAGTTTAGTGTAGTTGATGCGGTTTACTAGGCACTGTAGAGTAGTAGATTCACAGAGAACAAAGATAAAGTTTACCAAGCACGTGAGAAAGCCCGGAGAAGCGACCAGAAAGAAATTTATTTGAGAGGAGCACCCATGTGATTTTTGAAAAGCTACCAGAAATTTATTTGAGAGGAGCAGCCATGTGATTTTTAAAATATCAGCACAATCCGTGAGGAAGTCAAACAATAAGTTTTTTATTTTAAATTTTATAAGATGTATAAAAAAAAAAAAAGGTGCTGTCCATTATTTAACAAAAAAGTCTTTATTTATTATTTAAAGATTCTTTATTATTTCAGAGGAGGTCATGAGAAGTTTTTGGGTTGGGCTTGGTGTGGAGTTATAAGGATTCACAATTTGCTATAAGGATCCACAATTGGTAAGAAAATTGAGTGGAGCCATAAAGTTTATGAGTATGGAGTGTCACATGTAAATGTTATGGTTGGAGTGGAGTTGGATGAAATTCTCAAAATGATTGGGAATAGTTTGTTTGTTGAAAACATGCTTAGTGTATTGAGTTGTTGTTTGTGTAAGTTGTTAAAGTTATGAAAATAACTTTAATGCTTTGGTGATATGAGAAAATATTTGTGTCTTGGAAGAATGTATGGAATCTTATTGAGTCTAGCTAACTCAATATTGGTATAGTTATTTTGTTAGAATTCGTGACTCTAACAAATGACAAGAGAATAAGGAAATCCTAGACGAAGATAAATTCAAGAGCAAAAAGATGTTAAGCATGGTGATGAGATTTATTTTGGCAATTATAAATAGAGTTGCAAAGAGACAATAAGTTCAGTGAATCGAAGAAGCATAATCCAACCAGACCAACAAAGCCAATAGATGAAGAAGAGTCGTCATGGAGAAAATAGTCTACAAGAAAGAAAATCCAGGCTTGCAAGGAGAAAAATCCACAAGACAAGAATATTGCCTCTTCTATTGTTGAAGAGAAAGAATCGTTGACGCTGAGGCATTTTATGGACAACATTTCCGCATTATTGCGCAACAAAAAATGCATGAAGAAAGTCACAAAGAAACAAAAAATGCATGAAGAAAGTCACAAAGAAGAAAGATGGGTAGAGACATGCAACAAAATATAACTAAATTTTTTGTTTTTTCATTCATCAGCAAATACATAAGAAATGAATTGTTGTAATTTGAAGGGTGCATGTTCGGTTGCACCCGACACCCCAGTAGACACTCCAGTAAGTTTTTTGGTCCCATTTGTAATAAGTTGTGAGCTTTGTTATAGGAAAGCTTTGTTCCTCATGTTCAGTAAGCCCTGATTGAATCAGGCCTACATAGGTCAATATGTGATCATTTGGTTTCATGCAACATGAAGCGTTTGCCATGATACATCACAACTATCCTTGGTTTCGAGCAGCTTGAGGCGTTGGCTAGAAGGAATGTGGTATTAAGTCCACTTTGGTAAAAGAATGTGGTATGAAGTCCACTTTGGTAGATACAAGGGTGTCTACTCGTATGATTGTACCAAGTTTTGTTTAAGGGGGAGTGGGAAGTCTATTGCATTATTGCATTGGACGTTGGTGGACGTTGGTAATAATGATAGTTTTTCCTGGATGTAATTGAGGGGGAGTGTTAAGGAAAATACCTAATTACATCATTAACTTTAGTTAGTTAATTTACTGTTACAGAAGTTGGTAACTCCGTAACGTCTTCTAACCATATTGTGTAACTATACATGTCCATATTAATAGAATACACATCAATAATATAGTGTGTTGCATCAAATCTGTCTCTGCTAAATTTTTTCAAATACCAACCCTTGAGGTGGATGCATTTTTTGTTCTTTGCTTCAACAAAAGGACTGCAATGTGATGAATCTATAGTACATGGGCCATACTGCAATTTCAGAACTGCCCACTCCTGCTCGAATTATTGGATGGTTGTAAAACAAAGTGAAAAGACAGTTGTTGTTTTCAGCATTTATGAATTTTGGAGGTTCTATTCGACATTACCAGTGTCTTTTTAGTTGCAGACGAAGCAGAGAGTTTGTGGTAAATTCTAGTTTCCACGGATGTGGTAATAGCGCTTTTCCCAAGTGGAGAACAGTGCCCACATAAGGTAATTATAAATTTCTAATGATGCCAATGTCGATCATCTTAGACAATGATAGGTAATTGGTTTCTTTAATTTTCTTCAAAGGGTTTCTCACAACAACTGTTACTCTTAAAGTTAAGTCGAAGTCGAAGGTTCAACATAATGATGATTTTTTCTTCAAAGGGTTTCAATAGGTTTCTGTCTTCTGTCAATAACAACGGCTATTTTTAAAGTTAAGTCGAAGGTTCAAGGGAATGGTGATTTTTTTTTGGAGATATTTGTCCAAAATTCTACGAAAAATTGTCGGATTCATAGATTTAAGTGATTATTTCTGTATGATCCAAGTGCTTCTGAAATTTTTCAGTTTATTTCTGCATGCAAAAATAGATTTAATCTCCAAACATACTTGTCATAAATGTTAATATAACTTTGAAAGAACTTGTGACATCAACTTCAAATTTCCATGCATTTATGGCAAGTTACACTTACATCCTTCTGTGTTCATTTCTGTGCCACTTGGCGCTCATTGCATCCAGAAAATTAGGAAGAATTGATACGTGACTACGAGATTTTTGGGAAGTCGTGTCTGGATTTGGGTAGCAGCTTGGTATTTATAGGAGATATTCTATCCTCCTACCACCATGGAAACAAGATTCATTGCAGAAAACTGCCAGTACTTTAGCAGGATGGATAGACCTCCTCGCTGTTCAAAAGTTGAGGGCCTCAATCGCAGGGCTTGGACTACAGAAGAAGATATGATTTTGAGGGATTACGTTAGCATTCATGGACTAGACGGCAGATGGCGTTCGGTTCCTCTCAAAGCAGGTTCTCAGTCACCCATGCAGATCTCTGGTTTTAGTTTATCTTCGCTTTTAAATATTTAGTAAGTATCAAGCTACAACTGAAAAATGATGTGGAACTTAATTTATTTTGCAGGACTCAATCGCTGTGGAAAGAGTTGTAGACTACGTTGGATGAACTATCTTAGTCCAAATATAAAACGAGGAAATATTTCTACCGAGAGGAGGAGCTCATAATTAGACTCCATTGCCTTCTTGGGAATCATTACGTGAGCAGATTAATGATTCTAAACCTGTCTTTTTATTCTGATGCTCCCTCTATAATTACTACAGAAAACGATTAATTCCTTAATTGTAATAAGAAATGTATCCGTTTTTCGGGCATTTTAAATAGAAAGAGGTTTCAAACTGGAATTTGGACTGGTAAGGAGCTAACAACTTAATCATATGTACAGATGGTCACTTATAGCAGGAAGACTACCAGGTCGAACAGATAATGAAATAAAGAACTACTGGAATACTCATTTGAGGAAGAAAATTGGAAAGCTCAATAAACGTGATCGGGCGAAGATAAAATAACTGAGGAAGACAAACATTTTACTCCTGATCTGGATCTTGTCAGAGCAAATGAAATTGCAATAAATATGGAAAACAAATCAAGTGATGTTCAGTCCTTTGATGAAGAGTGGAAGACACTGTTAGGAGAAGATTCCCTTACTAACAGCTTTTTTGGGATTCCTGAATTTGTAAGTGTGGAACACTGGAAGTCTCCTCACACTGAAATGTTTTCTCGTTTCACTGGGATAACATCCCAAGGCGTATTAGATTTCGGCTGTGCAGTTGAGTTTTCTCCATCTCCAACCTATTCCTGCATATATTTTCAAATATAATAAAACAAGCGAGTAATCAGTCTTTTAGACTCGGACATGTGAAAAACGGAGGCACATCGGCACTCGGGTTTCGGTTTTACAAACACCCAATGCATAAAAACAAAACAATTATTGCCTAAATGCGAAACAAGGATTATTCGAATTCTGCATTTACAAATACCCAACTTAAAAACAAAACAACTATATCCGAAATAATGTGATCAGGCTTTGGGCCCACAACTTCGGTTTCGGAGTTTTGGAAACTAAATAACTCCGTGCACTCGAAAAAACAAGTGCCGAATGCGAAATAACAACCTTTTACTTAATGTGTTTTTAAAATCACTTGATCCACAAATAAACTCCGAATAAATATAGGACCGGGTTTGCAATAGGTAAAATTAAATAATTATTACGTTTAGTTAAATTGAAATCAAGAAATCATACAAGTTTACAAACTTAATAAAAATAGAGTGTAAAGGGAGAGAACACCTCCGAATACAAAATATCAAGTTCTTTTCAATGTGCTTTCAAACTCTTGTCAATTACAATCTGTTTTAGGTATTTATATAAACAAAAATACCCCTTCGATCTTATAAAAATGTTTAATTGAGGCGGTGATGTTGTCTCCTGGCTTGCAAAGGTTAAGGCGGCCACCGCTTGAGCAATTCGTAAATCGGTGCTAAATCCTTGAGTCTTCAAGAGTCAATCGGTGCTAAATCCTTGAGTCTTCAAGAGTTCTTCAAGAGTTAAGACGACCACCGATCTACCGTTATTGAGGCGGTGAAATGATTACTATCCAACATACTCTCTCTTAATCATTTAAAAACAAAACAACCAAAAATATGCAATACAAAATTGTTGTTAACAAAGCATTACAGCTTATAGACCCCAATATTTCTTCTATGAATTTTACACAGTTCATTTCCCAAAGGCTACGTAAATATGTCTGCAAATTGTTCTTCAGACCTGCAGAGATGAACTGAAATTTCTTTACCATTCACCAGTTCTCGAATGAAATGATACCTCATATCAATGTGCTTACTTTGCTTGTGAAAAACATGATTCTTTGACAGTGCAATGACAGATTTATTGTCACGAACAATTTGGGTTGCATCATTCTGGTCATGCAACAATTCATTCAAGACCCTTCTCATCCATACAGCTTGACATGTAGCTTCAATTGTTGCAACATACTCTGCCTCAGTAGAAGATAAAGTCACTATGGGTTGTTTCTTTGATGCCCATGCCACTACTCCAGATCCAAGACTAAACACATACCCATATGTGCTTTTCATGTCATCAATGGAACCTGCAAAATCACTATCAGTATATCCGATCAGCTCAAATTTTAAACTTGATGTGTATCGGATACCAAAGTCAGTTGTTCTAGCAACATATCTCACGATCCTCTTTCCTTCTTGCTAATGAGTACTCTCCGGAGTCTCTATGAAACTCGAAATCAAACTTACAGCAAACATGATATTAGGTCTGGTTGTTGTTAAGTACATAAGGCTTCCAACCAGCCTCTTATACAGAGTTGGATCAACATATGATCCCTCATCATACTTGCTAAGTTTAATACCAGTTGTCATAGGTGTTGCAGCTGGTTTACAATTCATCATTCTAAACCTTTTCAATACTTCATTTGCATAGCTAGTTTGACAAATGAAAATGCCATCATCAGATTGACCCATTTCAATTCCAAGAAAATACTTCATCAATCCTAAATCAGTCATCTCAAACTCTGTTTTCATGGCATTTTTAAAATCATCTACAGATAGATCTCCAATAAAAATCAGGTCATCAACATACAAACAAACAATAAAAAATTTACCTTTCAAGTTTACCCTTGTATACAAAGTTGGTTCACTTGGACTTCTGTTGAATCCAACACTAATTATATATTCATCAATCCTACTATACCAAACTCTGGATGCCTACTTCAATCCATATAAGGCTTTCCTTAACTTATAGACTTTATCTCTATCTGTATCAATCTCATAACTTGGAGGTTGTCTTACATAAACCTCTTCTTCCAAATATCCATTCAAGAATGCAGACTTAACATCCATCTAATGCATGATCCACTTATTCTGAGTTGCAATAGATAAGACCATCCTCACAGTGTAAATTCTTTCTACAGTGGCAAATGTTTCATTGTAATCAATACCGGGTTGCTGACTAAACCCTTGAGCTACAAGTCTTGCCTTGTACTTTTCAACTTCACCTTTTGTATTCAACTTAGTCTTATAAACCCACTTAACACAAATACTGTTCTAACCTTTAGGTAAATCTACAAGATCCCAAGTGTTATTTATTTCAATGAAATCAATCTCATCATCCATTTCTTTTATCCATACATCCTCTTTAGCAACTTCATTAAAACTTACAGGATCACATACCATTAATGCAAAATTTGAAATCTGATCTACTTATTCATTCTGATCATACAATTCTCTTAAGCTTCTAGTCTTATGTCCTTTAAATCTGTTTCTTAATGAATCTAAAGTGGGATTTGATTCACTACTTACCTGTGAATCTGATTGATGTCCACCATGTCCAGATGGCTCACCACGCTCATGAGTTTTGGGCGTTCTAAATTGAGATGGGCTTAAATCTGGTGCTTCCCTTGTAAGACTTCTTGTTGCAGGCGTATGTGCATGTGGAACCAACTTTCCACCTCCTTCATCCTGCTCAGCTCCATCATCATCTTCACAGGGTAACACAACTCCCTCTGAAATTGATTTATCAATACTTCCATCCCAAGCTTCATCTTCATTAAAATGAACATCTCTGCTGATTACATGTTTCTGGGTGATGGGATTGTAGAGTTTATATTCCCTAGACTCTTCATTGTATCCAACAAATATACATCTCTCACTTCTTTCATCCAACCTCCTCCTCATTTCTGCAGGTACACGCGCAAATGCAGCACATCCAAAAATTCTGAAATGAGAAACATTGCAAGACTTACCATCCTGGGCTTCATGAGGTACACGATCCCTCATGGTCTTGGTCGGACTTCTATTCAAGATAAAAATAGAGAAAAGAACCACATCTCTCCAATATTCATTTGAAAGATGCTTCTTTTTCAACATGCTTCAGGCCATATCCATGATGGTCTGATTCTTTCTTTCAGCCACTCCATTCTGCTGTTGAGTATATCGAGCAGTAAACTGCCTTTTAATTCCATGAAGATCACGAAATTCAATGAATTCATTAAGTTTGTATTCACCTCCTCTGTCGGACCTTAAGATTTTAATGGTTTGACCACTCTCATTCTCAACCATAGACTTAAACTTCCTAAAAACATCAAAGGCTTCAGATTTATGATTCAACAAATACAACCAAGTCTTCCTACTAAAATCATTAATAAAAGTCATGAAATAAACATAACCATTCAAAGAAGGTGTTTGCATAGGTCCACGCAAGTCCGTGTGGACAATTTCCAATGGAGCTTTTGCTTTGTAGGAAACACTTGAGATAAATTTCTCTCTATGATGCTTCACAAGTATACAACTCTCACAAGAGATTGCAGGTTGCTAAATACAGGGAAACCCCTTTACCATCTGCTTCTTCTGTAACAGATCTAAGCCACCAAAATGTAAATGACCATATCTCTAATGCCATAACCAAGATTAATTTAAACTTCCATCTTTATAAGCATTCAAAGAACCACTCAAATCATTTCTCATAACAAGTGGAAACATTCTATTCCTAGTCATCTCTACTTTTGCAATCAACTGTTTGTTGGGTAATTTATCATTTATTGTACATACCTTGTTCTTGAAGAATACTCTGTACTTTTTCTCCATCAGTTGTCCAATACTAATAAGATTGCATTTTAAACCAGTCACAAAGTAAACATCATCAATATTTCTTCTCTGATTGTTCTTAGTGTAAACTGAAACTACACCTTTACCATTGACTGTAGCCTTATAGTCATTTCTCAGTTTTACTTAAGACTGAATACTAGTGTCAATAGAAGAAAATAAATCTTTGTTACCAGCCATGTGGTTATTGCAACCACTATCCAAAAACCAAATATCATTAGCACTTTCCTGAGTGACATTACAAGTCAAAAACACAGGATTTTGATAATCTTCAGACTCATTTGTAATATGTACAGACTGCTTTCCAGCATCTGCCTGCTTCTTCCAACATTTGTTAGCAAAATGCCCAAACTTCTTACAATAATAACATTGTAATTTCGATTGATCATACCTCTGATTTTCTTGCTGCCAGGGTTTGTTGCTGCTCCCTCTTAAATTAAGAGGATTCTCCTGGGACTTCTGCTCAGACACTGATTTAGTTCTATTGTGCCTTCAACCAGAAAATTGACCTCCTCTTCCATGATTATAAGACCTTCCTCTGCCTCTGCCTCTAGTAACATGCAGTTGGGATTTGAAAGAATGCTCCATTGATCCTTCTTCATATCTATATATCCTAGATTCATGAGCAACAAGAGAACCAGTTAACTCATCAATTTGCATTTGACTTAAATCCTTAAATTCCTCTATGGGTACCACAACAGATTCAAACTTCTTGGGAAAACTTCTCAGCACTTTCTCAATGACTCTCTTATTCTCAACATCATCTCCATACTGCCTGAGTTGGTTCACAACTCTCATCACTTAAGTCATGAAAGTATCAACACTTTCATTATCCTTCATCTTCAGATTTTCGAAATCCCTTCTCAACTTCTTCAACTTGAATATCTTCACCTTGGACACACCTTGATAACAGGTTTCAAGAATGTCCCAAGGCATCTTCGAAGATGCAGCACAATAAATCTCCGTAAAAATGGATTCATTTAATCGTTGTTGGATTAATCCAAGATCCTTGTTATCCTTTTTCCTGTTTTCCTTCAGCAAAACACGGTTAGCATTAGAGAGAGCCAATTATGCTGCTACATTAGCTAGCTCAACATAACCATCAATAACATAGGTCCATAAATCTTGAGAACATAAAATTTTCCTCATCCGAATATACCAAGAGTCATATAACTTCTCGCTTAGTACAAGAACCTGCACCTGAGAGGAGCTACTACTAGATGCAACCATTTATAAAAATTTGAAAGAAATCAAATAAAACTTCACGAAGAAAAATAAGAAAATAAAACTTGGCACCAACGTATAATACTTAATGCTAATGTTTAATGGATGCATTTTTTGTTCTTTGCTTCAACAGAAGGATGACAATGTGATGAATCTACAGTACATGCGCCACACAACAATTTCAGTATTGCCCACTCCTGCTTGAATTATTGGATGGTTGTAAAACAAAGTGAAAGGACAGTTGTTGTTTTCAACATTTATGAATTTTGGAGGTTCTATTCGACATTACCAGTGTCTTTTTGGTTGCAGACGAAGCAGAGAGTTTGTGGTAAATTCCAGTTTCCACGGATGTGGTAATAGCGCCTTTCCCCAGTGGAGATCGGTGCCCAGGGAAGGTAATTATAAATTTCTAATGATGTTGATGTCAATCACCTTATTCGTGATTGGACAGTGATAGGTAATTGGTTTCTTTAATTTTCTTCAAAGGGTTTCTCACAACAACTGTTACTCTTAAAGTTAAGTCGAAGGTTCAACGGAATGATGATTTTTTCTTCAAAGGGTTTCAATAGGTTTTTGTCTTCTGTCAACAACAACAATGGTTATTTTTAAAGTTAAGTCAAAGATTCAAGGGAATGATGATTTTTTTCGGAGATATTTGCTAGAAATTCTATGAAAAATTATCGGATTCATAGATTTAAAAGATTATTTATGTATGAAGTTTTTCAATTTATTTCTGCATGCAAAAATAGATTTAATCTCCAAACAGACTTGTCATAAATGTTAATATAACTTTGAAAAAACTTGTGACATCAACTTCAAATTTCCATGCATTTATGGCATGTTACACTTACATCCTTTTGTGTTCATTTCTGTGCTACTTGGTGCTCATTTCTATAAATTCTAACCTTATACAATATCTACTGCAAACTGATATTCAGAAAAGAACAGAAAAGATACAATGGCAAATACAAACATTACAAAAAGATTTTTCACCTGGAAACCCAAACCGGGAAAACCAACATATATTATATTCATACATTGTGTTATATTGTTTACAATACAATATACATATAGGAGCCAATGGCATCCAAAACCCTAACCCAATGACCTGGATTAGTCCAAAACCCTAATTCCTTAACCAGAAATAGAAAACCATTGGAAAAAAATCATGTGCCGAAAAAACCACCTAAATATCATGTGGTCCTGGAAATATATCGTCCCGGTGTGAAAAAAAATTTCGGGGGCGATGCCCCCGAACCCCTACGTGGGGGGCTCTGCCCCCCTGCACCCCCCCTCTAAACCCCTTGCACGCCCGACGCAAATGCTCAGACACTACTACTCGTGCAAAGAATATAACACATACCCAACATTCTTCCACTTGTTGTTTTCTTTGCACACAGGGGGTTACAGGGTTACATAGTCAACAATCTAGGGAAACAATGTCCATGGATCCTCTACACCAAGAGAACTTCTCAATGCTCACAGATTTTGTTAATGAATCTGCAACATTCTTCAAAGTGTCCACCTTCATCAGTGATACTTTCTTTTCTTCAATCAT
>JZKD02S2158156.1:894010-933286 GCA_000966675.3 Picea glauca
ATCCAGGATGGTATCTATTGCCAATTTGTTGTTCCTTTTTGCTTCCTTTTGAGCTGCAGTCATTGGTTTCTTCAAAGCATTGTATCCTGAAGAAACTGAGAACCAAACATCTACCCCAAGAGATTTCAAGTAAATTTCCATTCTATTACTCCAGTATTCAAAATTTCTTCCATCAAATGGTGGAATCCCATTTGAAATTTTGTATTCCATTTCTTCTTAGGATCTTCCTTCCAGTGGTTAAACTGTATTGAAGGCAACCAACTCTGATGTCAATTGTTGATACTGAGAGGGGGGTGAATCAGTATCAAGTACAATTTAAAACCTTTTTCAACTTATACTTATACCATTCAACTATATCCAATGAGAAATGAACAATATTATAAGAGTTACACCAATACACCACAATACACCATGCACAATATATGAAAAATAATCAATATTTATTGTTCAAGAGAAGTAATGACTTCCAAAGGTAGCTAGTAATTTTTCCCACATCATTTGGATTCTCTATGAATAATTTATGACTGTTTTACCCGGAACACCTGTTTATTGACTAACTTCAGGACTGGTCACAAACCCTATCTTCCACAGAGTGTATCTCCATAATTATAGCAAATCAAGAGCTGAAATTTTTACTAGAGGTACCTTGATATGTCTTCTCAATACCATAGCGATTTCACCATCTGAATCGTTCTATAAAAAACTTTATAGAAAAAATGGTAAGATGACCTGAAAATAACATACCTTAGAACACATCACCAAAAGACTTCATCCTCCCTTGAAATCCAACCTTCTTTTCTTCTTATTTTCTATGAAATTTGACTTGTATCAAATGAATGTATATTTTTGTTTATTTATACCATTTATGTCACTTCCTTTTAACATTAGGGCCAACCTAACACTTTCTTATTTTGTAATTTGTTTCTTTAATTATCTTCAAGGCCTACATGCACTTCCTTCTTCAATTCACTTTGTCATCTTCAAAAATTCATTTCTACTCAACCATGAGGATCCACGTGATGTGCCACATACCATCAGAAACAACATGATGTATACTATCCATCCATGGGTTTTGTATCTGTATGAGCATTTTCCTTCATGTCCAAATACCTTCATCAATCTTCCAGTCCAAAACCCATTACTAGGGTTGACATCAATGACAACAACCAATCTTCCAACACAACCCTATGCAACACATTCTTACATGCCAATTGCTAGGGGGAAAATACTCCAAATGGATCGTAATACTCCAGGAGTTTGACTTAGAATTTGAATGCGCTAAGTCCAAGAAATCCTTGGTGTTTTTCGAGTTGATATGCAACCTTCCCTAGTCTGAGACAAAAAATGTAGCAACAGATTCATTACCTGATGAATCCCTTTTCCTGATTAGTTCTGATGACCTTTGGTATGGATATATCATCATATATCTCCAAACCTATACTTTTTGGCCCAATATTTCTAACACTAACCGCCATCGAATACGCTACCAAGACTGTTAGTATATTATCCTTGGTGATACTCTTTATCGTTGTGGGATTGACTTTGTTTCTCAATGCTGCCTCACATTTGATGAAGTCGAGAAAGGCCTAAATGAATACCATTCTGAAGCCTGTGGTGGTCACATGTCTGGGTATGCTACTGCCCAGAATATCTTACAAGCAGGGTATTTTTGGCCTTCTTTATTCAACGATTGCATAATTGCCTTTCAAAAATGCCACGCTTGCCAAACTTACAACAATAAAATACGATCACACCCTGCTCCTCTACACCCTGTGGTCTCTGTTGGTCCTTTTGCAAATTGGGGTATCGATTTCATGACATGTCACCCTCACTCAGCTGGGGGCATGGATACATTATTATAGCCATATATTATTTTATGAAATGGGCCGAGGTGATGCCAACATTCGACAATACTGAAAGGACTGCAACATTATTTATATTCAATCACATCATTGCTCGATTTGGTGTTTCTCAAGTTATCATTACTAACCATGGTAGCCACTTTAGAAACTTCATGATGTTTGAACTCACTAAAAAGTTGGGTCTTCTCCATGACAACTCAACACCCTATTACCCACAAGCCAATGACCAAGTTGAAACAATAAACAAAATCCTCATTACCATGCTTCAACGAATGATAGGGATTCACAAAATGAGTTGGCACACGATGTTGTTTTTAGCATTGTCGTCTTACTGGACATCCGTTAAGTCTGCTATCGGGTTTACACCATTACAGTTAGTCTATGGTCTAGAAGCCATCTTGTCGATTGAATGTGAGATACCCTCCCTAAAATTAGCTGTCAAACTTCCCCCAAACACTTCTTGCCAAAGAAGAACGTCTGTTGTATCTCATGCAATTAGATGAAGCCCTTCGTGATGCCACCCTAGTTATAGAAGCCCATAAAAAATGCATCAAAGCCCAATATGACAAACATGTCAAGCCACACATTTTCTTTGAAGGCGATCTGGTTCTCCTTTATGAACAAGATCGGGATATGCTAGGAGCTGGAAAATTTGAAGCTATGTGGCGAGGTCCTTATATCGTCAGACGAGTTTTGGAGAAAGGAGCTTACGAGTTAGTAGACTACGACGGTATCCATTTGAGTGAACCCAGAAATGGGTTGTACTTAAAGAAATACTATGCTTAAGATCACCTGTGCATGAGCGCTTGTATTATATTGTATCATACTTTTTGTGTGTTACTTTAGTATGCTTTTTCGTTATTTGGTCTCTTCCCTCGACCGCTTATCTTGCGTTGTTATTGGTTTCCAGATGTCGGAGTCTTTGCCACCCCACATTGGCTTCGCCGATGGCGCTATCCGTATTACTCAGAACCTTGCTTCTGCTGCATGGGAAATTTACACCCCTACAAACGAACTCATCAGTCTATGAGGTGTGTGCCTCGGTCGTGCGACCAATAATATTGCAGAATATAGCGTCGTCATCGAATTGTTGATTGATGTTATTTCGATTGATATCCGCCACCTGGTTATATGACTTGATTTGCAGCTAGTAGTACTACAGTTAAGTAACGTCTATGCTGTCCAAAGTCCTACTTTATTATGGGTATATTTACAAATTCACCTCTTGGAACGTTATTTTGATTATATCGAATATCAACACATTCCTCGATGTCTAAATACATTGACTGGTGCATTAGCTAACTATGTGTTAGACAGAAATTTTGGGCATTTATAAACCAATCACACATCACATGTATAACACAACACAAAATAATCTGGTAGAATCCGTATATATGTATATAACGATCAAAATATTTTACAATTTTTTTTGTCCAAAGACCAAAATCTCAAAATAAGAAGCCCATAGATTCTACAAAGTAGCGTCATGGATGATGCTCACGATAACACACAACTGCTCGAGATACCCTATGGAATAGTCGACTGAGCGACTTGGACATGCCCACAGTATGGTGCTAGTAACGTCTCGGGATCTCCCCAATAGCAATATTCGGGACGTCCGTGGTCAAACCCTCCAAGTTTTGTTCCACTGCCTTGTAGTCTTCGACATCCCATCTTGACACTGGAGCCACTTCTCCTTGCCATTGAATGGGAGACGTTCCTAGAGGTTGATATTGCCCCACATCTGTGTCATCAAAAAGATTTTTTTTTATTAGTTCTTGGATAAACATAAAAACATTTCATATGATAAAAATTTACAAAAACATTTAAAAAGAAAAAAATGTGTACTTCTTACCTAAGTCACCCCATTGAGCATCCTCAGGCAAGGCCAAATCGAGATCCCCTCAGAAATACAAACCAACATATGCGTAGTCATCGATCATCATCATCTCGGGCCTCAACCAGTCAAAAAATGAATCATTATACTTGATTATAGGCCCTGCTATGTGTCAAGCCATGAGTTTGCACCATCTCAGCATCCTCAGATCCTGTGGGGCCGGTAAACCCCAATCAACTTGTAGTTGCAGTAGTGGAACCCTCTCGAGGAAGAATGACATCAAAAATGATCCATACCCAAACTGCTTCAAGTCACTCTTTCTACACTTCGTCAATTGTCTCTCCATACTGCAGAGAACTGCATCCAACTAGTTGAAGACCCAAGGCTTTGTGCACTCTATGGCATATTGGAAATAGCTCTGGAGGGCCATGTGCAGAGCCACACTTTCAGCCATGCATGTAATAGTAAACAAGATGGTCTGTAGGGTCAGATTTTGGACCCCCCAAATGGAAACCTTACCCTTGCTTCTCTCTGCCTCGGTAACACAATACTGGTGACAATACTCGCTCATAGGGAGTCCACCATCTCTACCTCCAGTCAAAGTAGCGTGATATCCACGTTCTGACACCCTGTTAGAAAATATATATCCTCGATATCCAGTGTCAGTGTATGGAATCCCATGTGAAATAACTGTTGATCCATGTCCCACATGTGGACCAGGTATTCCAACAACCTGATTTGGGCTCTCATGCCCGGAATCCTGAAAAATTTCAAGAGCCCACAGTCCCGGAGGGCAACGACTGTACCTGGGTCATTCCCGGCAATGGAATCATCCTCCTCATGTTCTCTTTCTCTCCATTCCAACATTATGATGGTCAAACACCTACAAAAGAGCCATGAGAGGGAAGTCAACAACTTGTTTTAAACTCTTGCATAATTTTTATTGAGCAAAACCTTACTTTAAAATCCATTTTTCGACCCCCGCAGGTGAGCCTTTTGCACAGTGTGATATTCTCAGAGGTTCCCTGAAGGACACTTGTGAGAATATTAGATTCTCATAGGTCCCACATGGACCACCTGCAAGAATGCTTGGGTGCATGTTCCGACCCTAAAATTGACTCAAAACCCAAAAAAATTGCCAATAAAAACCAAAAATAAACCATGGAAAAGTTAAAGAATAAAGAGATTACCTCGTTGGCTGAAACGGTTTGCCGAATGATCACTTGTGCCTCCTGCAATGGAGAAAATAAATCTAGGGGAAAATGAGGTATGTTGGACAAGTTTTTGGCAAAATCACAATGAAATAGTAAAAATCCCTTTTTACCCATATTTATTCACTTTTTACTATTTTTATTTTATTTTTTATTTTATTTTTATTACTTTGTCCATAAAACCTGATACCCTAATAGCCTTGTGAGTGTGGTTTTTTCCATATATCACAACTTCAAAGTCCAAATGAGGGGGTACAGTTGTTTTTTTCTTTTGTCGCATGTACGACTACTATTTTAGGGTTTTTTAGAAAAAACCTCGAGCTCAGTCTTCGTTCGTTCTCACGCTCAAAAATATATGAGAACGTAACTGAGTATACTTTTTCTCGTCTTTTCGTACTCATAATGGTAACAAGAAAATGAAGAATGTAAAGGAGTATCCTTTAATCTCTTTTCACGCTCCATAAAAATGAAAAGATGGCCGAGCGATCTTGTTCTTTTCACGCTCGTTAAAGTATTTGAAAAAACATTCGACGAACAATAGTTTAACACTTTTTCGGTCTCGTCGAACTCTTTTACAAAAAAGGAACTGGGATATTTCTCTTTAAGTGTTTTTCAGACTCTCAAAACATGAAAAACTCCCAAGTTTTCTATCCTTGGACTCGTTAAATAAACATCGAAAGACGCGCAATGGGACCGAACCACTTCTTCCTATGGTTCATTAAATATACTCTGAGGGACTCATCCGAAGGATGATCTTACATCAACAAGAATATGTTATCCTCCTCAAGCTTGTGTAAAAATAAAGAGGTACTCGCCAGAAATGGTGGGGGAAATTTTGGGAAAGGGATGTGTTTTTGTATTCATATTAATGGCAGTAAGCGTCGCTCTTAAACATGACACCCCCTATTCGTCATTTGAATTCGGGTTGGAAAATCCATTTGTCTCTTGTTCGACTTGCTACAAGGTCATATCTTGGGTCATCTTTGAGTCAGTGTAGCCAAGTCCTTGGTCATGTCGTTCATATCTTCAAGAGAAGCTCACATGAGCCCTCTATTGATTCAACCATCTGCAATTGTCCATTCTTACTATGTCGTCCTTCTCTGTATCCGTTTTGACCCGTATTCGTACTTTGTTTCATCCTCAAAATCTGTTACTCATTTCATGTCATTGATGGGGGATACATGAGGGCCCTCCTGTGACGAGTCTTGTTCCATCGACTCCAAGTCATTATCTAGAAATGAGACTAAGAAATCATTTAGTACCTTGGAACCTGGATGCCTTAATGGCAGGTCTCTTCGCTTTCGACAGGGGTTTCACATCATTGTGTTGGTTGTGGAGCCTAGTTATCTTCCTGATTCAGAGGTCTTTTAATTTCATCTATGTTTATACCCCATGAAGTATTTACACCCCAGAAGTATGTACACTCTTCCATGCGGGAAAAATTGCCTTGTAAAAGTATATTGTAATTTCATTGTAAATCTGAACCATTCATTATAAGGTCACATATCTAACTATAGAAATTATGTAAGGGTTTTTTTCCCTAGAAGGCAACCCTCTGTTATGAGGGAAATGTATTGCGGCTATGAATTATGGGCGAGTATTGCATTCTGAGAGAGGAGACCATGAGAGAAAGAAGATGAAGTTACAGTGGGTTTTGTTGTAGGTTGTATCCCTTCATTTGCTATATAATAATAAAGGAAGGACCTGGAAATTTTTTTGGTGGATGTATCCCACACTAGGTGAACCATGTAAATATGTGTCTCTTTTGTATTGTGTATCTTTTGTGTTTTGTTTCCGCATTTGTTTTGTTTTATTGCTCCGCGGTCCTGTTTTTATAACACATTGATCCCTGATCGAGAGATTCCACTACGTGCTTGACTTCAACTCATTCATTCGCATTCATTTGGATTGTACTTCGATACCTTGGGAGTCATTGATATCAATGGTGATTTCCCTTGCACTTGTTAATTGTTTTCATCAATGACTGGTAATCAAGTGGTTTCTACTATGTTCGACTTCAGCACATGTAATCACATGGCTAGATTCGTACTTTCAAGTGATGGAATGAAGACCCTGGGTCTCATATTTTTGATCCAGGCTGCGATGGAGTATGTATGATTTGTATCAGCACATAGATCCACTTTGTATGTCATGTGGATATGTCGTCTTAATTCAAGTCTTCTCCCATAGATCCACAGAGTATTCATGGTGGCTATGTAGCATTTTGACGACATGGATCCACGGTGTATGATTGGTGGCCATGACCTACATTTATGATTCCATTCATTTGTGATATAAGCATGGGAGTGCTTACCTCAGAAATGGTATTATATTATGCATATGCTTGGTTGTTTACAGGTTTCCGATTAGGTGCGCTCCTTGTTTCTGACACACACACGTATTTTACAAAGTATTTTGGTTGTCATAAGTTCTGACATCATACTTTGGGGGCATTCTATTACACATGATTTTGGTCACTCTGGTGATGTATTCAGGCTCTCACAAGGAATTTTTTCCTGAGAAAAGTGATTGTTGTCTTCTTCCAAAAAACACATTTTTAAGATGAGTTCGCAGGCTGCCTATATTACAGGGTGTGAAAATCCTTCATTCTCCCAGACAAACCAAACTTAGGGTGTGGACTATTCACAATCTGATCTATAGGTAGGGTGCGAACCTGTTTCAAAGCTTGGAAAAGAGAAGAAGTCATGAAGGTTCTAGAAGGGAATCTTCTAGAAAATGAGTTGGCAGTCACATGGTTGGCATCCTACTGACTTATCATATTTAGTGGGATCATCCTCATCCATTTAACCATCTCTCCTTCTCCTATATATTGAAAGGTTTCTCATGGAAAAGGTTAAGCAAGATTGAATGAAGAATTGGTGAAAGAATTGTGTGAAGGAATTTGCTTGGATAGAAGCTTGAAGACTCTATTTGGTCTATCAAGATGTATTGGATCTTCTTCATGCAAGTGTAGAGAAAGTGTGTGTGTTGGAACCAAGGGTCACTGAAAGGAATCTTGCGACATCAAGGCGGTTAGGTTGTATCTTCTACTTTCATGATTAGGCCATGTGCGTAACAGGGTTGGAAATATATCCATACTCAGGTTTAAAAGATAAATTTTAATGCATATCAGAGTATGAAGGACCAACTGCTTTGATGATGAGATCAATAAATAATGAAAAATAAAAGAGTGGTGTGACCTAATAACTAATTGAAACCATATTTCAATAGGATCACTATATTTTTGTTTCTCTTCTTTGTTTCGGTCACACTGAATGTCCTCCTCCACCATGCTATGCATATTATCCTCTTCAAAATGATTGGTATTTGGAGTACATATAGGATATGATGAGAGGCATGCTAAGGACTCCTCAATATCAGGTTCCACTGATTCCTCTCCATTGAATTCTATCCATGATTCTTTATTCCCTTCAACAGAATGACAAGAGGAATCTGACGGGACTTCTAAATCTTTCTGTGGAGAGACAACTAGATTCTTGACTGCTGTTAAGATATGCTCTTCCTGAGAGGTAGATATCCTAGTTGTTGCCAGAATGCGAGAAAGTTATTGGAGGAACATTCTTCAATCTCTTGATCATCCTTGAATTACTCTAGCTGGTTGATGATACATGTTTCGCAACACGGATTAGTACTCGGGGGGTTCTTACACATTAGTACTACGTGTTGTAAACTATAGTAGTTTCAAATTTTCAAGTTCTCTTTTGTATCTAATAAATATCTTGTTACAAGAGAATGTTTTGTTACATGCCTAATTCAAATATTATTTCTTCAACTCTTTGTTGAAGCATTTAATGTTCTTTGAAAAATGCAATTGTTTATAGATTGCACTTTTGTTCCTAGGTGTGTCTTGGATCTATTTCACATATACTTTCCATGCTCTTTTTTACATTGATATGCCCTCTAGATATTTTTAAATTTTTTGTATATGTCACTCTTTCTCTTTAACCACCACGCATTATTGCATTGATTGAATTTTCATAATGTTCTTGTGTGTTGGTGCAATTATTTGCATAATATATTACCAAACATAAATTATCAACCGAGATTCATAATCAATAGAGTTGATGCAATATATTTACCAATAAGAGATAGGTTCCTATGTCTGATGAGTATAGCATAAAGAAGAAACAATCAACACCAATACTATGTTTTACAACTTTTTAATCTATCTTCCTCACACAACTTAAAAATCAGAAAACAAAACTCATAAACCGAATCCAACAAGCATGTAATATAAAGGTTCTTGCTGAAGTAATAAATTTGTCCATTTACAGGCTCATGAAATAAAAAGATGGACTTTGAATCTGTCCATTGTAGCAACTAAACCAATCAACAATTAACACTCTGTTTCAAACTTATAAGAGAAAACTGATAATAAAACTTCTCAAGCAAACAATCAAGAAAAAGGTTCTTTATTCGGTGACACGTCTGTTCATTAGAGGCTTATGAATTAGAGATATGAACTTAAGACCTTGTTTCATGTAGCAATCAAAAGAAGTAATCAACTTTCTGCACACAACATTTAAAAGGAAATCATTCATAACTTAATCAATTCTGGAAAAACCTCTTCGTTCCTATACAGGAAACATTAGGTGTATTAAGATTGTCCATTTAATAGTCCATGTAGGGTGAATGATGGGATCTTAATTGTTCCTGTATTAACACACTTGAAATTTCAAAGTAAATTACAAAAGTCTCTATAAAGAACACAATTTCAGGAATGCAAACTTTTATAAATCTCTACAACTATCTCAACACAAATTACTATTTATGAAACCAAGTAAAATTGCTCAAGATGTGGTGCACCATACTTATAAAAATTACACTAATACAATCCCATTCACAATTTACTCAAAAGATATAGTAATTATATAGATCCAACACAATAGGTACATTTTATGAATTCATATTTTAATTCAAACAAGAAATCAAAATAACAGGTGCAACATACACACAATTGAGTGCTGGGATAAAAAAAACATGTACAGGTATATAAAGCTAAACTATATTTTACATTAATCTTACCATATCATAACGGTGGGCCCTTCTCGATTCCAACATGGAATCTCTAAAAAGATAATAGACTAAATCTTTCTAATCATACCCAGAAATTTGATAACAAATCGTTTGTATTTCTCCAAATGGTAAATCGAATCAACAACTCATCATCTTGTACATCAAAACAATATGCATCATTTTGTTCATTACATCCATACATATCTTTGTGTATCCTATCTCCTATACAACATCCCTTATAAAGAAGGTGAGTTGATACGATCCAGATCTAAGGATAAGCATCAAACTATTTTTAAAATATTATAATTGGAAATTCATATCGTATCTTTAGGAATGGACTGCATCCTTCTGACACGACATGCATGAGTGATGAAGTCTATTGTGATATAAAAACCAATTTGGAGACTTTGATCCAACTAATTTCTTGGAATCTTCAACAACAAACTCGTCCAACAAACGATTTCTGGAAATAACAATTGGTACCGGAATACACGCAGTTGTCTGGTACCGGAATACATACAGTCGTTTGGTACCAGAATAAGCATCGTTGTTTGGTACCGGAATAACTCAGTTGTACTAGTACGGGAATAGGCATAGTTGTTTGGTACCAGAATAGCTCAGGGCAGTACTGGATCAATTCTGTTGGTACTAGATCACTGTTTGTGTAGGTCTGTTGGTACCAGATCAATGTTGAGGTACCGAAATAGACTGCTTAGGAGTAAAACAATTGGGATTATACAAAATCAAGCATTTTAATCGAATTAACTCAAGAAAATTAAACAAAATATGCCTCAATCATATGTTACCTCTCTATGCACATGAACAAGGTTATTAATTGTATCTATGGAGGTAACGATCAATTTTATACTCATAACATAGGTAAAATAGGCTCGGATAGAGGGTAATAGAGTGTATTAGAAGTGTCAAAATGGAGACTCAACATTCTTCATACCTTTTCATTCCATGCTTAATGGGTAATGCGTGACTACATTTTTCTTTTTGGCATATCATGTTTTTTAGTCTATAATAACTAAGTCTGTTAGTCTTAGCTGCACTTCTCTCTTCTTTGTGAAAATCCATTTCACAGGTTGCACTGCTATTTTCCTAATTAGTTTTTTCTCATAATGTGCATGGCATCTATGTTGGTGTTTTCCCCATATATTTTCAAGAACTAATACATTGTCACCCATACATTTTGTCAATGGAAATATTGTATCTCTATCATAGTTGATTCCACATGTATTGAATGCACCCATTGTTTGTTGGTAACATTGTTGATCGCATATGTCCCTGTTGTTTTCTCTTAGAAGTGTCTCATATTGAATGTGAACTGTATTTTTTTCAAATTAAAACACATCAGTTGTTCTATCACAATTCGAGTTAGTGAAATGCCAGTTGACAATATTGTTTCCATGGAGGAAACACACTTAATATTTACATTGAAAATGAATGATATCAATTGTAAACAAAATCCCCCACCCTACATCTTCCCTTTTTCATATGGCATTGCCATATTTACAATATACTCTTTCGAATTTGCAATAATTCTTTTATTATGTATAACACCAGGTTCGAGATATAACATGCAAGCAATGCAATGCATTTTGGCCACTACTTGTCATTGTAGTGTAAAAGGATAGGATAATATAAAGTCACAATAATTGTGCATTGAATTATGTGGCTATCAAATAGCAAATTGATCAGAACAAACTATTACTGCAATTAGATATGCCATGTATTTCTTTTCTCAATCCATACAAATGCATCTTATCCATATTACATTTCCAATGGTATCAAGGTTCTTTCACATCAATGATAAGTAAGTATTATATTGTTCAAGATTGCATTTGGCTAGTTTTTTGTAAAGAAATGGTTTGTAATGACCACTAACATGATTTTTATCATGAAACATGATATAATATGGATTTGCATTTGCATTTTTGTCAAAATGAAAATACTTTGTTTTTCTTGTTATTCACCAAACTGCAATCAATATATTTAACCATTTTTCTAACCATCATATGAAAAATGTATCTCCCCATGACCCTCTCTCATTTTCATATACAATTGAATATGTAGACAACACATTTTCAACAAATATATGTTAATGCTATGAATTCCATGCAATTCCTAAAAGAAATCAGATCATGGCTCAAGCTCATATGATTTCAATGTCTCTATATCTCCATTGTCTAAACAAAACAAGAAATGATATATTAATCCATTTCACAATTCAATCAAAGAGTAGTAGAAATGCAACAGGGTGTGCAATGCATCAAATAAACAATCTCTAGGACTATATGAAAATGCATCGAATCTAAAAAGATTGTTTCTGTGCAATACATGGTCAATATTTCTATGCACAATGTACCACTCCTTGCTTTGATAATTTTCTACATATATTGTATCTTCCATTTTTTAGTTTATTCCATTCAGATGATGCTTAAGCTATTTCTATAGCATTAAGAAACCAAAAATATAAAAAGAAAAATATAATCTCAAAAATACGTACCTTTTTTTCATTTATGTTTAACTTCAATTCTTTTTTATCTATATAGTTTCTGAAATAGTCCTTGACCAATTTAACTTACCCATGACAAAGAAAAATAATACGAAGGTACTAGTTTTCTTTGGAATATATGATACACCCAAAAAATATCTCATTCTACCATTGATCAAGTAAAACAACAACAAGAAAAGAGGACTAGTTTGTTTAAGCATTACACTAATGCCAATGCAATTTCAAAGAAATGAAGTAGTTGCATTATGCATGAGGTACACATTATCAAACAATAACAATGGATTGTTTTGGAGCACATAGTAATTGGGATGTCAGATGTCAAGATTAGGTTATTTTATATGTATTAGATTTAACTATGTCTATGGACATGGGGAATATAAAAACAAGCAAAGAAACTTGTTGCACATGTTTGTCAAATACATAAATTAATATGATAGACCATTGGATAAAATAGAGATACTAGATGAATACTTTTATCATCTCGAACAACTATTGTTTCTAGAATGCATGAGTGTAGAAGGCTAGCTGGTATGAATTCACCACACATGAGTTGAAAATAGACCAAGTATTAACTGTGTGGGAGGCACACTGGGGCTTAATCTTGTTGACCAATATCGTATCATGTTCATTCATAAAGGGGATTTTAAAATTGTGAAAAATAAGGTCAAGATATTGTAGCTATTGGGGGGGTGATGCAGGGTATGAGGGGGTTATAGTTATTGTGGGGTACAAAAAATGACAATTTGTTAAAAATATGGGATATCTAGTAAAAATAAGATTTTTTTTATTGGAAAGATGTATTGGGAGGGGATTTCAACAAAAGGATTTTGGGAGGTATTTTTCAATATATAGTGAAATTAAGGGTATTCTTTAATATCCCATGAACACAAGTGTTATTTCATGGGTTCACTAAGTGGAGACCCCATGGGGATACATATCTATGGAGAGGGTGGAGATATGGCCATAGAAAAAACTTCCACCCAACCTAAAAAATGGCTAAGTAAAAATTATTTTGACTGGGAAATTTTCCAAAGATAAATAGAAGATGTAGTTTATATTTCACCAAGGTGAAGAGCACGATCCAAATCTGCTAAAATGTGTTTTCCACATGTCAATTACCTTTCAAATAAGGTTAATCATAAATAAAAACCCATCGAGCAGCTCACATATAAGCATCACATTTTCTTCACATTACTTCTAGATACCTTCCCTTTCCTTCTAAATCAAAGAAAATCAATCTGCCATAAATTAGTTAGTTATCATGCAAATTATGTCACTTGTCACAATCCCTGATGCAAAACTATTGGAAGTGTGGAGGTGTGCAAGTGTGATAGTGAAGAAGGATGAGTCATATCAGTTCTCTGCACAAGGTTTGAAAATAGACTAAGTGTTGTCTCTGTGGGGAATACACATGTGCATAAGTGCATATGATATAGTTGTGAAGACTGCAGAAGTGTCGAGGCACCCAAGTGTGTCAATTCCATACCATAAGTGATATGAATTATCAGCACAAGGGTGCCTCGACACTTCATTTGACACTTAGAGTAAGCACTCTATATGAATTAAAAATAGAGTAAGCATTCGCATTGCATTGTGAGCACATGGGTTTCTTCATTTGACACTTATATTTCAAGGTGGTTGTAGCTAGAGTATTGGTGATTTGTAGCTTCCCTCATGTTGTAGCTTGAAAATATAGGGGGTTGGAGCCTCCTTCCAGTTGCACCTAGGGAACAAAGGAAGTTGGTGCTTCCAATTAATTTAATTCTTAAATACATATAAGAAAAAACATTATGTTCTTTTCTCCCGCATTGGGTTTCCATGTAAAAATATTGGTGTGTTGTGTATGTGTATGATTGTTCATTTTTTCATGGTTTACTTACTCTAAACTTATTGATGATAATGTTATATTGATCGCAAAGACAAATAACACTTGCATAATGTGGTTAAAAATGATTTTATTTCTCTATTACTGATTCACACCCCCTCTTAGTAATCCAACAATTGGTATCAGATGATGTTCCTTCAAAAATCAGTTTAACCACTAAAAGCTAGATCATGGAGAGCAACAATATGTATAAAAATGGAATAACACAGTTGGATGGAAAAACCTTTGCATTTTGTAGAAGAATGATGAAAACATATGTATAAGAACGAATATTTGAGGTTTCTCAATCAGTTGTATATGGATACACAGAACTAACAGTTCTGCCAACAAATGAAAATGGAAAGGAAATCAGTCTAAATAATTCAAAATCCACAAATGCACTTTTGAATGGTGTTTGTGTTTCGGTATATACCAAAGTTATACATTATATCTCTGCTAAAGATATTTAGGAAAAACTTCAAAATATTTGTGAAGGAGATTCAAAATTCAAAGAAACAAAGCTTCAAACTTACAGAGGTCAATTAGAACAGCTAAAGATGAAGGAAGATGAGAATATTGCAGCTTACTTCTTACGAGTTGATGAAACCATGAATGAAATCATAGGATTGGGAGAAGAAGTTGATGAATCTGTAATTGTTAAAAAGGTACTAATATCTCTTCCAATGAGATTTGATCCTAAGATATCAACACTAGAAGAAAGAGCATATATAGACCTAATAAGCATGAATGAACTACATGGAATCTTCACAGCCTATGAAATGAGAAATGAATAGGAAAATACATGTATAAAAGAAGCATCATTCAAAGCATCCAAAAGGTCAAAGAAAAAGGGAAAGAAAAAGTAAAAATAATATAGAAGGAGCAGTGACATCTCGAAAGATGATGAAGAAGTGGCCTACTTTTTTAGAAGATTGAAAAAGGGAACCGATGGAAAATATAAAGGTAAGATTCCATTGTTTTTTTTTAACTATGATGGAATTGATCATTTTGCTAACAAATTTCCTCACAAGAAAAAGAAAATACATGAAGAGGATGATTCAAACAACAAAAAAACATACAAAGGAAAAAGAACCAAAAAGAAACTCTTCAAGAAATGTTTTTGCACTAAAGAAGACTGCTCCTCATCAGACGAAGATGAAGTCAGTGAAAGTGAGATGGAAAGAGTTATATTCATGGAAATAGAAGAATCCGACAAAGAAGACACCAAAGAGGAGTATGAAGAAGAAGAAGTTGACTACAAAGAATAACTCTTGAGTGTTATAGAAGTTACAAAAAGAGAAAAGAAGAAAAACAAGAAACTCCATGAAGAATTAGACAAGAAAGAAGACATTCAAAATTCAAACTCTGAATAACTAGAAAAGATGATCGCTAAATTAAAGGTTCAAATAGAAGAATACAAAAGAATCAAAGAAGCACTCAAAGAAAAACTCGAAGAAAAAGACATGATCATTGGAAATTTGGAAGCAGAGGTTGTTACATTGAAAAAAGACCTTCAACAAAAGAATATGCAAAACAGTTCAAATATTTTGGATAATATTATTAACATTCAAAGGCCACATCATGACAATTCCATGCTAGGATACAATTATATAGAAGGAGGCTCAATGTCAAAAACCACAGATAAAGAAACACAACCACGAAGCTATGCAAAAACAATTAGAGGAGACAATAAGTTTTACATGGAAGATCACAAGGACACTCCTCCACCTAGAAGAGTCATATTTCAAAATCAACGTCAGTCAGAAACAATCAAGCCTTGGGATGAAGAATGATTTAGAAGAGTAACTCCTTTCAGAATATCTTTAACTCCGAGGTATCAAACTATATTTTTTAGTTTGTGTTATGCATGTAATAATTTTGGACATAAAGTTGTAAATTGCAGAGCTAATAGTAGGAATAGAAACAAATTTGAAATCCATGCACAAAATGGTTTTCCAATAAGGCCTAATGAAACACACAGAAGAAGATACAACATGTTTGAATCATTGAGAATTGAAGTGGAATGCTAGAAATGAAAAAACTTTAGACGCATGGCCAAAGATTGTAGAATGAGAGTCCCTTCTAGAGAATCACAACAGAATAACAACAATCACAACCATGAACCTCAACAGAGAATATGGATAAGAAATCAGGATAATTTTAACAATGAAGAATAGACACTCTCTCTACAGGATAAAAACAAAAGATGTCGTCGGTATGTTGACATTGGCTATTCAACACACATGACAGGAGATGAAGACAATTTTCTTACATTAAGAAAGGAAAGAGATCGATCAGTCTCTTTTGCAAATGATGACTCAACTACAATCATTGGAAAAGACAGCCAAAATTGGAAACAAGTATACCAAGGTAGAAAATTTTCTACTAGTGGAAGATATGAAACATAATCTTCTAAGTATAAGTCAAATGTGTGACCAAGGTCACAAAATTATGTTCGATTCACAGAAGTGCAAGATAAGAAAAGAAATTTTAGGAAAATTGGCTGCAACAGTTGCAAGAACTTCAAGTAACATAAATGTATTAAGTGAAATTGGAAATGGAAAGTGTTATTTAGGAAAGGAAGATGAAGGTTGTCTATGGAACAAAATAATGGGTCACATAAACTTTGATAACCTTGTCAAAGTCAGGAAAAAGGAAGAATTCAAATAAATGACCCAGATCACGAAACCAACCAACACATTATGAAAGCATTGTCAACAAGGAAAGAAACCAAAGACCAGGTTCAAATAAAAGGAATACTCATCGATAAGAACACTAGAAATTGTGCATATTGATGTAGTTGGACCAAATAGAACAAAGGGTTTAAAAGGTGAGAAATAGTTTATGTTATTAGTTGATGTTTATATAAGAATTATTGCAATTTTCTTTCTCAGGAATAAGTCAGAAGCATTTGAAAACTTCAAGGTTTAAAAGGAAATGGTTGAAAATGAAATAGATTCAAAAATCAAATGTTTGAGATATGATAATGGAGGAGAGTTTACTTCAAAACAATTTATGGATTTCTGTAGCAAGCATGGAATAAAAATGTAATTCTTCGTTGCTAGGACACCTCAATAGAATGGAGTTGTTGAAAGAAAGAACGGAAGAATACAAGAAATGGCTCAAACAATGTTAATGGATTCTAAATTGATAGATATATTTTGGACACATACAATTCATACAACAATTCACCTTCAAAACAGAGTAATGATCAGAAACAACAGTGACAAAAATCCCTATGAACTATGGAAAGGAAGACCAACAAATGTGAAGCACTTCAAAGTGTTCGGAAGAAAATTCTACATCAAAAGAGAATATGGAAGAATGGAAAAGTTCGACTCTCATGTGGACAAAGGCATCCTTGCTGGTTACTCAAGTACAAGGAAATAATACAAGTGTTACAATCTAAGGCTCAACAAATTTGTTTAAAGCATCGATGTAATAGTTGATGAAACAGGTGGACAAAAATTAAAGAAAGAAGAAAAGGAATTAGTGGAACAGGTTTACAAAGAAGAAGCAAATGATGAAGATGTAGCAGAAGGGGAAGATGAAGAAGAGCAAGAAAAAGTAGAAGAGAAAGTTTAGTAAATGCCTCCAAAGAAACCTAGCAAACGAGTATAGATGAATCATCCTTTAGATCAGATTACTGGAAACAAGGATGCAGGAGTTGAGACTAGAAGAAAAATTTGTTCACCAAAACAATTGCACCTGCCAGTCTTATCTACGATTGAACAAAACATTTTTGAGGAGGCCAGCAAGGATGAATTCTGGAAAAAGGCCATGAATGAAGAATTGGATCAAATAGAGAAGAATGACACTTGGGAATTGGTTCCAAGACTAAGGTATAAGAATGTGATTGGAACAATGTGGGATTTCATAAATAAATTGAATGAAGATGGACAGGTTACAAGGAACAAAGCTAGATTGATATGTAAAGGATATGCAAAGGTTGAAGGGATTGAATTTGAAGAAACGTTTTCCCCAGTTTCCAGAATGGAAGCAATCTGATTGATCTTATGTTATCCATTCTCCAATAATATTAAAGTGTATCAGATGGATATGAAATCATCCTTTCTGAATGAGGAACTTGAAGAAGAACTCTACATTGAATAACCAGAAGGGTTTCAACTGTCATAGAACAAATATTATGTGTGTAGGTTGAAGAAGGCCTTGTATGGTATAAAAGAAGATCCCAAAGAATGGTACTCTAGACTGGATAGATATCTATAGTAGGAAGGGTTTAGAAAAGAAAGTGCAGACAACAACCTCTACATCAAGATAACTCAAGATGGTATTTGATTAATTGAAGTTTATGTTGATGATATTATTTTTGGAAGTGATGATGATAGGTTAAGCCAAAAATTTGCAAAGGATATGCAGAATGATTTTGAAATGTCATTACTTGGAGATCTATCCTTCTTTCTGGGTCTTCAGATATGTCAAAGAAACCAAGGCATTTTTATTTCTCAAAATAAGTATATCAGATAAATTCTAAAGAGGTTCGAAATGGAAGATTTCAAACCAATTAACACTCCAATGCAAACTAGTTGCATGTTGAGAAAAGATGATGATTCAATGTATATATGATCTGGATTTATGTAGGAACACAATGAAATACAGAAATACACATAAACGTAGATATGCGGCGGAAGTAAAACTTCATTTCATTAACATCAAATGACTGAAATATGCTTACAGACAGAATGGAAATAAAATAGCTTGGGCGCTGGTAGCTTATCTCCGAGAAGAGATGTGGCGGCCACTGGCCTATGAACTTTGTGTTACAATGAGGCTTGAAGGCCTATATATTATTGAGAAACAATGGAAAACCCTAAAAATCCAAAAACCTAACCCTAGTAGATGAAACGCCAGAATATAGGCCCTATTGGGGTAAATTGGTAGATCAATTTCTCAGGGTCGTAACTTTGGCATACTATCTCCATTTGACACACATGATACATCATTAGAAAGATCTATCCAAGGACTACACTGCTGACAACAAATATTGAGGCCAAATTAGACTCATATTCGTCGGAGCATTCATGCCCCAAAAAACTTTGTTTAGGGCCTCAAAATGGCTCCGGAAGTTCAGTACCTGAAAAATTGCTAAAAATAGTAAATTGTGCTACAATTAAGGAAACTGAAAAACCAAAAGAAACAATGGTGTGGGTCCAAGTGGAATAGGCGGGTGGCCGCCAATATCCACCTGGATCATTCCTCCCCCCTTAGGAAGCAATGGTCCCCATTGCGTTGAGTTCCTCCATGAGGCGAGGAAACTTATGCTGAACTTGGTCCCTAATGAGCCACATTCCTTGGTGAAGGAGTTGGCCTACTTTGACAACTCGATATAGCTGGATCCTCTACTGATGGGTGTTATTGATATGTGTGTCCATAATCCGATCAGTTGTGGCTTGTCCCATGCAATCTGGGTTTAAATCTGTTGTTGTGAGTTGGTCTGCCATGTCGGATGTGTCCAGTAGAGGTGGAAAGTAGGGCCGAAGGTAGTCGACATTGAAAACTCAGTGCAGACCAAGGAATGGTGGAATAGTAAGCTCTAAGGAATTGTCCCCTACAACCTTGGTGATGGTGCATGGACCATATCAGAGTGGGTGAATCTTGCGGTAGGGTCCAGCGAGGCACTCCTTTTGCAAATGTAGCCAAACTTTGTCACCCACCTGGAAGTTGTGTGGCACCTGATGTTGATAATGTCACTGCTTGTACTTAGCATTGGTTCTGTCCAAGATATCATGATTCTGTTGACGAATGTGTTGAATGCGCTCAATGAAGTTGTTTTCCTTGTCAGCCTCAGACTAAACATGGGCTGAATCTGTCTGAGTAGTCACAAATTGCATGGCTACGTCAATGGGACATAGTGGATGGAATCCCAAGCCCACCTAAAAGGGGTTGTGGCTGGTTGAGCTATGGAGAGCCTGGTTGTAGATTTTTTGTACACAGGGGAGGTTCTCATCCCATGTGCGTGGATGCTTTGAGTTGTACATGTGCAGAATGCGTACAATCATCTAGTTGACGACCTCAGTCTGGCCATCAGTTTGCAGATGGAAAGATGTGGACCTAGTGAGCTTGGTGTCAAGCATTGACCAGAGGCTGGAACCAAATGTATTAAGGAACTTGTTGTCCCGATCTGAGATGATAGATTGTGGGATCCCAAAGTGTACCCACACTTGCTCAAAGAAGAGTTTAGCAGTGGCTTCTGCTGTGATATTCTTCTTGCAGGCCATCATAGTGGAAATCTTTGAGAAGTTGTCGACAAGCAAAAAAACACAGTCATTGCCATGCTTAGTAGAAGGAAGGTCCAACATGTAATCCATGGAGATGGATTCCCAAGGTTGACTAGGGGTGGGAAGCGGAGTATAGAGGCTTGGCTTCTTGATGGTCGGTTTGGCAATGGCGAAAGCAGTGAAGGACTTTATGTACTTCCCGACATCATGTCGAAGGTTCGACCAATATAAATAATTTTGCAGTACTGCCATGGTTTTCTCGACCCCAAAATTCCCAGCAACCCGACTGTAGTGCACCTCCCAAATCATCTCGGCACACTCGCTTGAAGGAACACAAACATGTCCCAAGTGACATATCAGGGCATAATGGAGGTGAAAATTAGGAACTTGCTTACCCTCCAAGAGCGTATTGTATGTGTGGCTGAATTCTGGATCACTTTTGTAGAGAAGTGGCCAGTCAAAACTATCATTCCCATAAGAGTTGAGCACCATGGTTAGTGCCATGATAGGGGGTCGGCTGAGGCAGTCTGCAACATTATTGGTGCTTCCTTTGTTGTACTTAATGTTCAAATGAAACTGTTGCAGGTATGTGGACCACTTATGATGGAAATCATTCTGTAACTTCCCTTGTGTTTATATAAACTGCAAGGGTCAGTGGTCTGTGTGGATTACCATTACCTTTTCCAAAATGTAATGCTTCCATTGTCGGCAAGCCTAGACAATGGAATACATCTCCTTTTCATAAGTGGGATACTTCTGGACTGTGTTGGAAAGTGTCTCACTGTGATATGCCATTGGATGCCCTTATTAAGTAAGGACTGCCCAAATAGCATAGTCAGAGGAATCTATCTCAATCTCAAATGGTTGTTGCAAGTCTGGTAATGTGAGCACTAGTGTAGAGCAGAGAGGATGATTCAAATCATCGAATGCCTTATGTTGAGATTCAGACCAAAATAATTTTGATTTCACTCCTCCCTTGGTGACTTGATTCAAGGGCCAAGTGATATGAGAGAATCCCAACACAAACTTGCGGTAGAAATTGGAAAGAAACAAAAAGTTGCGGAGCTCTGTTAGGGTGGTTGGGGCTGGTCAATATCGAATGAATTGGATCTTGGATGGATCCACATGCACCCCCCGCTCATCAATAATTTATCCCAAATACTGAACCTGGGTCATGCCAAAAGTGCACTTCTCAAAATTGGCACACAACTTGTGTTGTCGCAGTGTTTGGAGGACTTGTAGGATGTGGTGGAGGTGCTCTTCCCAAATATGGCCGAAGATAAGAATGTCATCCAAGTACACCGCTACAAATGAGTTGGTGAATGGTCGCAAGATGTCGTCCATTAGTCTCATGAAGGTTGCAGGGGCAGTCGTCAACTCGAAAGGAATGACCAAGCATTCAAAAAGGCCCTCCTTGGATTTGAAGGCAGTCTTCCACATATCAGAGGGTTCGATTGGTACCTAGTGATACCCAAACTTCAAGTCGATCTTTCTAAAATATTTTTACCCATTGAGTTGGTCCAGAAGGTCATCAATATGTGGGATCAGGTACCTATTCTGGACAGTGATATTGTTTAGTGCCCGATAGTCAATGCAGAGTCTCCAATTCCCATCCTTCTTTTGCACCAACATGATTAGGCTCCCACAGGAAGATGAACTCGGCCATATGTGACCTTTCTGCAATAGCTCCTGAATCTACCTCTTGATTTCTTCATTCTCTAGAATAGAGTGTCGATAGATAGGTCCATTGGGAAACGACTCACCTAGGGTCAGATAGATGGGGTGGTTGACCTAACAATGTAGAGGCACCCCTGCGGGGGAGGTGAATATGTCCTCGTACTCCTCCACAACCTTATCCATATTTTGTTGTCATGCAGAGGGGCCCTATCTGGAGGTCGTGGCCACAGTCTTCTTCTTTCCCTGAGGGTGGATCATCAGGAAAACAAATTTCCTAGTTTTGGCAATGAGCTTACTGCATTGTTTTGCAGTAACCAAAGAGATGGTTGTAGGCGGTGCTATTTATGGTATCCTATACAACTTATTTCCCAAAGTAATAATAACAACACGAGGCCTAGACTCATACACAACATGTCGCTTCCACAAGTATGGTTGGCTTAATAATACATCAGAAACATCAAGAGGAGCAATGTCACATAATACCTCATCCGTGAAGGGCTTGATGTTGTAGGGAAGGAGACATTGTTGGCTTACGCAGAGGTCTCGTCCTTGCTGTAGCCACCCAATGGTGTATGGTTGTGTGTGTGTTGTGGTCAGCAAGCCTAGCCGTTTCATGACCTCTACTGAGATGAGGTTCTTCTGGCTCCCGCTATCGACAATGAACTGCAATGGGTAACCCTTTACCCACATATGGGAATGGAAGAGGCACTCCACCTCCTCTAGATCTTCTGGTTCTTTCTTCTAGATCTTCATGGTGGAAACAGTGGCATTGGGATCTACATCAATAATATTCTTCCCCTTGTCATTCCCCTTGTTGGTTTCTAATTCAGAGTCGGAGCCTACATCCAATTCAGAAGCCTTCAACTCGGCTACCAGTGACTTCTTGGCCCGATACTCACTTGTGTTATTAGTGGAGCTCTTATGGAACTCACACCACTTCCCCGTGTACTTTTTTGGCTTCATGATGTTGTTCTTTGCTTCCGGATTTGGCAGGTTGTCCTGGGTGACCCTACCTTGGCTTGTTCCTTTTTTCGACGGTTTGGGGGTACATTTCCCTTGCTTTTGATTTGCATACCCAAAGTCTCACTTCTTCTGTTTGAACTTCTGCTCAATCTTGACAGCATACCGATATGTTGCACCAAGCGAGGAGATGTTGAGGAACTCCATTTCCTCCTGAATGTATCTATGAATACAAATGCGATACTTTAACACAAAATGTTTCTCTAAATATTTGATACCCAAATTTGTGTGTAGGGTATGGAACAGATTCGTCAGCTCATGCACATCTTGGTCTCTTTGCTACCACAACATAGTCCATTGTATGTATTTGTCCTCATAGCTCCCCATGAGATAATATTGTTCCTTGATGGCATCTTGGAAAGAATTCCAAGTGGGTGCGACCGAGAATAGAGAGGGTTCCCCCTTGCTCTATTTCTCCCAGTAGGTTTCCCACCAGTCCTTGACATGGGGGGCGACTTTAAGGAGTGAAAAAATAATCCTTTCTTGGTCAGAAAAGTCATGAACCAAGAAATATACTTCTAGTAGATTCAACCATCTATCAACACCATCTACATCTATTTGGACCTCAAATATGGGAATGTCAATGTTTACTTGTACCTTAAAAGGAGTGGCGCCTCCAGAGTGGTTGTTGGATGTAGATGCGCTACCAGTGGGTTGCCGTTGAAGGATCTGGGCAAAGTTGTCCATCATCGCATTCATTTGTTTCTCTATGGCCTCCTTGAGCAATAATTTGATAGGATCTCGTGCTCCCTCATATTTCTTTTCTTCCCCCATGGGCGACCGTCGGGGTTTGCAAGGATGATCTTGCAATAGTTCAACCAGATCGATACCTAACTCCTTATACCTCGATCTCGTTGGGGACATGCAAAGAAGGATCAAGAAAGAGCATACTGCTATGATACCACTGATCCAGATTTATGTAGGAACACAATGAAATATAGAAATACACATAAACACATATATGCAATGGAAGTAAAACTTCATTTCATTAACAACAAATGACTGAAATATGCTTACAGACAGAATGGAAATAAAATAGCTCAGGCGTTAGTAGCTTATCTCTAAGAAGATATGTGGCGGCTACTGGCCTATGAACTCTGTGTTATAATGAGACTTGAAGGCCTATATATTATTGAGAAACAATGGAAAACCCTAAACATCAAAAAACCTAACCCTAGGAGATGAAACGCCAGAATATGGGCCTCGTTGGGGTAAATTGGTACATCAATTTCCCGAGGTCATAACTTTGCCATACTATCTCTGTTTGATGCACATGATACATCGTTAGAAAGATATATCCGAGGACTACACTGCTGACAATGAATATGATGTCCGAAATAGAGGCATATTCTTCGAAGCATTCATACCCAAAAAAACATCGTTTGGGGCCTCAAAAAGGCTCCAGAAGTTCAGGACCCGAAAAAATGCTAAAAATAGTAAATTGTGCTACAATTAAGGAAAATGAAAAACCAAAAGAAAAAATGGTGTGGTTCCAAGTGGAATAGGTGGGTGTCTACCAATATCCACCTGGATCAATATAGACCAAAGGTAGTACAGTTTAATCATTGGAATATTACTATATGTGACTTCATCTAGACCAAATGTAATGCAGGCAGTTGGACAGGTGGAACGATTTCAAGTAGCACCAAAGGAATCACATGTATTAGCAGTGAACAGGATTTTCAGATATCTGAAGGGCACATAAGAGTTTGGATTATGGTATCCAAAAGGGAAGGATATATCACTTATTTCCTAGACAAATGTAGTTTGGGTAGGTTTCATTGATGACCGATGAAGCAACAGTGGAGAAAATGTTTACTTGGGTGACTATTTGGTATATTCGCTAAGAAAGAAACGATCATCAATATCATTGTCTACAGTTGGAGCAAAGTATATTGCAACAACAACATGTTGCACACAGGTTCTATGGATGAAACAAACTTTGATAGGTATATAGATTGAGTATGATGATCCCATTCATATATATTGTGATAACACAAGCGCTATAAATATCTCAAATAATGCAGTGATGCACTCCAATATGAAGCACATTCAATCAAGTATCACTTTCTACGGGAATAGGTTGCAGAGAAGAACATCAGAGTTGAATATGTGGGGACAAAGGAAGAGGTTGCATATATCTTCATAAAACCGCTTCTAAGGGAATCCTTTGAGTATCTTCACCAGATAATTGGAGTAATTTCTACTCCCAAATGAATGATTTTGAATGCTTATCTTATATGTATTCTATTTACACAAGGAAGCACCATAAAAATCATAGTTTAGGTTGAGGGAACATGTTCAGAAAGAATTCAGTCAGGAGGAGAAACCCCAAGGACAATTCAGTTAGGGTGATCAACCCCAGACATGAATTTACCTTTTCCATTGATGTCAAAGGGGGAAAGATTCACTAGATTTAGGTCAATGACTTAGATGCTTGGAAAGAGAGCACAGAGGCATGGTTCTACGGGGAAAGATGATCACAAGGGGAGAATAAGCGATATGAGTTTAGAGTTGCATCAAAGTGTTTCCATCAATGCCAAAGGGTGAGATTGTTTATTAATTGGATTGTTTGTCATTTATGTCAACCCTTGAAGCAAGTCTGGTAGCAAATTTGGTAGCTCCAACATTATGGTTAAGGGACTTTAGTTTAATTGATGTATAATGGTATGAAGTTTAATATATTTGTAGGTAAGACTACCCTAGATAGATAGTAGATGTCATGCCATTTTCGGTGATATGTAGAAATCCACATAACTCCTCACGGTTAGAGGGTCATGCCCTTGTGAAGTTGGAGAACCCTCATAAATTATCTAGAAGCTCCTAGAAGAAGTTGACTAGTCAAGTGAGTAAAACTAGGAGTTAATAATGGGTTAAGTTGTTGTAATAAGAAAATAATTAAAAATAAATTAGTTGTAACTAGAAATGGAGAATTTATTATTTGTAGAAAATGGGTTAGAAGTGAACAAGTGGTTATAAGTGGGTTATCCCTAAAAGAAGGAAATTGGGTTAAGTTGGTTATAAGGTAACTCGTTGAGGAAGCTACATGGAAGTATACATAAGAGAGAAAGGGTATCCTATTAGCACCTATTAAGAAAATTGAATATCTATTATTGTGTAAAGTTTTCTGTAACTACTCATTGATATATATGAAGTTGCGAAAGTCTGAGGTAGCACGAAGGGTTGACAGAGAAAGTTTCATAATTACAAAAAATACAAAAAAAAAACCCTATGTCAACCCTTGAAGCAAGTCTGGTAGCAAATTTGGTAGCTCCAACATTATGGTTAAGGGACTTTAGTTTAATTGATGTATAATGGTATGGATTTTAATATATTTGTAGGTAAGACTACCCTAGATAGATAGTAGATGTCATGCCATTTTCGGTGATATGTAAAAATCCACATAACTCCTCATGGTTAGAGGGTCATGCCCTTGTGAAGTTGGAGAACCCTCATAAATTATCTAGAAGCTCCTAGAAGAAGTTGACTAGTCAAGTGAGTAAAACTAGGAGTTAATAATGGGTTAAGTTGTTGTAATAAGAAAATAATTAAAAATAAATTAGTTGCAACTAGAAAAGAAGAATTTATTATTTGTAGAAAATGGGTTAGAAGTGAACAAGTGGTTATAAGTGGGTTAGCACTAAAAGAAGGAAATTGGGTTAAGTTGGTTATAAGGTAACTCGTTGAGGAAGCTACATGGAAGTATACATAAGAGAGAAAGGATCTCCTATTAGCACCTATTAAGAAAATTGACTATCTATTATTGTGTAAAGTTTTCTGTAACTACTCATTGATATATATGAAGTTGCGAAAGTCCGAGGTAGCACGAAGGCTTGACAGAGAAAGTTTCATAATTACAAAAAATACAAAAAAAAAAACCCTATGTTCTAAGGCGTACTCGGGCTAACAGTACAATAGGGTGAATACATATGCAGGCTAACAATATAATAGGCTGTGTACATATGCGGGATGACAATATAATAAGGTGCATACATGAGGGTAAATCCCTAGAAACTTGAGAAGATGAAGATGCCAAGTCTCTAGATTCTGACAACAAGCTCCCAGGAAGGTTTATAGTGATCAGGTACATCAGATCTATCCACTAGTTCAAAAGGTATGTCTTATTTCTATGAGTAGTTGGATTTTGTTGTATACATGAGAAATGTTTATGGGGTTTGAGGATTTTACCTAGAGAGATTATTGGTTGCATGGGACATTCTATATAAATCAGATGTACTAAAATATAGTGTTGGTATAATCAATATTTATCATTGATATATATTGTTAGTATTGGGGAACATATTTTATTTCTTGACATATGGTCAAGGGTTCTTGTGATACATGGTTGAGAGATTGTATTTGAGAAGTGGTTGATGTATTGAGAGAATAAATATCATAAATTTTTTAATATCTAGTTAATGTGAGGGTTGTTAAACTCATTAATGATTACACACAGTTATATGGAACATGACTAGAGAGAGATATAGATAATTTGGGTAAAGGATATGTATGAGGATGTATGCACATGGTACATTTACAGTCTGGACACAATGAAAGGTTGCAGGTTGATCTGAAATAGGTTGCAGAGGGTGCAAATTTTTCAGAAGAGAGAAAACCCTAGTTTTTAGAAGCAATATGCACGCTCAATAACATATAGGTCACGTACATATGATGGTTGAAGTATAGATAGGGTGCATACATAAGAATGTTGCAGAATAGATAGGTCATGTATATGTGGTTTTTTGGTTGATACAGGCTCAGTTCTGGTATAGGTTGATTACAGGGAAGTGGTACAGGTTGGCCACAGGTCAGTGGTATAGGTTGGTATAGGTTTATAGTGGTATATCTCAAAGTGACATTGTGGTTTTGGTTTCTTCATTTGATACTTATATTTCAAGGTGGTTGGACAACACAAGGATAGGTGGTTGGAGCCACCTTTCGGTTGTAGCAAAAGAACATAGGGTGTTGTAGCCTCCTTCTGGTTGTAGCCAAAGCATTGGGAAGTTGTAGCTTCCCTCAAGTTGTATCCTGAAAATATAGGGGTTCAAAGCCTCCTTCTAGTTGCATATGGAGAACAAAGGAAGTTGGTTCTTCCAATGAATGTAATTCTTAAATACATATAAGAAAAATAATTTCATGGTTTTCTCTCGCATTGGGTTTCCACGTAAAAATATTGGTGTACTATGTATGTGTATGATTGTTCAGTTGCTCGTGGTTTATTTACTTTGCACTTATTGATGATAATTCTATATTGATCACAAATATAAATAACACTTGCATACTATGGTTAAAAAGGATCTTCTATTTATCTATTACTGATTCACCGCCCCTCTCAGTAATCCAACAAAAATAGATAAAATAAAAAGGTGTTTAACCAAGCAATTTTTGAAAGATAAATATTACAGAGCTTGAATTTCTTTAATCTTGAGTGCATGATGTGTTTTTAATAAAATTTCATTTTCACACACGAATTAGCATCATAATATACATAATTATAAATACAAGGCACTATATATCCCATAGAAAAGTGTGATATTTACTTAGCACTAGTTCTAAATCACTTCCCTTTCCTTGTACATCCAGGAAAATCAACATGTCATAAATGACTGGAATATCATGTAAGTTACATCACTTGTCAAAATTCTCCATGCGAAGGTGCGGAAGTGGAGCACAATAAGTCCCATGAATTCTCCACAGAAGCATTTAAAATACACAAGTGTTGGTTGTTCTAGTTATATACCTTTGCTATGTGCATAGGTGTGCAAGACATAACCACATTGAGTGTGGACATATCTTCATAGAAAAATCCTCCATATAACTTTAAAAATTCCGTTTTAAAAAAGGATTTTGACTAGGAAATTTCGCAAACATAAATACATTACCATCCTCAAATTGCTTCAATTTGTGGTACAAAACTATTGCAAGTGTGAACATGCACAAGTGCATGATAATAAATGGCATGAATTCTCTGCACAAGTGTTGAAAATACATAAGTGTTGTTTGCACTAGTGATATACCTCTGTGAAGTGCACAGGTGTGGAAGAAATAACTTCATGGAGTGTGGACATATGTTCATAGAAAAAGCCTCTAGAAAAGGATTTTGACTAGAAATTTTGCAAACATAAATACATTACTGAGCTCCAATTACTTCAAGGAGAAATGCATGACCTGTATTTACTAAAATTTCTCTTCCACACACATGAATTACCTTAGAAATATGGCCAATCATAAATATAAACCATTATCCAACCCATAAAAAAGTAGGACACTTGATTTGCACTAGTCTGAATACCTTCCCTTTCCTCGTAAATCCAAGCAAGTCAACGTGCCATACACGACCTAGACACCGTGGAAATTACATGCCTTGCCACAATAAATTATTCAAAACTATTGCAAGTGCCAATGTGCGAAAGCACCACAATGTTAGGATGTTCAAGGATTAGTATCAATTCTCTACAAAATAAAATAAAACAAACCAGATATTGACTGTGCCAGGGAAACACATGTGCAAAGTACGAAAGATAGAGTTTTTCAAAATGCAGAGAAATAGTGAAATAAAAATACTTTGCACATAATTAGAAATTCATTGCAAATGGAAATATTGGCCATATGTTACATAGAAATCATCTATTTAGATTGGATGCATTTTTCATATACTCTTGCACATTGTTTATTTGATGCATTTCATGTCCCCTTGCATTTATGTTACTCTTCCATTGAATTGGGAAATGGATCAATTAGACAACATAAATATGGATGCATTATAATCATATCAATATGAATTAGGATCCGATTTTTTGCACAAATTACACCAGATTCGTGACATTAACATCTATCTTTCTAAAATGAAGTTGTCTTCATCTTCAAATGTAAACTAAAATTAGAGAGAACTACGAGAACATACATTTTACATACAATGACCCACAAAAGGGTTGATCTATATTTATGAGGGAAACAAAATGAAACATAGATTTATAATATTAACACAGAGACATAGTGAATAATAACAAAGATACAATAAAACTTGATTTCTAGTAAATAAGAAATATGTTGAAACTGTAAAATGCAGACTGAAACAAGCTGGTTAGAATGGTGGCAACTTATTTCTGAGAAGATATGTGATGGCTACACTCATTCATAATAAGATGATTACAATGAGGATCTGAAATCCTTTGTACAATAAACATGAATTCAAAAACCCTAGACATGCAAAAACCTAACCCTAGGAGATGAAGCGCCAAAAGTCATGTGGACCCCCTTGGGGTAAGTTGGTACATCAACTTCTCGGGGTTGTAACTTTTGCATACGATCTTCATTTTAGGCGCATGATAGCCCATTGGAGAGGTCTATCTAAGGACTACAAATTATTCGATCAAACTTTGAATTTATATATATTTTCACTGTGGTGATCCCTTAAAAAGTTTTTTAGGGCCTCAAAACATCCCCGGAAGTTTAGGAACATAAAAATACGAAAAATATACCAAACTAAGAAAATTCCAAGATGAGACAATTGAAATAGGTGGGTGGCCACTGATGTCCACCAGGATCAATCCTCCCCCATTAGGAATCAATAGTATCCATTGCGTTGAGTTCCCCCATCATATGAGGAAATTTATGTTGAATTTGGCCCCGGGTGAGCCAGTTGCCTTGGTGCAGGAGTTGTCTTTCTTTGAAAACCTAATAAATATGGATCCTCTACTAAAGATTTATCTTGAACTATGTGTCCATGATATGATTAGTAGATGCATGCTCCATGCAGTCAGGGTGGAACTCTTTTGGTGTCAATTGTTCTTCTATTTCCGAGGTGTCCAATAATGGTGGAAAATATGGCTGAAGGAGGTCCACATTAAATATTAGATGAAATCCAATTAAGGGGAGAATGTTGAGCTCAAAACAATTATCACCCACATCCTTGGTCATGGTGTAAGTTCCATAGTGGAGTGGAAAAATATTCCAATGGGGCCACGTAAGATGTTCCTTCTGCAAGTGAAACCAAACTTTATCTCCCACATGAAACTTGTCTGGCACCTGGTGTTGATCATAGTGCTACTTGTACTTGTCATTTGACTTCTATAAAATATCCTAAACCTATTGGAATATGTGATGGATCCATTCAATAAACATGGTATCTTTGTCGGTTTCATTTTGAGCATGGGAAAAGTACTCCTGGGTGGCCGCAAGGGGTAGTGAAACATCCATGGGACCCAATGGTTGAAATCCCAAACCCACCTGAAAGGGGTTGTGGTTTGTTGAGATATGTAGTCCTCTTTTGTAGCTTTGTTGAACATAGGGAAGACTCTCATCCCATGTGCGAGGATTCTTGGAATTGTACATGTGTGGGATATGCACGATCATCTCATTGTCGACATCGATTTGTTCATCCATATGGGGGTGGAAGGAAGTGGATTTGGTGAGCTTGGTGTCCAACAATGAATAGAGGATCAACCATAATGTCTCGAGGAATATGTTATCTTGATCTGATACGATGGTTTTTGGTATCCCAAAATGTATCCATACTCATTCGAAGAATATCTTGGAAGTGGCCTCTGATGTGGTTCTCTTCTTGTAGGCGTACATAATATCCATTTTAGGAAAATAATCAACCACCACAAAAACACAGTCATTTCCCCACTTGGTTGACGAAAGGGCTGACATGTAATCCATCGATATGGATTCCCAGGGCCTTTCAGGAGTAGGAATAGGGGTGTACATGTATTTATTATTAATGGATGGTTTGGAAATGGCACAGGAAATGTAGGAAGTGATATACTTGCTGAAATCCTATCGAAATTTTGGAAAATATAAATGTTTTTGCATCACTATCACTATATTTTCGATGTCGAAGTGTCCTGCCACTTGAATGTAGTGGGATTCCCAAATTATATTCGCTCTCTCGCTTTATGTAACGTAGAGATGGACCAAATGGAACAATAGTCTATCCTGAAGATGGAAATCAGTGACAATTGTGTTTATGCCCAGCATATGGTAGGTTGAAGAGAATTCAGTATCTCTGTCATAGAGTTAGGGCCACCCATAGGTCTCATGGTCGCAGAAGTTAGCACCATGGTGAGTGCTGCAACTGGAGGGATGCTGAGGAAATTAGTGACGTGATTGGTTCTTCCTGTCTTATACTTGATTTTGAAATGGAACTGCTGCAAGTATGTGGACCACTTTTAATGGAATTTATTCTGCTATTTTCCCTATGTCTGCATGAACTACAACGACTTATGATCGATGTAAATTATTATCTCATTCCCAAGAATGTAATGCCTCCATTTGCGTAAGGATTTCATAATGGAGTACATTTCTTTGTCATAAGTAGGGTACTTACAGAAAACATCTGATAGTGTCTCACTATGATATGCCATGGGGTGTCCTTCTTTAGTGAGAATTGCACCCATAGCATAGTCTGAAGCATCTGTCTCTATCTCAAAGGGTTGTTTCAATTCGTTTAATGAGAGCACCTGGGATGAGTACAAGAGATGCTTCAAATCAACGAATTCTTATTATTTTGATAGACCCCACATGAAATTTTCCTTACCACCACCTATGGTTACTTGGTTGAGGGCCCATGAAATATGTTAGAATCCCAACATGAACCTGGGATAGAAATTAGCAAGGCCTAAAAACATCTGAAGCTCAGTGAGTGGGTTGGGTCTAGCTAGTCACGAATGACCTGGATCTTGGTGGGATCAACATGAACCCCATGATCATAAAAAATGTAGCCTCAGTATTCGACCCTGTCGATGTCGAAGGAGAATTTTTCCAAATTTGCGTATAGTTTATGCTGTCGCAGAGTGTACGAAACATACTGAATCTATTTCAAGTGATCCTCCCAAGTCTTCTTGTAGATGAGTATGTCATCCAGATACACCACCATAAAATAATTGGTGAAAGGTCGCAAGATATCGTCCATCATCCTCGTGAAAGTTGTTGGGGAATTCGTTAAACCAAATGGAATGACCAACCATTCGAAAAGACCTTCATTGGAATTGAAGAAAATTTTCCATACATCTATCTGGTCTATTGGGACTTGATGGTATCCATACTTCAGAAAAATATTACTAAAGTATTTGGCTCCCTTGAACTGGTCAAGGAGATCGTCGATTCAGGGAATCAGGTACTGGTTCCTTACTGTGATTTTATTTAGGGCCCGATAATTGATGCATAGTCTCCAAGTCCTGTCTTTATTCTACAAAAGCATGATTGGGCTTCCACATGGTGATGATATGGTTTAGATGTGACCCTTTTGGATAAGTTATTGGATCTGATGCTTCATCTCCTCATTTTCTAACAGAGAGCGGTGATAAACTCACCCATTGGGTAGTGTTTCACTAGGGGTTAAATAGATTAGATGCTTGACATGACAGTGTAGAGGTACCTCGGCTAGTGAGGAGAAGATGTCTTTGTATTATTCCATGACCTTATCCACTTTCTTCTGTTGCATGGAGAGATCATCCGTGGAGGCCATGGATGTCGCTACAACCTTTTTCTTACTTTGAGAGAGAATCATGAAGAAGAAAAACTTCCTAGTATGAGAGATGACCCTCCTGCATTGCTTGGCAGAGGTCAAGGAAATGGAAGTAGGTGGGACTACCTTAGGTATCCTACACAATTTAATGTTCAAACTAATAATAATACTGCGAGGCCTAGAACTCATATACATCATGGCGTTTCCATAAATAAGGTTGGCCCAAAATAAATTCACAAACTTCAAGGGGAGTGACATCACATAATACCTCACATTTGAAGGGCTTGATGATGTAGGACACACGACATTGTTGGCTGACACAAAGATTTCTTTCTTGGTGGAGCCATCTGATGGTGTATGTTTGTGTATGAAGCATTGTTGACAGGGACAGGTTCTTGATGACCTCTACTGAGATGAGGTTCTTCTGGCTACCGCTATCAACGATGAAGTGCATTCGAGTACCCTTCACCCACATATGTGAATGAAAGTGACACTCACCCTCCTTTGGCTCATCAGGTTCACCGAGATGGATCTTGGTGGTAGTAACAGTGGCATTGGGTTCCGCATCAATAATTTGTATCCCCTTTTCTAGTTTTGACTTTGATTCATAACCCACATCTGATTCAGAGGCTTTCACCTCCACCACCAATGACTTCTTTCAATGACAATCAACAGTGTTATTCCAAGGGCTCTTATGGAAGTCGCACCACTTTCCATTGTCCTTCTTTATTTGCAGCTTAGACAGGTTGTTATAAGGCTATCCATATTTTATTTTCCCTTTGTTCTTCAGGTTGATGTTTCCCTTTCCCTTCTTCTGTTGTCTGGGGTTCCCAGACCCAAACTGCCACGTCTTTTGTTTAAGATTCTACTCAATTTTGACATAATATTGATATGCTTCACCCAAAGACGAGATGTCCAGAAACTCCATTTATGTCTAGATGTATCTATGAAGACCATTGTAGTACTTAAGAAACAGATGACACTCAACCCATCTTTGTGCGTAAGGTATGGAAGACATCGGTGAACTCTGGCACTGTTTGGTCTATTTCCTGTGGTAGTGTGGTCCATATTCTATACAAGTCTTCATAACTTCCAACATGGTATTATTGTTCCTTAATAACATCCTTGAAGGAACCCCAAGTGAGTACAACTGCAAATAATGTGGATCCCTCTATTTCCTTTTTCTGACCGAAAATCTCCCACCAATATTTGACATGGGGGATGGCCTTGAGGAGCGCAAATGTAATATTTTCTCTATCAAAAAGGTTGTGGAAAAAACAATACCCTTCTAGAAGGTTTAACCATTTATCTACGACATCTGCATCTATTTGACCTTCAAATATAGGAATATCAAAATTGATTTGTTCCTTGAAGGAGGTGGTGCCTTCACTTGAGGTAGATGTGTCGCTTATCAACAACCGTCGAAGGATTTGTGCAAATCTGTCCATCTTACCGTTCCTTTGTCGCTTGAGGGCTTCCTCGAGTAACATTTTGAAAGGATTTCATGTCATGTCATCTTTATTTTCTCTCTCCATGGAAGGTTTCTTGGGTGTGAAAGAGAAATTGTCCTCAATAGAAACAAGCTCGAGACCCAACTCTATATACCCTAACCTCATTGGGGACATGCACTAAAAACAACTAGGAGTAGACCACTCTGATACCATTGATCCAGGTTTATGAGAGGAATGAAATGTAACAAAAAAATATAATATTAACACAGATAAATAGTGAATAATAAAAGAGATATAGTAAAAATTGACTTCTATTGAATAAGAAATATGTTGAAACTGTAAAATGCATATTGAATCAAGCTTGATAGAATAGTGGCAGCTTATCTCTTAGAAGATATGTGACATCTACACACATTTGCAAGAAGATGAAGACAATGAGGCTCTTAAAGAATTTTTACAATAAGAATGAATTCCAAAACCCTAGACATCCAAAAACCTAACCCTAAGAGATGAAGCGCCAAAAGTCATGTGGGCCCCATTGGAGTAAGTTGGTATATGAACTTCTCGAGGTCATAACTTTTGCATACAATCTCTGTTTTAGGCGCACAATATCCCGTTGGAAATTTATATCCGAGGACTACAAAGTATGCTATCAAACTATGGCTTTGTCTACAATTTGATTGTGGCGAGCCCTAAAAACGTTTTTTAGGGCCTCAAAACAGCCCCGTAAGTTCAAGACCCGAAAACTAGGAAACAATTGCCAAGATGAGCCAGTTGGAATACGTGGGTGGCCATTGCTATCCACCTCGATCAAGGGTTAAACAAAACACCATATAAAATTCCAATAAAACTAAATCACACACTATTAAACAACAAGTTTACAAACTAATTGTACATGTCTAGGAGACAAAAATAAATATTGCAGACCATTGGTTGAGAGAAAGATAGAATATGGGCACCTTGAGCTTGTTCAACAAGTATTGCAAATACTTTTTAAACATAAGTTACATGAAAAAAATTCCACTGCTTAACGAATAACTGAACCAATTTATTTCCCAATAAAAATAACTATATAGTCAAAATTATGGCTATAAATTAAGCCCATTTCAATCCAAGAGTTTTTATCTTTTCAAATCCCCATCCTATTTACTAGAAATAAACAAGTAATAAAAGCTATTCATTTTAACAAAACATCACAACATGAAAACAATAATACTAAATGCAAATGAATTCTTACTTTTTGACAAAGATTTGTATAGGTACAAAATTGGAAGTCTTGCAAATCACGATTCACAACACTTAGAAATTGAGATGACCCTTGTCTTTTTGAACAATAGCAGCTTATATTATGATCAAACATGAAAGGAAAAAATGGAACATGATGTGGAATGCATCAACTAAAAAATACCCAGGACTATATGAAAATGCATCCAACCTAAAAACAACACTTCTTTACATCACACGATAAATACTGCACTTCTCCATAGCTTTATATCTTTCAACATTTGTTCTCTCTGCCACATTTTAATTTATTCCATTCAAGCCATCCCTAGGTTACCTCCATAACATCAAGCAACTGTAAAATAAAAACAACAATACAAGCTCTAAAACACACACCTTCTTTATGTTATGTTTAACTTTGATTCTTTATGATGTATAGAGTGTCTGAAATAGCCCTTGATAGACTTCACTTAAGAAAAGGAAAAATTAGAATCAACTTCTAATTTTCTTTGGCATATATCATGCAATGCAGAGGATTTCTTACCCTCTCACATAGAATTGTAGAAGCCAAAAATTAGAAGTCGTGCAATTCGCAAGTCACGATACTTGAAAATTGAGAAGAGATTTTTCTTTATGAACTATAACATATTACATGGAAGTCAAACACATTAAGAAACCACAAAACAAAGTGAACAATACAACCTCAAAATATGACACTTTTTTTCTGTTCACCTTTAATTGTGTCTAGCCTACACAATTTCTGTAACAACCCTTGATCGACTTAAGTTGTTGATGAAAAATAAAAACAATTATCAGGTTCCAATTCTATTTGACATATACAATAAAAAATAATATTCCACTCCACCATTTTAGCTAGTAACAGAGTAGAAGTAATTACATTGTGCATCAGAAGTACACTATCAAACAAAAACCAGAGAAACTAATTTCCCCTTTCTGAAATACAAAAATTATTATGGCAGCCTTATGGTTAAAAGAAAGATATTAGATGCACATAAGTTCTTACCCTCTTACATAGATTTGTACAAGCCCAAAACGAGATGTCTTGCAACTTGCTAGTGACAGCACTTGCAACTTGGAAAGAACCTTGTCTTTCTAGCTTATAGAACACTATATCATGATCAAACACAAAAAAACAAACAATGTCCAATTTGGCATTGCCACATAAAAGATACATAATTGCAATCCAATTTATTCCATTCATTGTTTTGTTCATGTTATTTCAATGAATTCTCAAACAATAAAACTAAACTATGCTCCCAAAAAATTGACTCTCAAATCTAAAGTCACCAACCACGATTAGTTAGAACAAAATAATTCAATTAAAACTCATTGTTATCCATAAAATCTCTCACGAAAAATCATGCTTTACAATACACAAAAATCCCTTCAAAATTTATGAATTTTACCAAATTTAATGTAGAAAAACAATGAATTATATATATATATATATATATATATATATATATATATATATATATATATATATATATATAATCAGCAATAAAGACCAAAACAAATGGTTTGGTCCATAGCTATAAATGTCCCCAAATACCAAACTACAATAACAAGCTTCTAGAACCAAGATGGTCTTAGAAATTTGAGACTGGTACATCCACCTATTCCAACTATCCACTAAAAGTACATAATTAAATTGTTTCTTAGATTCCCCTCTTTGATTGTGCAATAAGATGTTAATTAGAAGGATCAATTAAGAAAAATTAAACTATTCCAAAATATGTTTAAGTTTGGAAAAAATCATAATTTTTTTGGTCCATGCAAAAAAAATACTCAACAAAAAAAATTGCTATAATCCAATACCTTTCACATGGACTAATAAATTAAGTTAGGTTTAAGTTTAATAGATGAGTTCAACTAAAGTTAAATTTAGTGGGTTCATTTATTTGGATCATTTTCTTAAATAAGTAATCAAACATTTTAAGTACAATCTTAATAAAGTTTTTTATATTCAAAATATAATAAAGTAGTAATTATCTATCCTACCTAAAATGAGTGTAAAAAGACTTTTTAAGTAAAACCTATAACAAAATTTTTATATTTAATACAAAATAAGGTAGTAACTATCCATGAGTTCAACATTGAGTATAGTAGAGCTTAAACTTGTGTTTTTCCCATTTCTTTGTTTTACATTTGCATTTATTTTATTAATTATTATTTTAGTTAATTATGATCATTTTTTTTTAATTGGTTTTTTTTGTTTTTCTTATGTTTTGCATCTATTTTATCAATTATTATTTTAGTTATTTTTAATATTTTTTTTTAATTGTTAATTTTTTTTTTCTTATGTTTGATTCTCTTGTATATAAATTTTAGATGATATTTTTATACAAATATTTTATTACATTTAATATTAATGTTGATTTTTTGAAATCAATATGTTAAGTAAATATGATATATTTATTTCTTTTAATTGTTAAATAGTAAAATAAAATAATATTTTATGTCTTTTTTAATTGTTTAATATTAATATTGATTTTTTAAATCAATATGTATCTATTTGTTTCAAATATTAAATAGTAAAATAAAATAATTTTCTATTTCTTTTTTAATTATTTACATTTATTACTGTAAACTGTAATCCATATGAGTTTTTGACGCTGCAAAAACATTTCTTTGAATGACTTAAGAAATCACTTTGATTTATTCTTTGAAATTATGATATCCATATTTCCTCATTAAAGATGGTTGCATATGTTTTATTATGTGTTAAATAATTTTGTAAAGGGAATACTTGTATTAACATATAATACAATGAATTAAACTTTCAGTTTATTTATAACATTTGAATTTTCAAGAAAAAGTTTTTAACTAGTATTAAATTTTTAT
>JZKD02S2158156.1:935930-960830 GCA_000966675.3 Picea glauca
AGACTACCAGGTCGAACAGATAATGAAATAAAGAACTACTGGAATACTCATTTGAGGAAGAAAATTGGAAAGCTCAATAAACGTGATCGGGTCGAAGAGAAAGTAACTGAGGAAGACAGACATTTTACTCCTGATCTGGATGTTGTCAGAGCAAATGAAATTGCAATAAATATAAGTGATGTCCAGTCCTTTGATGAAGAGTGGAAGACACTGTTGGGAGAAGATTCGCTTGCTAACAGTTTTTCTGGGATTCCTGAATTTGTAAGTGTGGAGCACTGGAAGTCTCCTCACACTGAAATGTTCTCTCGTTTCACTGGGATACCATCACAAGGGGTATTAGATTTCGGCTATACGGTTGAGTTTTCTCCATCTCCAACCTACTCCTGCATAGATTTTCAAATAGAAGAAAACGAGTTAGTAATCAGTTTTTTAGAGTCGGACATGCATTAAAACTGTGAAGTAGTACCAATCCCAATGTGAGATCCTTCAGCAGCCAGATACAAAGGTTTATTTGTTTGTATATTTTAATTAGTACATTTAGTTAGAGCAATATCTTATTTTTATTGTGAAATATATTATATTTCCCATGCATGTGTACTGTTTTATCATGTAAATAATGATATTTTTTTATTAAAAAATATATTTATTATGAATACACAAGATATTTAATTTTTTCCTAATTTGATAATATTTAAAAGGAAATAATTTCCAAATTGTCTTTGTTACTACATTCATTTATTATTTTGAGTTTAGTGTAGCCGAGACAGTTTTATATTACATCCTTTTGTCCATATCATAAGATAACATGGAGCTGGACTTCCCTGCTCATTTTCTTTTATCATGCAAGGAGATTTTGACCTCTTGGCATGGTTCCTCCAGGACCTTTTAAAGTTTATCTCCAAAGTGGTAGAAAACGTACTGAAATTATCGTTACTAGAGGATGTGTTTAAAGCTTGGGTAACTTGACTAAAGACCTTTTCAAATTTTCATTTGAAGATAAAAATCATTCTTCTGAAGTAATCTCGTGTGGCCTTTGTATATATGATTTTGTTCAATGTTACAAAGAGTTTTGAAAAACAAACTCTAAATTGTTGTTTTTGAATTATGAGGACTTGTACAATTTTGGACATTTTTGTAGGTTTATCAGAACACTTCAGTTTGCCAAGAAATAATTAGTTTTTTGAACTCACCAGTTCGTCGAAAAGGGGTATCTCTAAAAATTTGAAAGAGTTTGTGATCATTCGAAACTAGATATTATTTAATGCGAGTAATGAGTGACCATTGGCAATTGTTGGAAATAGTAATTACAAGTCGGTGAGATTTTCACGTCTCCGTCGATTTGTTTGTCAGTCAATTTGTGAGTAGTTTTGTCAGTCAGCCGAATTTTCAGTCAGTTTGTCTGACAGTCTGCAAGTGCAAAGTCACACGTTTACTCAAACTCAGTATAAGTCAATCGGCAAGTAGGAGAGTTATAAATGGAGCCAATCTTTATCTTTCTCGAGTCCTGTTAAGTAGTTGAAGAGTCAGTTGAATTAATGGTCGTCTTTAATATTGAGTCAGTCTTACTTCTGTAGGAAGTCTCAATCGGAGTCCATATAAGTCTGAGTCTTTAGTTAGTAAAATGATGATGCAGAAGCATAGTAGATATAGAGAGGCAGAGAGAACAGTCGAGAAAAGAAGCAACAACTGACGAGTTGAAGAAGTCTTAGCACAAGCTCTATTTCTATAAAGTCAGTAGAAGAAGTCATTGGAGTCGAAACTCATCTTAGTATTGTATTATGTAACCGCGCGCAATGCGCTGAAGTTTATTAATATCAAATTCATGTGTATTTCTGAGCTTATGTGCTAAGCATAGAACTGTATTATTCCACATTTATAAATTGTTCTTTAAAGCGTTTATTTCTCAGCACGCAACATTTTGTGTAGTCTGTGAACTGCGCAACAAGTCCCGAGTGTTCAGAGATGAAGCTTGTGGCACAAAGTATTTTGTCACTGCGTTGCACACAGTTTTCTTGCACATTGTGGATCCAAGTTTTTATCGTTGCGCAATGGATCCAAGATTAGGTATCAGAGCAGGCTGATCAAAAGAAATTTGATCAAGAGAAGGTTCTATTAGAACAATTTTCTCAAAGCAGAAACTCCATTGAAAAGTAAAAATAACTTCTACCTCAAAACTACAACCTCCCACTTTTACAAGAAAGATTTATGAGAAGTGGTCCTTGACCATGAAAGCGTTGTTCCTAGGACAAGATGTATGGGAGATAGTCGAGAATGGCTATGTGGAACCAGTAGATCAGGCAACATACAATGCCCTCAGACAAGCTAAGAAGGATTTTTTGAAAGATCAAAGAAAGAATGATGGAAAGGCATTGTTTTACATACATCAAGCCATGCATGAGAGCATACTTCCAAGAGTTTCATAAGAAAAACAAACTAAGGAGGCATCAGACATATTACAAACCTTTTATCAAGGTATGGACAAAGTAAAGACTTCAAGAGTACAAATTCTTAGAAGAGATTTTGAAACTCTGTCAATGAAAGATACATATACATTAGATTCCTTTTATACCCATGTCATTGGCATGATAAATCAGAGTAAGTCTCATGGTGAAACCATAGAAGACATAAAAGTTTCTGAGAAGGTGTTTAGGAGTCTTCCTCCTAAGTTTGATTCCCTTGTTGTGACTCTAGAAGAGAGCAAAGACTTGAGTCAGTTCAGTCTAGATGAACTACAAGCTTCTCTCATCAATCATGAAAACATATTGAATAGGTCAAGTATGTCATTAGAGAATGCATTTTCCATGCAATCATCTATAATTCATCGAAGAGGAAGGGGGAGAGCTAACTCTAAAGGAAGAGGAGGAAATTATGTTAGAGGTGGATGCAATAACAGTCCTAGAAATATTGGCGGAAGAGGTCAAAACCCAAGTACCACTCAGTCAATTTGTCAGAGAACTGACAAGTCAAAGATTCAATGCCATTACTATAAAAAGTATGGACATTATGCATATGAATGTAGAAAGAGACAATATAATTAGAACAAACAAGGCCTAGAGCATTCAAACAACGCAAATAACCAAACCCACCCTATGTTTATGGATTGTGTTGTAGAAATTCCAATAGTATCCCCAGTTGAATGCAATGTTGCTCAAGCAAGTCCATGTGACATATGGTATTTAGATTCAGGCTGCAGTAACCACATGACAGGAAACACATATCTGTTTTCTAGTTTGGATGAGTCAATCCAAACCAAGGTTACACTTGGGACAAATATCCAAGTCGTTGTCTTAGGCAAAGGCTGTATAAACATTTTAACTAAGAAAGGAGAACACAAAGTCATGCCTGATGTATATTATGTTTCTAGTCTGAAGCATAATCTGATGAGCACATGACAATTGTTACAGAAAGGATACATAATCTACATGGAAGATAATCACCGTGTGATTATGGACAAATGCCAAAGCAATCAACTTATTGCAAAAATCCAGATGACAAGTAACATGATTTTCCCATTGACTTTGAAGCCAGCCAAGAAGAAGAATACAATGCTAGTTTTTGAAAAGTAAAAGATACACAGTCAAACACTGTATTTACAACAGAAAGTGTGTGCAGTTCCAATGAAGAAAATAGTGCATGCGGTATCAAGAAAGGAGAAAATGGCGCAGAGATGAAGGCAACATTCCAATCTGAAATACATGATGATTCTTGGTTATGGAATTTCAGATTTGGATATTTGAACTTTGGAGGTCTAAATATGCTACACACAAAGGATATGGTAAAAGGTTTTCCATTAATTGACAAACCAGAAATGATATGTGAAGGCTGCATATTTGGCAAACAACATAGAGAATCATTTCTAGTTGGAAATTCTTATAGAGAAAAAGCCCCACTGGAAATTATACATTCAGACATTTGTGGACCAATGAAAAAGCCATCTATAGGAGGTAGTACTTATTTTCTAACATTCATTGATGATTTCTCAAGAAAGACATGGATTTATTTTTTAAAGCATAAATATGACGCAATGGGTTGTTTTCATCAGTTTAAATCACTTGTGGAGAAATAGAGTGGTTATTACATCAAGTGCCTAAGAACTTCCAGGGGAGGAGAATACATTTCAACATAATTCCATAATGTTTGTAAATTTCACGACATCTACATGCAATTTACAATGCGGTATACACCACGGCAAAATGGTGTCGTAGAGAGAAAGAAAAGAACCATCATGGAAATGGCATGCAGTATGTTGGTAGCCAAACATTTGTCAAATGAGTATTTGGCTGAGGTAGTAGCAACTGCAGTATACATATTGAACATATGCTCAACAAAGAGCGTGAAGAACAAATTTCCTCAAGAAGCCTAGAAAGGATTAAAGCATAATGTGGTATATTTAAAAAATTTTGGTTCTGTCGCATACACACATGTTCCAGATGAGCTGAGAAAAAAGATGGACAAAAAAATATAGAAATGTATATTTATTGGGTATTCTGAAGACACAAAAGGATTCAAGTTGTATGACCCTGTCACAAGAAAAGTCATAATCAACCGCGATGTTCAGTTCACGGAGAATGAAGCATGGGATGGAAGCATATAAAATATAGTCAAAATAATTGATGCAATGGCGCATGATGACACAGAAGATGAAGTGGTTCAAGCACCAACCACGGGTTAGTGTGTAGTCCCTTATACATCTGGCACTGTGATGCAAATCACAACGTAGAACACTCCAGTAAGAACAGAAGGTGCATAGTCTACACCTAGATCACAACAAACACTAGCAAGTAGTCCAAGTAGTTCTACATCTCTAGATCCAACATTAGCAAGTATGTTACCAAGAAAGATAAAAATTTTGCGTGACATCTATAATGAAGACGCAACAAATTCATTTTCTGTTTTTTCTTTGTTTTCACAAATAGATGATCCATTAACCTTTGAAGAAGCTTTCAGAGATGATGTGTGGGCACAAGCCATGGATGAATAAATCAGATGCATAGAGAAAACTGAGACATGGAAATTGGTAGATGTACCTGAAGACAAGGATGTTATAAGTGTCAAGTGGATTTATAAGACCAAGCAAGATGTAGAAGGAAATATGCAAAAGCATAAGGCAAGGTTATTTGCAAGAGGCTTTACACAACAACCTGGAATTGATTTCAATGAAACATTTTCACCAGTTGCACGCAAGGACACAGTCAGAACTGTGTTAGCCATTGTCGCGCAGTATAAGTGGTCAGTTTTTCAAATGAATTTAAAGTCAACATTTTATAATGGAAACTTAGAAGAAGTATATGTGGAACAAACAAAAGGCTATGAGGTTCCGGGATAGGAAGAAAAAGTGTATAGATTGGAGAAAGCATTATATGGATTAAAACAAGCTCCCATAGCTTGGTACAATTGCATAGATTCCTATCTCACACATAATGGATTTCAGAGAAGTGAAAGTGAGTCAACACTATACATCAAAGAAAATCAACAAAGTGATATGTTATTTGTTTGTCTATATGTAGATGATTTGATTTTTACAAGTGATTTTGGCATAGAAGAATTCAAGTCATTCATGAAGGATGAATTTGAAATGAGTGATTTAGGGCTTATGAGATATTTTTGGGAATAGAAGTTCACCAATCCAAAACTGGTATATTTATCTCATAGTCCAAGTATGTGCATGAAATATTGAAAAGATTCAATATGATGAATTCAAAAGCAGCCCTAACACCTGCCATAATAGGATTGAAGCTAAGAAAGGAAGATAAAGGGTCCAAAGTGGATCCCATACTATTTAAAAGACTAGTAGGAAGTATTATGTATCTCATAATGACAAGACCTGATATTATGTATGGAGTGAGCCTAATATCAAGGTTCATGTAAAATCCAAAAGAATTACATTGGAAGGAAGGAAAGAGGATATTGAGATATGTGAATGGAACAAAATATTTTGGCATTAAGTACTCCACTTTAGAAGATTTCAAACTGATTGGATACACTAACAGTGATTGTGGAGCTAGGATAGATGGAAGGAAAAGTATCTATGGGTACACTTTTCATTTTGGAATAGGTATGGTATCATGGGCATCAAGGAAGAAACCCATAATGACTCTTTCTTCAGCAGAAGCAAAGCACGTCTCAGCTACAAGTGCAACTTGTCAAGCAATTTGGATGAGAAGAATGTTAAAAGATTTGTTGTAGGAATAACAAGAACCAACAACAGTATTATGTGACAAAAATTCAACCATCATGTTATCAAAGAACCATGTGTTTCACAAGAAAACCAAGCATATTGATACAAGGTATCATTTTATCAAAGAATTAGTGAATAACAAACAAATCTATTTAGAGTTTTCCAGGTCAAAAAAACAAGTCAGAGACATTTTTACAAAGCCTTTAGCAAGAGATGCATTTCATCATCTATCCAGTAGTCTGGGATTCTGCACAGTAACATATGAGTGATAGTAAAATTGTAAAGTCAATTTTGATGTACTTTTTTGCAGTCCCACCTACTTATAATTAAGGGGGAGTGTTCGAAATAGTAATTACAAGTCGGTGAGATCTTCATGTCTCTACCGATTTGTTTGTTAGTCAATTTTTCAGTAGTTTTGTAAGACAGCCAAATTGTCAATCAATTAGTCTGACAATTTGCAAGTACAAAGTCACACAGTCAGTCGGCAAGAAAGAGAGTTATAAATGGAGCCGATATTTATCTTTATCAAGTCCAGTTAAGTAGTTGAAGAGTCAGTTGAATTAATGGTTGTCTTTCATATTGAGTCAGTCTTACTTCTGTAGGAAGTTTAAGTCGTAGTCCATATAAGTCTGAGTCTTTAGTTAGTAAAATGATGATGCAAAAGTAGAGTAGATACAGAGATGCATACAGAACAGTCGAGAAAAGCAACAACAACTGAAAAGTTGAAGAAGTTTGAGCACAAGCTATGTCTGTAAAGTGAGTAGAAGAAGTCATTGGAGCCAAAGCTCATCTTAGTATTGTATTCTTTAGCCACGTGCAATGAGACGAAGTTTATTAATATCAAATTCATGTGTATTTATGATCTTATGTGCTAAGCATAACACTGTATTATTCTGCATTTACAAATCATTATTTAAAGCATTTATTTCTCAGAGCACAACATTTTGTGTAGTATGTGAATTGCACGACAAGTCCTCAATGTTCAGAGACAAAGCTTGTGATGCTCAAGATTTTGTCACTGTGTTGCGCACAGTTTCCTTGCGTGTTGCGGATCCAAGTTTTAATCATTGTGCAGTGGATGCAAGAGCAATTTTGTTTCCATTTTTCTTTTTATAAGTAATTATATTTCAAGTATTTGTGGGAAATTCCAGTTTCAAATGTGTTGCTATGATTAAGTGGGAAATCAGAAGCTAACGATATGGGACCGACTTACTTATTTTTGGATTAAAAAGGAAATTTAGTTCCAATAATTTTATGTAATCAATGGGAGCTCGAGAGCTCTAAAAAGGTAAAGAAGTAACCTAGAATATTATTTTATTTGCGAATTTTTTTTGGAATTATTAACTTTTACTTGTTTTAATGATTAATATGTGATTCCTGATATCTCATGATAATATAAGGTTACATGGTTTGTTAATGTATTGGTTGTTGTAAGAAAGAGTTTGTTTTCTTTTGAGTCTGAGTTGTAGGAGGTTCTTTGATCTAGTTGGACATGAGAGCAACATGTTAGTTCCTAGTTTGGTGTGTGGTTGACATATTCTCTCAACAAATTGTTAGTGTGACTTAGATCATGTGTCTATTTTAAGACAAAGTTTGATGTATTTATTTGTAACATTGTTGATTGAATAAGATCACTCATAATGGTTTTTTAGTGTGTGAAGAAAGTATGTCTACTCTCCTAGTTTCTATCATGGTATCACACCTAAAGCTACATTGGACTTAACTCCCTCACAAGGAAGCCCAAGAAAATGAAATCCTATGATATGTAGTACTCGATAGAGTAGGAATATTGTTTTATAGGATTATCTTATAGTGCATGGGTATTTTTTCGATGAAAGTAGATTTTTGTTGATATCTATGTGTTTTTTGTGAAGCTTTATCTATGCGTTTTTAAGTGGGTTTGTTGATGGAGTGTTGGCACGTAGTTATAAGACCCTAGGTTCAAGTTATTCAACAAGAAAAAACCATTTAGATATCGGTCCTTTCAGAATCACCCACATGTAACTGAAGTCTCACCTAAGGAATCTACTAGGGATGTAGGAACCAAGTTTCTACTGGGGATGCAAGAACCAAGTTTCTACAGGGATGATGGAATGTGAGGCTATCAACATAACCATTAATACTTATTCACTATGTGCACATTATCCTTAGTTAACATCCTTTTATCATTCAACAAACCCTATAAACGTCTTCCATTAGCTAACAGTCCATTACTTTTACCATAAAAATTGTGCGACATTAACCCATCCAAGATTCATTCAGTGCCCTAAATCCTAGTGTGCAGAAACAATATAACATAGATCGCAACATAACCAACCCACTGAATCATTCATTATTATTATGCATCAACTATAGGTTAAAAAAATCTACACTAATTAAGCATAAACATAACATCCATGAATAGTCACACCAACAAACACGTTAGACAGAATATTTTAACGCAGTTCACCCAATCTTGGGGCTACGTCCACAATGGTTGGCTTCTTATATTAGTTTTCATGCAATAATCACCTCATGCCTATGCATTGTGCTTACAAAAGATAGAACATATGGTAATCCTCAAACCTACGTAGCCACTCTACAATGCGAGCTTATCTCTACAAATTCTCATATATGCTCCTATTCCCAAAAGATCTTCCCCAAATCCCTAAGCATAAACTATTTTCATCACTCATGAGAAATATAATCTCTTATTCTCAGTAGCCTGATCTTCCCCGACCCTTTACATATTTATACATAGAAGTAGGGATAAAAACCATAATGGTTCATAACAACTTATCCCAAAAGCCCTAATGGGTCATAACCCTTTTTCCTATTTTTGCGTCGATCTGTTGTTTTTCCTGCTTTTGCGTCGATCTACTTTTTTTTCTTCTTTTGAGTCAATCTACTACTTTTTCTACTTTTGCACCATAAAATGCACCCTTTCCACGCACTCTGGTCCTACCTTTTACTCTTTCATTTACTATGGCGCAGTTCCCAAAGCTTAGTTATTATCATCCAGAATACGTGTCCAACATGCCCCCAACACTCACCTATGGCTCATCTCGAGCCACTTAAGCCATTTTCAACTTCTCCTTGAATTTTTCAAAAATCTCCTTTGTTATATTGGTCTTCTCCTTGAACTCTGCTTCATTTAACAAAATATTTTCTACTAGTTATGTAGTGATATGAGTCAGTCGTTTCTTTTCATCTTGTTCCACTGCATGTTTGATCTTGTGTTGTGCTTATATTGTTTCCACTGCAGCTTTTAATGCTTCTTCCTGCAACATGTCTATTTTTTGCATGCGAGCTTGCTACTCATCCCTTAGCTGGTTCACCTCAAAGTATAGTTTCTTACTCTCTTGCATTGTAGTCATCTTCTCGACAAGTGGAAAAATTGTGATGGTTTCCTTAATATTATGAGCCTTCTAATGTGTAGTTAGTATCTTTTGTTCAATATTTTGTAATCCGGCATCCTTCGACAATTGATTTTAGAATTTTGTGCTATATTCATACAACTTAGCACATTCTTTTTCCAAATCCTGATACTTTCCACTGCATTGCTTACTGTCTTTTCCCTTTGGTATATTTCTTCTTGGGTTGTGCTTGGTGTCATTCATGTTTCTAACTCAACATTTTTTGTTTGAAATCCCTGGATGGATTCGCTAATATTCCAATGGAGTATCCACCTTCATTGGTACCTCTAGAATCTCTTTGCAAACTTTGCCAAATGCTTGCTTCACCTATTCTTCCTCCTACGAAGATGCATCCCTTTCCCGTTGACCTCTTTTGTAATCAATTTGCATGCTTGAAATCTTTGTTGTGTCCTTAGAAAATTCAACAGATGTTTTTCTTTCATGTAGGTTCAATTATTGTGCTATGCTAGCCTGCAACCCCTGCAACATTTCTCCCTGTATCTGTGATGAGACTAAGTCAAACTAACTTAGTGTGTGCGCTTACTCCTGTATTTCCACTGATGGGAACGCTATCACCCCTGGTGCCAACTGAATTGTTCTGCACTCCCCCATTACCTATAATGCATGAGACACTGCCAGTCTTGCTTCTACTGGCCTTGTTGTGCTTGTCGTTGGTCCTTTAGTTGTTTCTTTCAAAATTGCTATCATGGTTTCTTCCTTCAATTGATGCAATGTAGTCATTTATTTTTGTGTCTTTATTTTTAGTCCTTATTTCTTCTCTACCACATGTTGAAACACATCATTGGTGATCTCCTTAACTTTCTCCCCAAACCTATCGAAGTCATCTTCTGCCAATGCTAGTGGAGTCATTTCTCTTCTTTCTTGTGTCATTTCCTTGGCCTTGAACTTCCTCAATCTCAGGATCTGGTGTTTCCATTTCTTTTTCATTCGACGGTACCTTCCAGTATGTGTCCCAGTCCTGCATAATTAGTTCTATTTCCTCCTTTGTTATTCAATAATTTATCTTGACCCATTGCTCTCTTGGATATTTCCTTGCTTGTATGTACATATGATGATGGTTCTCCATGGACTGCACAATCAATTTGTAAGTTTCTAAAATCTATGGAAAAATTCGTGGTCTATCTTGGATACGTTGTCTAATCATTTCATTATATAGATAGAATTCAATATTTTTTTTGTCCCTTGTGCATCATGTACCACAAGTTTTGATACTTGGTGGCCAAGCACGACTTACCTCTCATACCCAGAAATTGGGCATCCTCTAGTTCTTTCCATGCACATAATTCAATCAGAAGTAATAACGAGGAATAGTGGAATTTTATTTTTTTGTCTTGTGGTTATGCGCAGTCTATTAGGAACTGGTTAAGTAAAAATGGCATTGTTGGTTTATCTATTTATATATCATGTCTGAGTTTGTATTGAGTGATCCAGGGTTCATGTATGTTCGGGGTTCCAACAAAGCCTCTAAAACTATCGACCCTCCTGGTAAACCATAAGGAAATACAACGCACATGGTGCATTGCGCCGTCTTACCCAAGATAGTGTTAATGGGTGGCTGCAATACTCATATGTTTGCATCCTAGGATTGAGTGGATAATCTGAGAACTGTACGCTAAGAGTTCTATTATAACTTATTCAGGCAATACACTATCATTATGATTACGCAGGAACTATAAAAAGTCATTCATTTATCATATGAACAACTACGGAAAAAAATAACAAAATACATGCATTCAATCACATAACATAGGTGTTACCATGGTTCACCCCCCCGGACTACGTCCATAAAGATATGGCTCTTGGCTCTTTATTATAGTCATTTTGTAACTACAGTGTCGTGCGCTTTACAACCCTTCTCCATTGGGTTGAGATATATTATGAGGTAGAGTAGATCTCACTAGGCTCTACAACCTACAATCTAACCCTCAAGATCTACCCTCCTCGGTCCTCTTTAGCTCAACAACTTACAAAATTAGGTCATACAACAAAATATTACATAGCATCCACTTCTTCATAATCATCTCTCTATATCCCCCCCATCTTCGCTATCTCTTCCTCTATGAGACCTAGGTATCTATACTTATACATTCCTGGCTCGCCAGCCATTACAATACATTGCAAAAACCGTAACCCTAACATTGTTAGGTATTCCATGGATGCACCTGTGTTTCTCTTCCTTCCAGTTGTCACTTTCCTCATGCAGGCTTTCTTTACCAAAATTGTCTTTTTTCCACTTTGGCCTATTCCAACAGGCCCCCAACACTGACATGTGGCTCATCCCGAGACACCTAACCTTTGTGCACTTCGTCTATATCCCTGGTGATTGCCTAGAACTTCTCCTTGAGCTTTGCTTCTTGTGTTTGAGCTTGCTCAGTCTTCTCCTTGAGTGTGTTTATTGTTTAGACTACAATCTTGTCACTGATCAACCCTGCGGACTTTGCCTAGGTCTATTCTATATATGTCTTGGCTTTTTATGCCTGTACAATGACTTATGCTACTCACTCTTGAAGTGGTTCCATTTGAGACTGATGCTCCTTTTTCTTTGTTTGCTTAGTGGTGAATTCTTCTTGTAGTTTCTTCATATCCTGCGCCCTTTGACACAGTTTGTGATGAAAATTGTCTTCTGCCTTTGCTTGAGGTCCTAGATAGCTGCGTTTATCCTTTCTTCTTCCTTGTCCTACCATTGGACTTGTTTATCCTCTTCTAGTGTCGTCCAAAGATGTGCTACTTTATCGAACAAGTCAGTTGTTGTGCTGACCTGTTTCTCTATCTCCTGTAGATCCTCTGTTGCTTCTTGCTTCCTTTTCTAACTTACCTATAGTGGAGTGGTAGGTGTGAGTTTCTCACAAATATTCTCGATATCCTTCTAATATTGATCGATTTCCTGCGCAATCTGATCAATCTTTTCTGCTGCTGTGAGTTTGGCCCTCTGCATGTTTTTTGGAATCTTCTCATAAGTTCCCTCCACCTTTTGTTCCAATCTATTCATGTGGTCCCTCTCCTCTTGTGTCTCGAGCTTGGCCTGCTCATATATCAATTCCAGCGTGTCCTGCTTAACCTTTACCTACTGTAATTTGGCTGTGTCTATGAGTACATGACACTGTACCTCCTGGGTAATGCTAACCTATAATTTGTGTAGATATTTGGATGGTATCCACGGAAATACCAATTGGAGTTGAGCTAAGTCCTTTAGGGGTGTCTGTGCCACGATCTTGTCCATGCGCAACATGTTAGGTGTAATGTTGAATGTTGCACTCAGTTGCTGTATTATTTGGATTGTATATCGCTCACCTGCTTCTGGTCCTTCTCCTGTCTATGATGTTGATGGCCCTGTTCCTATGCTTCTTCCTTCTTCCTATGCTTCCTCAATCTGCTTGAGGAACTGCCGCATGCCTTCCAGATCCTCTTGAATTCTGTCCTTGTGGTGCACAACATTCTAAAAATCCTCGATTGTACAATCTTGAACCATTTGGGCTATCATGTTTGCATCATCCTCTGTGATCGTGTATTCTGGAGGTGTTCTCTGTGCCTACATATTCTTGAGTGCGTCTAGTGTTGTCTAAGTTGCTGGTCTCTTAGTCAAGCCTGGATCTTGTGAATTGGGACTTGATGTAGTCTCATGTTCTACCTCGGCTTGTTTCTGTTGTTCTTGGCTCGACTGCATACTATTCTTATTCCCCTTCTAGGTCCCCATCTTATTTGTCCCTTCTTTTGTTTGTTTTGTTTTGGTCTGGCCCATCCTTGGTTTCATGGGCACTCAGACTTCCTGAGGTTGTCTTTCTTCATGCCCTGCCTCCTCCTCCACTGTCCTGGCAGGTATGTCTTGATTGAGGACTGGAATCTTCCAGTCGTCTTCCCAATCTTTGATAACCATTTCAATGTCTCCCTTCGTGATGAAGTAGCACAATTGTAGCCATTGCTTGTTGGGTTCCTTCCATGCCTGTATCCACATCGCATGTCGAGTGGCCTTGAATTTAGCCAGGTATCGAAAGCATTCCACATCTTGCCGTGTTATTCTCCATAAATTGGCAATCGTCTCCTGTAGGTCTTGAAGGTATCCTTCGAATATAGTTTCATTTTTCTTCCTTTGTTTGGCGTCTGTCGTGGCACCAAGTGATAAATATCTCGCTCCATGATTCGGCTTGGGTCTGGTGGTGAAAAATGTGTAATCCAATTCCTTCCATCCCATGATGGCTATTAGCATGAGTTGCCATGAATAATGAAATTATGTTCCCAAATCCTATGCATCCTTGCAGTCATCCAAAAACATATTCAAAATATAAGGGCCCCAGCTCACTATGGTGCCCTCGACACACTAAGCTGCAACTATGACAACCCTAACCAGGAATTCCTCCTTGTGGCATTTTCTTAGCAGCTTGTAGGCCATGATTTTTGTGCCCATTTTTGTTGTGGCGTCACTGATCCGTTTGATGATGATTCCTCTCATCCCCCTTTCAGTGTCATATTTGTTTTTCATCTCTTCCGTGAGTGTTTTCTCCTTTTCTTTTTTGTCGAGAAATTGTGCAGGATCCGTGCCCCGGGATGGAAATCATGTAATATGCACAATGAGCTCCACATCTATCGAGACAATCTTGTCCAACCATATATCCCCAACATGTGTGACTGCCATCAATTTTTTGACACAAATGCTTGCGTATTGGTCCTCTGCCAAAGTGTGGTAGCTCTAGGAGACCTAAAATCTTTGTTTTTTCCAATCCCACTGTCCACTAGAGTGGTTGATTAATCGGTTGCCCAAATGCATCTAGACCCACAGTATGCAGGTAAACTTTCTTTGCGAACTCCGAGAACTTGCCTATGTTCGTTACATCATTTTCCGAATATTTTAGCTTCTCGACATAACCTAGCAAGTCTGGTTTCACCCCTACCCCTTCTGGTATACACGGCAGAACAATGGCTGTGACAGGTTTCTTGTGTGGTGACCTAGGTACCTATTGCTTGTCCTTTTTCGGTAGTGTATGGCTTGAGGTTCTAACATCCATTGGTTGTACTTTGGAATACCATTATGGCCATCCTGTGACATCTTCCACTGTTCCTTCCCGTGGGTGGTCTGACACAGTTGTTTGAGATTCGTCTAGCTTGACTGTTATTTCCTGATTTGTAGTCGTCCCATTGAGTCTCAAGGCTCCTTTAGGGTTCTGTGGTTGTGTTAGGTTTCTTGTGCCCAGGTTTTGTTGCTCTTGTTCCTCTTTCAGTATATCCATGTTGATTCCCTCAGGTGTTGGTTGTTGGGTTTCTTCTACCACAGGTGTGGGGTTCATCGGTGTTGTATCTGGTGATGGGATTTCATCAACATTGACGACCTCTAGAAGCCATTGTTCACTTTCTTGCGATTGTGCCTATGCCCTAGTTCTAAATATCAAGTGTCTGGAAGTCTGGCTTGGTTATGATTGCTTTGGTGGTGTCATGGTGGTGAATGTATATTGTTCATTGAGTCCAATGATCTCTTTACCCTCTATGAACTTCTCTCTTTTCTCTTTAGGCTTTATCACTATGTCTTTTCCAGTTTCGCAATAAGCTGTTTGCTCTCGCGTCCGTGCTTTGTATGGGTCTCATATGAATATTTTCAAAGATGCTACCTTTATTATGGATTCAATGAACCTATGTTTCCTTCATACTTTCCATTACTCTCCTTCACTGTCTCCAGTTGGCACAATTAATGCGACATCTCATCGGTCTTTTCTGGCATTCATTTCTGCATGCCTTCGTTGTTTCGTATTGCTTTTGCCATCATTAATTTTCTCTCTTGTTTCCATTTTTACCTAGTCATTGGTCTTGTCCTCTCCAGGTTTGTATTCCTATCGTGCATACTCCTTCTCCTTTTGGATCAATGTACCTTTGTTGGTACCGTTTAATATCCTGTGTTTTTTTTTTTACCACATGGTGACTTTCAAGTTGTGGGTGGTCGAATGTCCTTGTACAGCTTCAATCGACTCCCGTTGATCATACCTTTGAGTTATGTGCCTGCTAAGTCTTTCAACTGTACAACTCCCCCATATCTGACATATTTTACTTCGTATGGTACTAACCAATGCATTTTGAGTTTTCCTGGGTGCTCAATGGATTTGCTGTCATACATCAACACTAAAGCTCCTTCCTTGAAAGTTTTCTTCTTGATGTGTTTGTCATGCCAAGATTTGTCCCTTGCTTTCTAAACTTGTTGGTGGAACCCTGCTAGGATCCGATCTTCCTCCATGGTCATCAACTGATTTAGTCACTTCTGTAATGCGCCTCATTTCGTCATGTGTGTAATTGCTTCTATGCGTAAACTGGGTACCATAAATTCTAATGGCACTAATGCTTATTCGCCATATACCAGTTTAAATGGCATGTGCTCTATCAACTTCTTGCATGTGGTCATGTAGGCCCATAATACTGCTGGTATTTTGAGGTCCCAATCATTTTTGTTGACATTACAGATCTTTGTCAGTGCATTCTCAAGGATTTTGTTAAATGCTTCTACTGTGCCATTTGCCTGTGGGTGATATAATGTGCTCTTTTGATGATGGACTTCAAACTCTTCACTCATAGCATTGATAGTGTTTTTAATGAAGTGCATGCCTTGGTCACTCATCAAAAATCTTTGGCACCCAAATCTAGTGGTCACTTGTTCAAATAGAGAGTGTGTTGTTATTTCTGCACTGCAATCCTTTACTAGTGCGGCTTCCGCCCATCTTGTCAGGTATTCTATCACGGTGATAATGTACCTTGCTCCTATTATTTTTTTTGGTGGATTGATTGGTCCCACAAAGTCTATTTCCCACTTATCGAATTCTTGCAATGTTACCTACGGTCGTAATGGCATCTTGTCCCTTCTATTGGGTTTCCCAACCTTCTGCACGGTAGCTTTACCTACGTAATTTCCTCTTGTTATTCCATGGGCTTCTGCTAAAATTCTTGGTCTTTCGTTTTCTAACACATATCTTCACAAGATGCTATTTGCACCCATTTTGTCTAAGTGTCTTGCGATCAGCTGATAATTTGTAGCCTGGACTACCGGGTTTTTCTTTTGTGCAGTGTTATATTCCTACGGCACAATACCTGTGCTCAAGTACTAAATGATATATGCAAAGTATTCATCAGTGATATGGACTGAAAATAATTGTGTGCCTGGGAGGTTGTCCTCTAAATTTGTAGGTTCTTCCTCATTTGTGAACCTCGATAGGTTGTTAGGTCTTGCATTAGATTTTCCTGGCTTAACTATTAATTCAAAATCAAATTCTTGAAACAGTAGTAACCATCGACAGATTCTCCCCCCCAACACTGGCTTGTTTACTAGGTATTTAAGGGATGAGTGATCTATGAACATCTTAAAGTGTTTTCCCAATAAGTAATGTCTGAACTTCTGCAGTGCATAGACCATATCTAGGCCTTCCCTCTCTTTGGTGTTATAGTTATGTTCTGATTCTGATATCATTTTTATCGCAAATGCTATGGGGTGATCCAAATCTCCTGCTCCTGGCTGCGCCAAGATAGCTCCAAGTGCTATGAATGATGAATCTACATGTATGTGGAATGTCTTCTCTCAGTCTGGAAATACTAGTATTGGCATGGTGACCATCATTTCTTTCAGCGTATCTAGAGCATGTTGACAATCGTCGTTCCAATGAAACTTTGTATATTTTCTTAACAATTTTTCCATTGGCGTGGTAATCTACACGTATCCTTTGATAAAAATTTTGTAGTATCCTATGTGTCTCAATGTCTCTCTTCATTGACGGACTGTTTTTGGTGGTGGCAAGTTAACAATTACTTCAATATTTGCAGTATCTACTAGTAAGCCTTTTTTTCATACTATATGGCCCAATAGTATCCCAAACGGTGTTCCGAATATACATTTTTTTATGTTTAATGATATCGGGCACTGCCTACATATTTCTAACATCAGACGTAAGGCCTCTACATGATATTTGAACAAGATATAAATTGTCCAATTGTCCAAGTATACCTCGAGAAACTGGTGGATGAATTCCTTAAACGTGGCGATGACTACTTTGGAAAATATTGTTGGTGCATTCTTCAATCCAAATGGCATGAATGTGTACTGGTAGGATCCCCATTCTTAGCAAATGTGGTCTTGTATCTGTCTTCCTATGCTATGTTTATCTGGTGGTAGCCTGAGAATCCATCAGTGAATGAGTAAACTTCATGTCCTCCTACGTTATCCAACACTTCATCCATGAAAGGTGTAGGGAGCAGGTCATGTAGGCATGCATTGTTCAACTTTCTCAAGTCAACGCATATCCTTATCCCTCGTTTTTTCTCTTGAACTACCAATGCGCTTATCCATTCTGATTCTTCCACTGGTTCTATGATTCCATCTTTGAGTGTCTTGTCGATCTCAACTTTGACTTTCTTCTTATATATCAGGTTCAATCTGTATGGTCGTCATTTGATCGGTCTCTCTTCATCTCTAAGTGGTATCTTCATTTCTCCTATCTCCCCTGCTATACCCTTCATTTTTGTAAATGTTGTGGGAAAAGGGTCATTGTATTCATGCAGTAACTCTGTTATGCTTTCTACTATTTGCTAATCCCAGTAATCTCCAATGTTGGCCATTTTGGGATTCTCATCTGTCCCAATGTTCACTTTATTCACCTTGATCTTTGCATTAATGAATTCTGATTCTATAGCTGGACCCTCCACTTCTCTTTCACCTTTTGCTTCCTCGATTTGAATATCCCACAGATCATCTTCATCTTGGGCTTCCTCCTGCACATGGTAACATGACAACAATTCTTTGATTGTCTGTTTGTTCTGATGTTGTTCTTCTATTATGAGTTCGAATTCTGGTTCCTTAATGAATATCAACCCTCTTATATGTTTAAGAGATACATCTATGTTGGGTTTCTCATGCTCGAATGAGAAAGTGACTGTAAAATTCTATTGCAATATTGCCCAGGTCCCAGCTCCTTTGTGCAGTTCCTGGTCTGTATACCAGATCGCGGATATGCCCTCTAGAGTGTGTATGAATTGATGAGTCCATTCCTCTAGGGGTGTCATTCTTCACAGTGTTTTGTACTTCTCCAAGTGTTCCACTAGTGCCCCATGTCCATCGTACTTCTACTACTTGTTATTTTTATGTTCCATGCCAAACCTTATGCACAATAACCGCTTACATTGGTACCAATATGTGATTGTCTCTTTATGTGTGCCTCACCATCTTCCAGGTTTGGCCTTGAGTGCTATCTCAAGTGCTAAGACTCTCTGATTCTCTAAAACTTCATCTTCATATTGTGCCAAGAATACTTCTAGATCGTTTACTCTATGGAAACTGAGTGGTTCCCTTATCTCTGTGCCTACCCACCTTACTGCGCAGTCTATTCATGCACATCTTCTCATGGAAACTTTGTGTATCCTTTGTTACTAGTTCTCTAAACCAATATCTGAGTTTGTCGCACATGAAGTAATTCTCTGCCAATTGAGTATCCCATCTATAGTTGGGTTCACGTAATCCTCATTGCACGCAGTTGTTATTTACAACTGGCTGATTTCCTCTAAGTCCAAGGAAGTGAGTTATAAAAACCTTTCCCCTTTTGATGGGTCTAATGGCACGATGACCCTGTTATTCACCAGACTCAAATGTCATTTTTTGTGTCTTCAAATTGATTATGGCCTGGTTGTCAAACACCCAATCCAATCCAAACCAAATAACGATGGATATTGTTTTGTGTCGTCCACTATTTCGATCAATTCGAAGTCTGCTTTAGTGCACACTCCATCAAGGTCTACTGTCACTCCTTTTAGTCTATCGATTGGTAGGACTCTCTGTTGGTTTTCTAGTTTCAGTTGCACCAGTGACTATCCTAATGTGGTCTCTCCCATACATTTCCATGTCTTATTTGGTAATACATTAACTTTAGATCCTAGATTGAGTATGATATCTCCCATGTTGAAATATTCGATGTTGGCATTCCATCTAAACTCCCTACTTGTTCTTCTCCTTGTATGTAGGTGATTGATTTTTTTGTTGTTCTAGTTTTCCTTCCTTCTCTATACTACATATTTCTAATATGTTTTTCAATATTTTGACAGATGATGGATCATTCAATACTTTTACACATGATTTCAAAAAGCCTTTGATTGTACTTAATTGTCCCATGGGTTGCATATTGTTGGTATGATCCAATAACAGAGGCATCTCGTACTCTGGTGCTTCCTTGCTTTTCTGAGTAGTTGAAGTCGATGCCATGTCATACTTCTGAAATTCTTGTCTGGATTGCTTAAATATATCCTTCTCATTCTACGCGTCGAACTTCTTCCTTGGTTCTATGTTCTTCTTCACCCACTGGTGTTGGACTGGCTCTTGTCGGATTGCATCATTTCCTGTTTTATCTTCTCCATGGGTAACTATGTTGATGTTTTGTCCTTCATCCCTCACTTCAACTATTATCCACTGAACATTCTGGTTGTTCTGGTTCCTCTTTTTCTGAATATTTACTAATAATGTCGGATATTCTTCCCTATCATTGTCTGATGCACAACAATACATACAAGTTGCTAATGGAAGTGGACATTCCCTTGCATAATGTCCCAGTTATTGACAGTTGTAACATACCACTGGTACTCTACCTCATCCAAAACTTGCTCAATCTCCTATCAGAACGTTATACTGAGGCGCTTGATTGTACTACGTGGTATTGTACTGAGGTTGTGTTGTGTTGTACTGTGGCTGCGCAATATTATATGGTTGTTTCGCAGTATTATACTGATGATACACAGTTTTGTATGGGGCTGGAACTTGGTTAAATTGTGGTGTGGCTTGCCCAATCATCATTTCTTCCTACACTCTATATGCATCTGATGTCCTCTCTCACATCAAATCCATAGTTATACAATATTTGTCATCGTGGCTCACTGACTTGCAAAAATTGCAATATGAACTCTTTGGAACTATCTGGTATTCCTGCATCATTGGGAAGTGATATGGATCGTGGTCTGGTTTCTCATAGATTTTGCACCATATTCCTCTTGTTGGCAACGGATTTGGCATTCCTTCTTCCATATACTATGTGAATGTTGGACATTTGTTCTTGTGGTGTCCTTTCATCCTGCATGTAGTACACCAAACAACTTCTCGTTTGTCCTTACTTTTATTCTGGTTTAGCTGGAACGTTAAGTTCTTCAAATCCTCCTTCATCTCTTTGATGGTTGGGTCCATCTACTGATACTGGTTTTCCTCCAGTTGCAGGGCTACCTATAGACCCTCTTCCTGCATCTGAAACTTTTGTTTTCGCAATGGGTATTTTAAGTGTGGTAGTAGTGAATTGACGAACAAGTTCCTATGCTTCATATTGGTCATGAGATATTTCAACTTTCCCTTCAGTCGCTTGAATCTCTGGTCAATATCCCATACGGATTCACCCAATTTTTGTCTAATTTTGATCATCTCATTCATGTACTGATCATCTAAATTTCACTTTTGGAACTCGTTTATCAACAATTTCTTGATGTCTGCAATTGTTTTGGCTGTCCCCGATGGATTGTTTGTAGGTAAACTCATATACAAATCCAGTGCACGATCCCTTAGTGTAATCTCTAGTTGTGCCAGTTTAGTATCTTCGTCTATGATCTGTTTTGATTCCCAAATCTTCTCATAGATGAACAAATGTTTTTGCGGGTCCTCCGACACTTCTCCTTCAAATTTTGGTAATCTGATGGTGGGATCGTGTCCTGCCATTCTGAACATTGAACTACTACCTCCGTGCGGTGTAGATACTTGACTAGTAATGCCTGAACTGGATCCTCTAGTTTTTGTTCCTTGTGTAGATGTAATTCCTTCTGTCTTTCTTCTCTCGAAATTCGGTTGTCTAAATGGTGGTGTTCTCTTTGGTGTATTAGTCACACATGGGTTTATGGAGTCCACATTGCCATTAATATGGATAGGATTTCTGCCTTCTCTTTCTGTTCTTGGACATCTCGTCTTCCTCTCATACGTTGCGCACAGGATTTCCTCAATCTACTCCATAGCCCAGAGATCCTCTACCTCTTCCTTGTCACTATCCAAGCCTTCCCTCTCAGCTACGACTCTCTTCTTGGTATTCACCTTGTATTGGTAAGGTACTTCGCTACGCATATTTCCATTTGTCACCATGATCCACTTGATCTGGTCGTCATCCATCATGATTGGGTCCAAGGGTTCCTCCTTCTTTCCCTTATCTTTTCCTCCTTCCATTTCTCCTTTTTCTGTTAGTGCTTCTCCCCTTTCCCCATGCACACAGGGAATTTTAGTTGTCTGACTCCATTGTCATTAATCCTTTGTTGTATAGTAGTATCTTAATAGAAGTATACAATGATCTAATGTACCTTCCTTGAGGTCTGCGTAGAAACTCTTTCTCCATTTCATTGTACGACTTCTTTGTATCTACTGAAAACTCTGTTATAAAGCCTGCCACAATATTGTCGAGCCAAAAATCTATTGCGCGGGTGAATTTGTTTTTCACCTGCTGTAACTGCTCAATCTATATCGGGGTCCACTCTAACTATCATATCTAGTTCGTTTCATGGTTATCCTTCAAACTTAGTATCCACTCCTATAATAAGTGTGGAAAATCACAGAAAAGGACTTCATGCAAATCAGTAAACACATATTTCTCAAGATATTTGTGGGGTTTTACTGTAGGGTTTTTGTTATCTTTCTGTGCAAACTCCAGCTCTTTTGTTCTTAGCCATATTTCAATCTCTTCTTTTGTGGGATTCCATGGTCTCAACATCCCCTGCTAGTGGCTCATTTCTTTCTTCTCTACTTTAGTATTCTCTTGATCCTCCTCCCATAGATCTTACGTATCTTTTTAATAGATCTTCAACATATCTCATCTACTCAATCCTCTACTATTCCTACCAATGACAATATAACCATTTGTTGGTTTGTATATTTATATATCATGTCTAAGTTTGTATTGAGTAACTCAGGGTTCATGTCTGTTCTGGGTTCCAACAAAGCCTCTAAAATTATCGGCCCTCCTAGTAAACCAGAAGGAAACGCAGTGCACAGGGTGCACTATGTCGTCTCACCCGAGATAGTCTTAATGGGTGGCTTCAATACTCATGTGTTTGCAACCTAGGATTTAGTGGAGAATATGAGAACTAAATGCTGAGAGTTATATTATAACTTATTCACACAATACACTATCATTTAGATTACACAAGAACTATAACAACTCATTCATTTACCATATCAACAAATACGGAAAACAATAATGAAATACATGCATTCAATCACATAACACTGGTGTTACCGTGGTTCACCCCCCTGGTGCTACGTCCACAAAGATTTGGTTCTTGGATCTTTATTATAGTTGTTATGGAATTAAAATATCATGCGCTTTACAACCCTTCTCCATTGGGTTGAGATCTATTATGAGGTAGACTAGATCGCACTAGGCTCCGCATCCTGCGATCTAACCCTCAATATCTACCCTCATCAGTCCTCTCTAGCTCAACAACTTAAAAAATTAGGTCATAGAACAAAATATTACATAGCATCTGCTTCTTCGTATTTGTCTCTCTATATCGCCCCCCTCTTCGCTAGCTCTACCTCGATGAGACCTAGGTATCTATATTAATACATTCCTAGCTCACCAACCATTACAATACATTGTAAAAACACTAACCCTAACATCTTTCAGTCTTCCATGCATGTTCATGTGCTACTCTTTATTCCATCGGTCACTTTCCTCGTGCAAGCTTTCTTTCCCAAAATCGCCTTTCTTTCCGCTTTGGCCTACTTCCAATGGGTGCCCAGCTAATCGTTACCCCTTCTACACATTTATGGGCCGCAACTATCATTCCTTTGGTAACTTGGTATTTCTTTCACTTCCTCGACAATTTGCATGCCAATGCTTGCATTGAAAATCGTACTGTTGGGTCACATATACTTGGCACATCCAAACCACACACACCTATAACTATTTGGAATTTCTCCTTCATGGCCTCTAACAAGGCCTTCTCATTCTTTCTTCCTAGAAACAATAATGTAGGATCTTATCCCTATGAAGGTAATCCTGTGATTCATGAAATTAGTTTTGTGTCTATATAAATCATCCTGTCTAACCACAAGTAGCCACCGTGCACACAGGTTAATAACATCTTTACACATGCATTAATATTCTATCTCCTACCAAAGTGTGGGATGTCAAATAGATTCAATGAAGCATCTTGTTTCAACCCTTTGGCCCATACCTTCGACTCAGTTATATCAAGCTACATCTTTGCATCAATTTTCATCTCTAAGTAGGTGTTCGATGCAAGTTCAAGGAACTTTGTGTTAGAGAAAGATTTTCCTCACCCTATGAAATCTTCCAGAGAGGGCCTTATTCCATTCCCCCATGCAGACCTACTTTCCCTGATTGATAAATCCAGAGACAAAAATAATTATTTTTCCACTTGTACGCACCTTGCAAGCTATACATTAAGCATATACGATGGTTGCTCCACTATAGCCCACGTACATCGGGATTTATGCTAGAAAATCAAAATTAAATGTTGGGTTTCCATGTCATGACAAGAGATCTCTGATCCTTGGCCTTCCATATACTGGAAACATTCTGAATCGGCCCTTCAGTTGCATTTTGAAGACTATAAAGAAGCCAATTATGAGCTATGGAGAAGGAGAGAAAATTCAACATTGAGAGAAAATTTACTCTAGAGAAATTATTACTTCATTATTGAGTCTGCATCCTTTTGTCCTTTAAGTCTGAACACAATGTGCAGCCCCTAATCTCTTCCCTTATTGATGGAGAAACTCTTTCTCTCCCTGATATGAGCTTGTCTTTGGTGGAGGATTGAAGTGGTGGAGGCCCAGTTGGAAGGAACTCGGTTTCTTGGTTTTGAACCGTGCTGACACAAAAGTCTGTAATGTTTTCACTTCTCCTGATCATTTATTAATATAAATACTCCTTTCATGTCCAATTGATATCTTGCAAATATATGTGTTATGATCCATGGACATGTTTGTTTTGTATATTAATGGATTATGCTATCTAATGTGCTAACCTGATATATCATCACTATATTCTTTCTCTGCTTGTTTTTTGAGAACTTGTTGCAGGTACAAAGCTTTGGGTCAAAGTTCTCAATGGTGGACATCATTGTTAAGCCCTAATATTGGCTCATTACCCCTTAATTGGGGCATATTAGATTAGTAATGTTATTTATTACCCCTTAATTGGGGAATAATAGATTAGTAATGTTATTTTATTTATGTCGGCTTTAGGCCATTAGTTGTAATTATACCTCCTAGTCTCCTATATATACCAAGGAGACATTTTCATTTTGAATCATCTTGTA
>JZKD02S2158156.1:974054-993851 GCA_000966675.3 Picea glauca
CATGGCATAAAGATTCCAACATAGAAGATGCTAGGGTTATTGGAAGACGTGAAGGGAATCTATATAGACTACTAGAACGAAATGAAGAAGCCCTAGTACATGATGAAGTCAACCCCAATGAGCTTTGGAATAGAAGGTACACTCATATCAATTATCAGGCATTAGCTTTCCTCGGAAATATGGTTGAATTCATACCAGAATTGAAGCCTACACACGAAGGAATTTGCAAGGGATGTGTCCTTGGGAAGAACATTAAGAAACATTTCCCAAGAAACAACAACAGATCTAAGGAAACCCTAGATCTAATACACTTAGATGTTTGCGGTCCAATGCCAGTCAAATATTTAGGAGGAGCTCTTTACTACTTAACATTCATAGATGATTATTCAAGGAAGACGTGGCTGTACCTACTGAAGTCAAAAGATGAAGTATTCAGCAAGTTCGAAGAATTCAAGGCAGAAATAGAAAACCTTACGAACAAGAAGATCAAGACATTAAGAATAGATAATGGAGGAGAATACACCTTGAAGGAGTTTGTTTCATTCTGCAAATTAGAAGGGATTAGGAGGGAGCTAATTGTTCCTCATAATCCTCAACAAAACGGTGTAGCAGAAAGAAAGAACAGATCTATCGAAGAAATAGTAAAATCCCTATTGAACGATCAAGATCTATCCATGTTTCTATGGGGAGAAGCAGCAATGACGGCCAAATACGTGTAGAACAGAAGCCCTCATCGCATATTGAAGGACATGACACCAGAAGAAGCATTCTCAGGTAAGAAACCTAACGTAGAAAACTTAAGAATATTTGGTTGTCAAGTTTATTCTCATATTCCCAAGGATAAAAGAAATAAACTAGAACCCTCAGGAAAGAAGGGGATATTTGTGGGATATAGTGATTCATCCAAATCCTACAGAATATATATTCCAGATCAACACAATATAGAAGTAAGAAGAGACGTAACTTTCAATGAAAGAATGGCCTTCAAAAAATCTATTGAAGAAACTATAGAAGAAGAAGAAATTGAAGAACTAAATGAAGAAAACACAGAAGATGAAAATAATGAAAAGGATCAACCTGATCATCCTATGGAGATATGTGAGAACATTGATCCAGATAATATACCAAAGAACAAGAAATGACCAGCTTGGCTTGAAGCCACCTTACAAGACACAGAAAGAATCAAGGTTCCAGAAGAAACATCCAGGAAAACTAAAAGACTGAAAAGATTCTCAAGTTATGCAGCATACATGACAAAGCTTCTAGATGAAGAACCTAATACATTTGAAGAAGCAGTTAAAAGGTAACAATGGAAAGAAGCTATGGCGGAAGAACATTAGTCCATTATGAGAAATGAAGTATGGGAAATTGTACCTAGACCCAAAGAGAAATCAATTGTAATTTTAAAATGGGTATACAAGATCAATCATGCAACAGACAGAAGCGTGGATAAATATAAGGCAAGATTCATGGCCAGAGGGTTCTCCCATAAGGAGGGATAATACTATGATGAAATATTTTCTCCAGTGGCAAGGTATACTTCCATTAGAGCTATCATATCTCTTGCCGCTTCCATGGGATGGAATCTACACCAGATGGATGTAAAGACAACCTTTCTCAACAGATCTATCGAAGAAGAAGTATATATTGAACAAACTCAAGGATTCAAGGTACACTCCAGAGACACTCATGTTTGCAGACTGAAGAAAGCTCTATATGGACTCAAGCAAGCTCCAAGGGCTTGGTATGCCAGGATGGACAATTATCTAACCAGACTTGGTTTTTCCAAGAGTCATGCAAATCCAAACCTTTACTACAAAGTTGTGGACAATGCACCTATAATTATACTATTATATGTTGATGATCTATTCATAACAGGTGAAGAATCTCTAATCATTTAGTGAAAGAAGGATTTAGCCTCTGAATTTGATATGAAAGATCTAGGTCTCATGCACTATTGCTTGGGACTAGAAGTATGGCAGAAGCGTGGTGAAGTATTCCTTGGACAAGGAAAATATGCAATAAAGATCCTTCATAAGTTTGGAATGATGGACTGTAAGTCCATGGACACTCCTATGAATGCGGATATAAGAAAATTGAAAGTCCCAGATTCCGATCCAGTAGACCCATCTTTATACCGACAACTAATTGGATCATTGATGTATTTGGTAAATACTCGACCAGATATTTGCTTTGCTGTAAATACATTAAGTCAGTTCCAGGTGGAACCGAGACAAGAGAATTGGATAGCTGGAAAGCATGCCTTAAGATATATTCATGGGACAATAAACTATGGCTTAAAATATACCACATCCAGTGATATCCAACTTCATGGATTCATAGACTTTGATTGGGAAGGAAGTGCAGAAGATAGAAAAAGTACTTCAGGTATGTGTTTCAGCTTGGGATCCGCTATGATATCTTGGAGCAGCAGGAAGCAAAAGTTTGTCTCACTTAGTACAACAGAAGCAGAGTATATGGTAGCTTGTGAAGCATGCATAGAAGTAGTATGGATAAGGAAGTTAATATCCGATTTATTTGATCAGACTCCAGAATCGACCACAATATATTGTGATAATCAGAGTTGTATAATATTATCCGAGCATCCAGTGTTTCTTGAAAGGTCGAAGCACATTGAGATCAAATACTACTTTATCCGAGATAAAGTCCAGGAAGGAGAGGTAAAGCTCGAGTATATCCCCACTGATGAGCAAACAGTTTATATGCTAACAAAGCCTCTTTCCAGAATCAAGTTTGCATATTTCCGAGAGAAGATGGGGATTGTGGAAATAACTCTCTTAGTTGAAAGGGAAGACTCTCCAGGATAGAGAAGGTACGCAAAAATGTTTATTTCTATTATTAAAATAACTCTGCAGTTAGGAGGGAAAATTGAAAATGTTATTTATTTTTGTAAGAGTCCAGATTAGATAGATGCTTTCCTGTTCGGAAAGTGGATTGATATTTCTGATGGACAATAGCTTCCCATTGTAGTTAACATGGGAGGCAGAATAATTTCTGATGTATCATAGATAGCGACTTCCCATTATGGGGAGTGGTCTAGGACAATCATTCTTCTTGGTAGTCACTCTGAGTAGTGGTCAAGTAGAATGGTCCACCTCACTGGGCAATCATTCTTTCGAAGTTCACAGTTGTGAGCAATTTCGAAGAATCATCCGTTTTGGAGGTTGATACAGGACAGACATTCCTCGAGGGTAGACTCATTCTTTCCAGGATACACTTTGTTTAGTGTCAGAGGAATGGCCCAGGGTGGGGAATGGTCCAGACAGTTACTCCTCGAGGGAAGACTCATTCGCTCTAAGTTACACCTTGTTTGGTGTCGGAGGAATTGCCTAAGGTGGGGAGTAGTCCAGGCTCAGCAATTAGGGACAGTTATTCCTCGAGGGAAGACTCATTCTCTCTAGGTTACACTTTGTTTAGTGTCGGAAGAATGGCCCAGGGTGGGGAATAGTCTAGGACAGTCATTCCTTAGGGAAGACTCATTCCCTCCAGGTTACACTTTGTTTAGTATCAGAGGAATGGCCCAGGGTAAGGAATGGTCCAAGCATTTCTCGAGGGAAGACTCATTCTCTCCAGGTTACATTTTGTTTAGTGTCGGAAGAATGGCCCAGGGTGGAAAATGGTCCAGTTCAGAAATCAGAAACAATCCTTCTTCCTTGGTTGAGAAGAATGGGGCAGATAGCCCAGTGTTGATATTCTATATTGAGGGAAGACATTCTTTCAGACCTCATGGATGTGAGTGAAAGATTGGCCCAGATGATTATTGTTGATACTCTATATTGAGGGTAGACATTCTTTCAGATCTCACAGACGTGAGTGAAAGACTGGCCCAGATGATTCAGTTTTATCATAACCTTGTTTCTATGCAGATGAAGACTACTATGGTGGCAGGCATTCTTTCAAATCTCACAGATGTGAGTGAAATATTGGCCCAGATGATACAGTTTTTATCATAACATTGTTTCTATGCAGGTTGTTATTTGTTATGAAGGACAGTTTTTGATTGTATTTCACAAAGTCTGAGTAGTTGTGTACTACTGGAATAGACACAGGTGTGTTCTATAAATTGATATTGTACCAGTTGTCATAGGAGATTATCCAGTTGGATAATAATGACAGGTTCTTGTGGTGCTACCAGTTGAATGGTCTGTTGTGATCAATACCATACCTCCCTAGCTAGGAGGGAGTGTTAATATTATGGTAGCTTCAGAAGGTATGAACCTCTATTATGACCTATGACGAGACTAGAATCCTTCAGAAGGAAGCAAAGAATTGAAGGAAACCCTAGACAAGTTGTCGACTAAACAAATATATTTATATTAAATTTATTGATGCCCAGAAGGAGAGGTCGACCCCAGTTAGATTGGCCAGGTCGACCCCAGTTAGACTGGCCAGTCCACTATAAATACAGGGTGCCAGTTTCATTATTTTTCATCTCAGTAGTTGCAGTGAGAGCAATATCTGCGCAGACAGTTGCAGGCAGTAGCAGTTTGGTGCATAGGTTTTCTGGGAGAGCTGGAAAGTGGTGTGCTAGCTTCTGGGTGGGATCATCTGTTCAATTTAGTTTCTATTCTTTTGCTTAGTGCATTTATCCTCTCTTGGCTATAGATTGCAGCCATAATTCTCTTCTCGGTCAAGGTCAAGGTGCTCGGAGGGTGGCTTAAGGCCTGTGGTTGGGTGATGAGGGTATCATCAATGGTAAAATGATCACAATCCTCTATATTCTAACAGGGAGGTCTCTCTGGTCAGGGTTGAACTATCCCTTGCCCAATCCACTTGAAGAACCCATATTGAAACAACTGGTCCAAATCTCGAGGGTCAACATCAAAATGAATTGAGAATATAGGCCTTCTAGGTCCTCTATTCGAGTTACCTCTTCCTCTATTATTTCTGCCATGGTTTCCCCTACTGAATAAAACCATCCTGTATGCAGCAATTCATTAGTAACTAGACCTTAAAATACCATACATGAAATTGTGTTTACATGAAGCAACGTTTCGCTCATAAATTGACATGAGACCCATGCAAATCAGTCCATAATAAATTATTTAATAATTTCGAAGTGAGCAGGGGGTGGATCGGGTTCCTGGGACATCTAGAGGGATTGTAATGAGCAAAAATGTGGTAGCATGACAGGGGATAAAAACATGATTGTTGCTCAACAATTCATTAAATAATTTAATTATGTAATCAATACCAAAAATATCAACTGCCACCTATTCATGTGCCATATCTTTTTTCACTTTTATACAGAGCTTTTAATTTATTTTATAGAACAAGGCATGTAAAAATGAAATTGGGATTATGAGGGGGGTATAATGAGCGAAAAGTGATAGTATGAGAGGGAAAAATATGGATATTGTTCATAAAAATAAATCAAATCAAACAAAAACCATAACTCTTTTTAGACTTCATAATCCAATAAGCATTCACTTTTAAAACCAAAACCATTTAATTGTCCCTTATTTACAGAGTGTTTGCTGACTTAAAATAATTCATATGCCCAAAATAATTCAATTATAGCATCCCTTGCATCTATACAAAATTTATAATAACATCATTGCCAACAACATTATAACCCTTCGAGCCACACTCTTTCATATTCCAATGCTAAACCCTTTTTTCTTTTAAAACCAAATAGAAATATACACAGTGATTCCAACCATCCACATCCAAGTATTTATTCCTTAAACTAAAATAAAAACATGCCTAGTATAAATTACCATATGTTGACTTTCCAACATTGTTTGACACAATCCATTACCATTAAGAATCATAACCGAACGTCGATTCAATTACACACAGGCGTTTATCAATATAAGTCTTTATTCGAAATAAAATTCAACTAATAACATGCAATTCCGAGCCTGCGATTTTTGAAAATTAGACATGTACATACTTGTTTTAAAAGAAATGCCCAATGAGAGACAAAAACAAATCATGCCCATGAAGGAAACATAACCAAATCGTGCCCAAATAGACCAAGCACACGTAGGTGTCTCTTTTACTCTTGACGGGATTGAAAAGAGACCAAGATCGTGTTAGGGTTTAACACAACAAAGGAAGTAAGAACAAATAGCTCGATCACATGAGATAGTCTTTGAGACACAGACAACTCATGCTCTTTTAAGAAATTATTGCAGAGAGGTAACAAAAGATAGATCAATCAAGGAAGAGTCTTTGAAAACAAAGATCACTTGTTCCTTTTAAAAATTACCACAAACACATAAAATTTAACCCAAAAAATTGACAGTGAGGGTTACCAGAACATGATAGTCACCCACCTCCAATGAAGACGAAGGGAAGTGAACACTTAAAATATTGTGAAGAGAATTCCCAAACACCACCCGTGGCCAACCAAAACATATACAATCTTCCATTCAAAGTTATCGGCGATACAAACCTGAATATGCAATGCTTCCAACAACAACTATATAATGCATGCAACACCATGATACAATACAGTTCGGTACTTAGCCAAAACATGGCAAGAAACACTTCCACTCTTTTAACATTTTTCATTGCATCCCAGTGAAATGAAACATATAAACCATAGAGATGAAAAGGATTTATAGAGATTAACAACAAGACTAGTTGTAAACCCATGTGCCAAAACTCGGAGCTTGCTAAACCATAATCATTGTTTTCCACAAAGAAACAAACTGAAACCCCAAGCTAACTAGACATTTTTTTAACCAATAAACCAATGCACAAGATACACACAACAAGAACATTCATTCATTTTCTTTAAAACACCAACAGTATTGAATATTCATAGAAGAAACCATAAGCACAACACTGAGACATAGTAAAAAAAAAACTTAAGAAAAACACAGACCTTAAGTCATTTTGAACCAAAAATCTATTCATAACACAAAGGAGCCATCATGGATGGAAAATAAAGGAACCATACCTAGAAAAGATTGCTTGAGGGAGATGGTTGAACTGTATCCTTCTCTCGCAACCAAAAATCGTGGAACACCAACAACCACCAGAGAAAAATACCAAATTCAAGTATGGCTAGGGTGACGGGCTCGAGGGTTGTTATAGTGACATGGAGTAAATGCACGTCGCTTCCTTTCCCAGCCCCATTCAATTCAACGTACAAGCCAACAAATCTACCATAACATCAAGCATTAATTCAAACACATATCCCATTTCTATAACCATTACATAGTGTTCCACCTTTATTCATGTTAAAAACTTTTAACAACAACCATACGCTATAACCTTACCATATATGCCTCACACATAACCTTTAATCAAAGCACTTAAAACTAGCAGCAATATCTATACACTTTTCTTTTTTCACTATTACATGTAACCTTAAGGCTTGTACATAGTCTTTTTTTCCTTTTTCTTTAAGCTCACACATCATCCTCTTGCATAAAATCATATGTAAAAAATAATCAATCGATGTTTAATACATAACATAGAACCTGTAAAAAAAAAATCCTTTTGTCAATAGTACAGGGGTAAGTTGCAAGTGACCATCTAGCCATACCACAATCAACCAACCATCTTATATCACCATAACTATTAGAACCATGACTTGAATCATCAATTGTAGAATATTGTGCTAGCATCATTATAACAACAAACAAAACTATAAGTGCAACACATCAATCATAGTGTCACTAGTGTACAAGGGGGTACCAACTACTAGTTTATTATTATTATTATAATTAAATAATAGAGCTTGGCAATCATTTGCGAGCAGTATTCATCATTGTGATTTTAAGTGTCAATAATACCTATGTCAAGATATTCCTCTTTTCATCGTGATCACCATTATGCCTATCATTTTTAACATTTTTTTTACCCCGTGGACACATACCCTTCTCGACACATTTATTTTCCACTTATCCCATTAGTTTTCTCTCGTTTCTCTGATTCTAGTGGTATATATCACTTACTCATTTTTTGTCCTCTTTCCCTCATGGATCCCACGCTCCAAGAAGAAACCAACCAGAAACTAAATATCAACCTTACTACCCTTCAGGCCCAAGTGAATAATGACATTCGTGCCATTCATTCCAAAATGGACTACATCCAAGAATATCTAGGTATCCAAATTGTTGAAGTCAATTCCACTCTCCAACAATTCATGAACTAATTCCAAGGTCCTTCCTCCTTTGACCCACCTCTCTATCTTAAATGTGTTGACTCCAACTAAATTTTTCTCTCTCATTCCAAATCCATACCTCATGACCTTCGTTTTACCAAAGTTGAGGTGAACAAATTTGATGGCTCAGATCCAACATCCTGGGTCATTCAAATGGAACACTATATATCCTTGCATGGAATTACTGATGATTTGACCAAGTTTTGTTACAACATTCTCTATTTGGATCCAGAATGATGGAAATGGTGGAAATGGCATAGAAATTCATGTCAAGGGTATGTTTCTTGGTCATGGTTTGTTGTTGAGATATATGAAAACTTTGACATGGACACCCACCATTTAAGAAGTCTAACCAAATTGAAACATCCTAGAACACTGGAATACTTTATTGTTTCCTTTGAGCACTTGGATTTTCAAACAAAGGATATTACAAATGCATTTTTCAAGGAATGTTTTCTTAGTGGCCTCAGGGTTGAAATCCAAGCTCAGGTCATAATGGCTCCCCACCAGACTTGGTTGGAACAATCTGAACATGTCAAGGAGGAACAACAGTTCATGTTGGACCATAGCAGAAAACCCACTTTTGTTCCTCTCCCTAAACCCACCACCCTTTCCCCTCATGCCACCCCTCTCAAGTTCCAAAAATTAACACAGGAATAAATGGTTGAACGCCAACTCAAGGGTCTCTACTATAATTGTGATGACAAATACTTTCTAGGGAACAAGTGTAAATAACACAAACTCTTTATGGCCATTTCAGAGGATGTTTGTAATGAATATGTTGATGTATCTCCTAAAACTGAGCTACCCCAAAGATATAATATTTTTTCACCCACTAATGCTCCCAAAGTTGAACCACTTATTTCGCTGAATGGTCTCACTGGTTTTTCTGTTGCCCAAACCCTCAAATTTATTGGTTACATTAAGAACCGAAAAGTCATCATCCTAGTTGACAGTGGTAGCACTCATAATTTCATTCATCGCCACCTTTATCAAGAGGTCAATTTCTATATCCGTGCTATCAACAATTTTCAAATCATGATTTCCAATGGTGGTTCCATGAAATGTGGGGGGCATTGTGAAAATGTGTGCCTACAAATTGGTCAATGTAACCTAAAATCTCACATGTTTGCAATTAACATGGGTGGTTCTGACATTTTTCTTGGTGTTGAATGGTTATGCACTCTTGGCCCCATAACCATGGATTTTAAGGATTTAACCATGCAATTCCAACAAGAATGACAATAGTATAAATTACAAGGAATTAAAATAGAGTCCCTAGAGATCATCAGTTCCCACCAAATGTAAAGGTTACTCAAAAAGGTCATTCTGGAATCATTCCCCAACTCCATTCCACTTTAGTAGTTCAGACACCCCTGGTACACCCTGACCTTCACACTATCCTTTCCCGCCATCCCATTGTTTTTAAAAATCCCCATGGCCTCCCTCCCTCCCATGACAACCATAACCATTCCATTCCTTTAATCCTAGGAAGTATTACTCCAAAATTTTTCTCTTATCCTCATCTCTTTGCTCAAGAAAATGAAATTTACAAAATTTTCCAAGAATTGTTAGAAGAAGGTGTTATTTGTCCCAGTACCTACCCCTATTCTTCCCCTGTTTTCATGGTCCCCAAGAAGGAAGGAACTTGGCACACGTGTCTTGATTTTCATTCCCTTAACAAACTTACCATCAAGGAAAAATTTCCCATCGCCATCATAGATGACCATCTGGATGAACTCATTAGGGTTCACTACTTTACCAAACTTGACCTCCATTTTGGATACCACCAAATAAATATGAAAGAGGAAGACATCGTCAAGACTACACTTCACACACATGAGGGCCACTATGAGCTCTTAGTTATTCCCTTTGGTCTCTGTAACTCCCTCTCCACTTTTCAAAGTCTCATGAATAATGTCTTTCATCCTTTCCTCTGCCACTTTGTGTTAGTTTTCTTTGATGATATTCTCATCTATAGTAAAACATGTCGAAACCATCTCGCCCATGTATATCAAGTTCTCCATCTCCTCTCTAAGAACTAGATTTCCTCAAACTATCTAAATGTGTTTTTGGTGCCTCTAAAGTTGAGTACCTGGGTCATATTGTTGGAAAGGATGGTGTAAGGGTGGATCAAAATAAAATTGGAGCTATGTAGAATTGGGCTCACCCTAAAAATCTTAAAAGTCTACATGGTTTTCTGGGTTTAACAAACTATTATCGCAAGTTTGTTCATAATTATGGAAAAATTGTAGCTCCTCTTACATCTCTCCTTAAAAAGAATTCTTTCAGTTGGACTCCAAAAAATAACTAATCCTTCCAAGCCCTGAAAGAAGCTATGTGCACTACTTATATACTGGCCCTACCTGACTTCACCAAGAACTTTGTTTTGGAATTTGATGCATCAGGGAGAGGAATTGGGGAAGTCCTCATGCAAGATGGATGAACTTTGTCTTTCACCAACAAACAGTTGCTAGAACGACATTTGGGCCAATCGATTTATGAAAAGGAAGTGTTGGTTATTTTTCATGCAATGGATCTCTATTAAGATAGATCTTCAAATCCTCAAGTACTTCCTGCAACAACGAATTTCATTCGGGAGAAACAAAAATGGGTTACCAAATTGTCTGGATATGATTATGATATTTTTTATAAGAAGGGAAAATAAAATGTGGTGGTTGATTCTCTTTCCACGAAATATGAAGAAGAAGGGTCCCTCTTTTCCCTCTTATTCATTGTCACCAACTAGCTTCAAGATGTTCAATGGGAATGGTTGTAAGACCCTAAAACTTCTAGCCTAATCCAAAAACTTCAACAAGATCCCCAATATTCTCTACGATACTCTTGGAAGAATGACGAGTTTCACTAAAAAAGTGTCTTAGATTTATGCAAACAATCAACACTTAAATCCAAGGTTCTCTCTGTGCTTCATGCTTCACCTACAACTAGCCATTCTGGTTTTACCAAATATTATGAACAGGTAAAATGATCTTTCTTCTAGAACAAAGTGAAATAGGACATCGAGACTTTTGTGGCTGAATGTGATACATTTCAATGCAATAAGGGTGCAATTGTAAAACCTCCTAGTACACTCCAAGCACTTTCACTTCCACCTACTATTTGGATGGATATTTCTATGGATTTGATTGTTGGCTTACCCAAATCAAGAAATAAGTCAATCATCATTTTGGTAGTGGATCATATTTCCAAATATGCTCATTTATGTGCTCTTCAACACCCATTCACCACATCCACAGTGGTTCAATTTGTTTTGGATAATATCTTCAAACTCCATGGAATGCCTCATTCTATTGTTTATTACTATGATCCTACTTTTACCAGTGATTTATGGAAAGCATTATTCAGGCTCTAGGGAACTCAATTTCACCCCAACATAACCTCTCATCCCCATATTGGCGAGCAGACAAAAGTGTTCAACAAGTGTTTGGAAAATTGTTTGAGGTGTTTTTCATTTGACAAAAAACATTAGTGGATTTAGTGGTTACCCCTAGTTGAATTGTAGGACAACACCTCTTACCATACTACCACTCGCATGAATCCTTTTGAAGGGTTATATGATAGAATCCACCATAGGTTCTCCCATACATAATGGGTGTCTCCAAGGTTAAAGCTCTTGGCCGAAATCTTACCATCTGCGTGACCATTCTCCATACTCAAAGAAAATTTGGTAATGGATCAAAAATGCATGAAGCAATAGGAAGATCAAGGTCATTCTTAATATCAATTTGTTGAAAGGGATTAGTTTTTTCTCCATCTCCAAACAAACAAGAAGACTTCAATCAAAGCCCAACAGTGTCAGAAACTTGCACACAAATTTTATGGTGCTTATTCTATTCTTCAACATGTGGGTCCAATGGGCTATCAGTTGGCTTTTCCCACTCACTCCAAGATACATCCCATTTTTCATGTCTCATGCATGAAGAAAGTGATTGGAACCAAATTCCACACCTAGACTAGCCTACTCGAGTTGGATGAAGAAAGTTCTATTTGGTTGCATCCACAAGTTGTCTTAGACCAGTGAGAGCATCACCTTCGTCAACATACCATCAAGGACATTTTGGTTCACAGGAAGGATACTCCATCAGAATATTCCACTTGGGAACTTGATACTATTCTACAAAAATTTCCTCATCTTAATCGTTGAGGACAAGGTTATTTTTCAAGGGGGGGGGGGGCATGTTAGGGACCTAACCCCTCACGTAGATATAATAATATGTTTTCCATGTAATAAAGGTCGACATTAATTAATAAGGACTAAATATATTTTCCATATAATAAAACCTTACATTAGTTAGTAAGGCCTATTTAATAATTGTGAATAAGTCAATGTAATAAGACCTTATAGAAGCTTCTGCTTCTAGAAATATCTTCTCTAGCATGTTCTTTAGAATATATAATTAGTATAAATAAGAGTAGGAGGCATGATAAATATTTTATTTAGAATTATTGTAACAGATCTCTACTCTGCTAGAGGTTTCCCCCTCGAAGAGGCAAGTGAACATTTCCTTCTTTGAATAAAGTTATTATTTCTGGTATTAATCTTCTCAATATTTTTTTATTCTAGAATCTAAAGCATCAAGGAGAGGAATTGGGGCAGTCCTCATGCAATATGGATGACCTTGGCCTTCACCAACAAACAATTGTCAGACCGACATTTGGGCCAATCGATTTAGGAAAAGGAAATGTTGGCTATTTTGAATGCAGTGGATCTTTGGTGCTCTTATCTATTGGGACAATGATTCTAAATTAAGACAGAGAATCAAAGCCTCAAGTGCTTCCTAGAAAAAAAAATTTCATCCCCAGAGAAACAAAAATGGCTTACCAAACTATTTTGATATGATTATGAGATTGTTTATAAGAAGGGAAAAGGAAATATGGTGGTTGATGCTCTTTCCATGAAATATGAAGAAGAAGGGTCCCTCTTTTCCCTCGCAATCATTGTCTCCAACTGGCTTTAGGTTGTTTGATGGGAATGGTTGCAAGACCCCAAAATTTCTGGCCTAATCCAAAAACTTCAACAAGATCCCCAAGTTGCTCCATGATACTCTCGGCACAATGACAAGTTTCACTATAAATGTGTCATGGATTTAAGAAAAAAATCAACAATTAAATCCAAGGTGCTCTTTGCACTTCATACTTCACCTACAACTATCGATTCATGTTTTACCAAATCTTATGAATGGGTTAAACGATCTTTCTTCTAGGTCGGTATGAAATAGGACATCGATACCTTTTTGGACAAATGTGATACTCATCAATGCAATAAGGGAGAGTTTGTCAAACCTCCTACTACACTCCAACCACTTCCACTTCCACCTATTATTTGAACAAATATTTCTATGGATTTGATTGTTGTCTTACCCAAATCAGGAAATAATTCATTCATCATGGTGGTAGTGGATCATCTTTCCAAATATGCTCATTTATGTTCTCTTCAACATCCATTCACAACATCCATAGTGGTTAAATGTTTTTTTGGATAATATCTTCAAACTCCATGGAATGACTCATTCTATTGTTTCTGAACATGATCCCTCTTAGTGGTTAAATGTTTTTTTGGATAATATCTTCAAACTCTATGGAATGCCTCATTCTATTGTTTCTGAACATGATCCTTCTTTTACCAATGATTTTTGGCAAGAATTATTCATGCTCTAGGGAAATCAATTACTAAAGTGTTCAAAAAGTGTTTGGAAACGTATTTGAGGTGTTTTTTATCTGACATAAAACATCAGTGGGCTCAATGGTTACCCCTAGATGAATTTTGGTACAACAACACTTACCATACTGCCAATCGCGTGACTCCTTTTGAAGTGGTATATAGATAGAAGCCACCATCAGTTCTCCCATACATAATGGTTGTCTCCAAGGTTCAAGAGCTTGATCGAAATCTTACCATCTATATGACCATTCTCAATACTCTCAAAGAAACTTTGGTAATGGATCAAAACCTCATGAACCAACACGCAGATCAGAGTCATTCTAAAATTCAATTTGTTGAAGGGGATTAGGTGTTTCTCCATCTCCAAACACACAAGAAGGCTTCACTCAAAGCCTAGTAGTGTCAAAAACTTGCACCAAAATTTTGTGGTCCTTATTCTATTCATTAATGTGTGCGGCCAATGGCTTATCAGTTAGATTTTTTTAGTCACTCCAAGCTACATTATGTTTTTCATGTCTCATTCCTGAAGAAAGTGATTGGCACCAAATGCCACACCCAGACTAGCCTACCATATTAGAAAAATAGGATCGCGGAGAAATAAAATAAAATAAATGAAGAAATAAAACACAGAAGATACAAAATACAATAGTGACACAGATATGTGTGGTTCACCTAGTGTGGGATACATCCACCAGAGAAATTTCCAGGTCCTTCCTTTTTATTATCCAACAAATGAAGGGATACAACCTACAACACACCCGTTGTAACTTCCTCTTATTTCTCTCACAGTCTCCTCTCTTAGAATACAATAATCACACACATACATGACCAAAATACAATTTCCTCATAAAAGAGGGTTTCCTTCTAAGGAAAAAAGACCTAAAATAACTTCTGCCATCAGATCTGTGACCTTATAATGAATGGTTTAGATTGACTACAAAATTACAATATTTTACAAGGCAATTTTTCCAAATATTTCACTTCAGGGGCATTGCCCACAAATCCTCCTCCAGGGGGGCCTAAAAAATTTGTTGTCACCCCCCTTGGACCCCCTTTGTGACAGTCTTGGGGTGGAAATACCCCCCACACCCCACATTATGGAATGGGATCCAAGCACGAATGAAACAAACCTTTGAATTAGGAAGATAATAAGGCTCAACAACCAACAATATCCCACTTGGAGACCGATCAAAACAACACCACTGTTGTTGTACTTGTTGGACTATACTCCACCTTGGACCTGTAAAATTTATCATCTTCACCTTCATGCTTGAAGACCAACTAAAGCTGAGCAAGAAATCAATTTCTCCCTGGTTACTCCCTTTGTTAACATTTCTGTAGAATTTTGGGTAGTATGTATCTTTTCCAACTTAAAATGTCGATATTGCAAGACAAATCATATGAAATGGTACCTGAGCTATATATTCTTAGTCTTTAAATGTAATGTTGATTTCTTTGTAAGATGAATGGCACTCTCGCTGTCACAGTACAACCTTTTATTCTCCTACTTCTTTGCCAACTCCTCCATAAACCTTTGTAACCAAATCATTTCTTTACTAGCGTGTGTAGCAAAAACATACTCTACTTATGTTGTTGAAAGTGAAACAATCTTTTGTAGTTATTAAATCCAACATATTGTTGTTACACCGATAGTAAAAACATACCTTGTGGTGCTCCTCCTGCTATCTTTATCACCTACCATATCTAAATCAACATATCCCAGTAAAAAAATATATGAAACTCCAAAACATAATGCATGAGTATAAGTACCTCTCAAATACTTGAGAATCCACTTTACTACCTCCCAATGTTATTTACCTACATTGTTCATATACCTACTCACAACTCCCACTACATGTGGAATATCTGGTCTTGCACAAACCATCACATACATCAAGATGCCAATTGTTGATGAATAAGGGACCATGGACATGTATTCCATATCCTCTTGTGTCTTGGGACGCATCTCCTTAGTTAATTTGAAACAAATAGACAAAGGTGTGCTAAATAGTTTTCCATTTTGCATTCTAAACCTCTCCAACACCTTTTCTATGTAATCACCCTGAGACTATGTCAATTTGTGATTTTTCTTCTCTCTTGTTATTCTTATACCAAGGATTTTATTTGTATCACGCAAATCCTTCATCTCAAATGAATTAGCTGATTTCTTCTTGAGCACATTTATATCCTTCATATTATACCCTGCAACAAGAATGTCATCTACATACAATAAAAAGATGATATAACTTCCATTTTCTATCCTTTTAAAATAAACATAGTGATCATAATGACATCTACTATAAACTTGTTTTGTCATAAACCTATCAAACTTCAAATACCACTGCCTTGGATCTTGATTTAGGCCATACAAGCTCTTCTTCAACCTTCATACCAAAATCTCCTTCCCTTTGACCTCATACCCCTATGGATGTTGTATATAAATCTCTTCCTCCAAATCTCCATGGAGAAAAGTTGTTTTCATATCTAATTGTTCATGCAAATTTTGTACTTACACAAGACTTAAAATAGTCCTAATTGGAGCCATCTTAACAATAGGAGAAAATATTTCATCAAAATCTATACATTTCTTTCATGCAAACCCCTTTACAAAAATTCTAGCCTTATGTCGTGTTTTTCCTCCATATTACTCCTTCAACTTGTAAAACCATTTATTCTGCAATGTTCTTTTTTCTGCAGGAAACTGAATTAAGTCCCAAGTCTGGTTATTTATGAAGGAATCCATTTCCTCTTTCATGCCTTGCTCCCACTTATTTTTTAGTGTCTACCTTCATTGCCTCTTCATAACATTTTGGTTCACCAAAATCAGTCAACAATAAATAATACAATGAAGGATGGTATCGTTCATGGGGTCTACTTAACCCGATATATCTTCTAACAACACTTGCAAGAGTTTGAGGTACTTGTTTCTCCTGTTGTTGTACATTTTGATTTTCTGGTACCTTTGGAATTTATTTTCAGTGATCTCATCAAGCACTATGTATTCTGGCTTTTCTTTTTCTTGTTTCTCATTGAATATGACATCTCTACTCCAAATGATTTTTTGATTTTCATAATCCCATAACCGATAACCAAAATCATTAACACATTATCCAATAAAAGTACACTTCTTGGATTTTTCTTCAATTTTTGTTCTATTTTCTGTATCAATATGAACAAATGCTTCACAACCAAAATTATTAAAAGATGAATAGTTTACCATTTTACATGTCCATTCCTCCTCTAGAATCCAAATAACTTGAAGGTCCTATGTTTATCAAGTAAACATAAGTATCTACAACATCTTCCAAAAATTGTAAGGGCAACCCTACATGCAATCTCATACTCCTTGCACGCTCCATGGTTGTCATGTTCATCCTTTCTAACACACCATTTTCTTGTGTTGTTCCTAGAACTAAATTCTCTTTACAAATCCCATGGTATGAATAGTAATCATCAAACTCCTTGCTACAATATTCACCTCCATTGTCTAATCTGAGACACTTCAACCTTTATCCTGTCGCATTCTCACCCAAAGCTTTACATTTCTTAAAAGTGTCAAAAACATCAGATTTTTGTCGAATGCAATAAACCCAAGTTTTTCTAGTTGCACCATCAATAAAAGTAACATAATAACGAGAGCCACCAAGAGATGATACATGATCTAGTCCCCATACATTTGTATGCACAAGATCTAACCTTTCACTCTTCTTTTCTTTTCCAACTCTGAGAAATCTGACTCTCTTATGTTTTCCATAAACACAGTGCTCATAGAAATCCAAATCAATTTGTTTAAGATCTGGAAAAAAATTTCTTTTGTGAAGTATCTGCATCCCCTTCTCACTCATGTGTCCAATCTTATGATTCCAAAGAGTTGTATCCACTCCTGTAGAAGATAAAGAGATAGAAGAATCAATATTACTAGTACATAAATACAATGTACCTACCTTCTCGCCTTTTTCTATCACCAGTGATCCTTTGGTGACCTTCCATGCCTTATCTGTAAATATGGATATGCATCCTTCACTTTCCAACTGCCTTGTTGAAATTATATTTTTCCTTAGATCTGGAACATGTCTAACCTCTTTCAACAACATTTGGTTTCCATTCTTTTTCTTTATTTGTACCTTTCCTGTTCCAACAATTTTGCATGGTGCATCATCACCCAAATGAACCTATCCAAAATAACTTTGAACATAATACAGAAAATGTTTCCTAAGGAGTGTGGCATGAAATGAATCCCATGAATATACTACCCAAGACTCAGAAATATTATCTACAGAAAGAATCAAAGCATATTGTAACACATCACCTATTACATTTGCTTCCTGATTTTTCTCATGTTGTCCATCTCTTTGTTTCTTTGGATCTCTACAATATTTCTTCAGATGTCCTTTCTTTCCACAATTCCATCACTATATGTTTCCTATTCTGGATTTGGATCTTCCCTTCCTAGAATTCTCGTGGTTCCCTGATCCCTTTCCTCTATCATTTTGTCATCCCCTGTTCTCCACATTTAATTCATTACCTGATGTCTCACCTGTGATTTTCTGTCACATTTTCTTGCTAAGAATAAGACCAACACCATCATCAAATTTTAAAGTGTCTGAACTAGAGACAAAGTTACTTACAACCGTGACCAAGCCATTCCATCTTTCTGGCAATGAGCACAGGATTGGAAGAGCCTTGACCTCATCATCAAAGTCCACTTTTACAGAACTTAGTTGATTAGTAATTGTATTAAATTCATATAAATTATTTGCAACAGACCCACCTTTTGACATCTTCATATTAAATAATTGCTTCATTAGAAATAACTTATTGGATGTCGAGGGTTTTTCATATAGTTTATCCAATGCATCCATCAGTTCCTTCATTGTCTTTTCTTTTGAAATATTAAAATCCACCGATGCTTCTAGGCTCAACCATATCGTTCCTAGTGCCTTTCTTTCGAAAACCTCCCATTCTTCATCCTTCATGGTCATTATATTCTTTGTTATTCCACCCAATGGTAGGAATAGATCCTTTTGATATAAATAATCTTCCATCTGCATCTTCCATAAATGGTAGTTTTGGCCATCAAATTTCTCGACCCTAAACTTTCCATCTTCCGCCATTGCTCCCACTCGAACCATGAACCCTCTTTTCCTGTGAGTTATATTTCCCTTTAATACCATTTGTTAGAAGAATAGGATCACAAAGTAATAAAATAAAAAAAATGTGGAAATAAAACACAAACGATACATAATACAATAGAGACATAGATATACATGGTTCACCCAGTGTGAGCTATGTCCACCAGAGAAATTTCTAGGTACTTCATTTTTATTATCCGACAAATGAAGGGATACAACCTATAACACACCGTTGTAGCTTCCTCTTATTTATGTCATAGTTTCCTCTCTCGGAATACAATAATAACACACATACACATCCACAATACAATTCTATATAAAAGAGGGTTTCCTTCTAGGGAAAAAGTACCTAAAATTACTTCCACCGTCACATCTGCAACCTTATAATGAACAGTCTAGATTGACTATGAAATTACAATATTTTACGGCCCTTCGTCGCTTCCCTAGATCCCCTAGTGACAGTTGTGGGGTTGCAAGCTACCCCACACCCCCTCCCCCCCCCCATTAGGGAATGGAGTCCAGGCACGACTAAAACAAACCTCTGAATTAGGAAGATAATTAGGCTCCACAACCAACATACCAGAGTTGGATGAAGAAGGTTTTATTTGGTTGCAGCCACAAGCTACCTTGGAATAGCGAGAGCATCACCTTCATCATCATACCATCAAGGACATTTTGATTCACTGGAAGGATACTCCATCAAGAGATGCCACTTGGGAACCAGGTACCATTCTACAACAGTTTCATCATCTTAAGCCTTGAGGACAAGGTTATTTTTCAAGGGGGAGGGCATGTTAGGGACCTAACCCCTCACATAGATAGAATAATATATTTTCCAT
>JZKD02S2158156.1:993901-1028959 GCA_000966675.3 Picea glauca
CTTTATGGGAAAGGGACATGCCACTGTATCATATTAATGGAAAGTAAAGATTACAACTTGAGCCTTGATGTCGCAAACTTCCTTTCGATGGATCTTGGCTCCGACACACACACTTTCTCAATCCTTGTATGAACAAGATCAAATCCTCTTGATAGACTTGCTAGAGTCTCCAAGATGTTGTTCAGCTAAGTCCTTCACACAATTCTTTCACAAATTCTCCAATGAATCTTGCTTAACCTTTTCCATGAGAATTTCCTCAGTATATAGGAGAGAATAAATTAGTTACTTGGATAAGAATGATCCCAAAATATCAGGGAATCCAGTACTAGGATAACCATTCGAATGCCAACCCATCCTTCTAGAAGATTCCCTTCTAGAAACATCAAGAATTCATCTTTTTCCATGCTTTAGGAAGAGTTCATACCCTAGCAATTCAACACAGTGCGAGAAGTTCACACCCTGGCTTAAGACAGCCTGCGAGAATCAGACATTCTTGCACCCAAATATACTAGCAGCCTGCGAACCTTCTTCAAAAATGAGTTTTCTGGGAAGAGATGAAAGTAAATTTTCTCAAGAGAAAGTTCTTATGAAGAGCCTAAGTACACCATCATCATTACATCATCATGACGATCAAAATCATGGGTAACAGAATGCCCCCCAAAGTATGAGGTTGGAACCAGTGACAGCCAAAAGACTTTGTAAGCTGCATGTGTGTGTTAGAAACCAGGAGCACACCTGATCGAAAACCTACGAACAACCAATCATCTGCAGAATATCAAAAATACAAATTCTGAGGTAGGCATTCCCATACTCAGATCATAGACCGATGACATTATAGACATAGGTCATGGCCACCAATCATACACTGTGGATCCATGCCATCAAAATATAGCATAGCCACCAGGAATACACTGTGGATCTATGTGAGAAATTTCAAATTAAGACGACATAGCCACGAGACATACACAGTGGATCTATGTGTCGCAAATTAGACATACTCCATCACAACCTGAACAAAAGAGATGATATCTAGGGTCTTCAATCTCATTGCCCAAAGTACGAATCTAACCATGTGATTACATGTGTTGAAGTCAAACATGGTAGAAACCAATTGATTACCGGTCATTGATGAAACCATTAACAAGTGCGAGGGAAATCACCATTGATGTCAATGAATCCCAAGGTACCCTAGTACAATCCATCGAGTGCGAATAAATGAGTTGAAGTTGAACATCCGATGGAATCTTTCGATCATGGGTCAATGATGTAAACCCACTGTCAAAAGCGAGGAAACCTTCCATTGAGGCATGCAAGCTCCAAGGTACCAAATAATTTATAAGTCTTTATTTCGAATAATGAGCTGAAGTCGATGGAACAAAACTCGTCACAGGAGGGCCTTGATGTATCCCCCATCAATGAGATGAAATGAGTAACAAATTTTGAAGGTGAAACAGATGATGATGTGAATTATACTGGACACAAGGAAGGCCAACATGGAGAGAATGGATAACTTCCGATGGCCGACTCAATATAGGTTTCAAATGGACTTCTCTTGAACATACGAACGGCACGACAAATGATTTGGCGGCATTGACTCAAAGACGACACAGAGAATGACCTTGTATAAAATCGAATGAGAGACAAATGGATTTCCCAAACTGGCTTCAAATGATGAATAGGGGGTGTCATGTTCAAGAGCGACACTTACTGCCAATCAATACGAAGATGAAAACATACCCCTTTCCAAATTCCCCCCCACTATTTCTAGCGAGTACCTATTTATTTTTACGCAAGCTTGAGGAGGATAACATATGCTTGTTGATATAAGCTCATCCTTCGAATGAGTCCCTCGGAGTATTTTTAATTAAGCCTAAGAAGGAGTGGTTCAGTCCCATTATGGGTCTGTCGATGTTTGTTTAACGATTCCAAGGATAGAAAACTCGAAGGTTTTTCAAGATTATAGAGTTTGAAAAAAAAATTAAAAGAGAACTCTCTCAGTTCTTTTTTTGTAAAATAGTCTGATGAGACCGAAAAAGAGATAAATTATCGCTCACCAGACGCTTACTTCAAATACTTTATCGAGCGTGAAAATAGCAAGGTTGCTCGACTATCTTTTCATGTTTAGAGAGTCTGAAAAGAGCTTAAAGAGGACTCCAGGGGGGTTCCTTTTTCGTATAACCTTGTTGAGCCCGAAAAAGTGATAAAAGTATGCTCGATCTCGTTCTCATGTATTTACGAGTGCAAGAACGAACAAAGACCATGCTCGAGGTTTTTATCTAAAAACCATAAAAAACAATCAAAACATGTGATGACAAAGAAAAATATATGTCTGTATCCCTATATATGATCATCAAAATCATCACGCCTGCAAAAGGTTCACTCAAAATGATATTAGGGATTAGGGTTTAATATATAAATAAGCATAAAAAACCAAATGACATAGTAAAAGTAAATAAAAAGGAGTAAATACTCTTTTTACCACATCATTTTTACCTTTCCACTATTTGAGCTCCAAAAAACCCCTCTTTTACCCTCAGAGTTTGGTGTCAGATTGCGGGAGCTATGATCATCCATTCAACGAGATGTCAATGACAGTAAGGTAGGCTCTTAGTTCTTAACACTTTCATGGTTTAGTTTTTCAATTTCATTGGTTAACATTTCATTTTCAAGTTGATTTATGGAGCCCTACTTGCACACTACCATTCTCGTTGGTAGGCCATACAAGACCTGCGAGAATGAGGCATTCTCACAGGTGAGCCTAAGGCAACTTGTGAGGTTCTCGCACTGTGCACACAGGGCACCTGCGAGAACCGCAAAGCTCAAAATTTTTTAAAGAATTTACCCAATGAATAAGAACCAAATCATGAAAAAAGTGACTAATCTTCTTGTTGTGTTCCTTATGCATATAATTGGCCATCAAAATGGTGCTTGAATGGCGCGAAAGGGAACATGAAGAAGACAATGCAATGGCCGAAAATCACCCACCTACTATTGTTGCTTTAATAGATTGTGGCCTCTTGAAGTACTTTCGTATCCCGGGCATGAGGGCCCAAGTCAGACTATTAGAGTACTCGGTGCGTATTTGGGACCCTGATCAACAGGTATTTCATGTGGGGGTCCACACACTATCCTTAGACATTGAGGACATTTACTTTTTGACTGGATTGTCCCGGCGGGGGTACTATGTGAGCCTGACCGGTAGTAGAGGTGGTGGGTTGCAAATGAGTGAGTACTGTCATTTACACTGCGTTCCCGAGGCTGAGAGAAAGAAAGGAAAAGTAGCTATTTGGTGGGTACGAGATTTGTCCCTCCATACTATCCTATTCACCATAGCTCGGATGGTTGGGAGTTCTGCTCCTCACATGGCATTACAGAGTTACTTCCAGTATGCTATTGAGTGTACTGAGTCACGGGTGTTCAATTGGGCAGATGCCGTGCTTCGCAGTATAAAAAGACAACTAACCAAATGCAGACGAGGAAACCTAAATAAATTTAGGTACAGATCTTTGTTGGTGTCGTTTTTCCTGGAGAGGGTCCCATTACTGAGGCTGCAGGTTGAGTGGAACATACTGAGTCCCAGGGATCCTAGGATGTTGAGATGGTGTCAGCTTATGGCCCGGCATGTGGCTGGACCAATCATCAAGTATGATGATACTTTCTTTGAATGGCTTCAACCACAGTTGTTGATGTTTGATGACTATGCCTATGCCGGCTTGGATTTCTGAGGAGATCCGGATTTAGCACTGCCAGAGGATGCTCAATGGGGGGACCTTGGTAAGAAGTACACACATTTTTCTTTTTAAATGTTTTGTGAATTTTTATCATATTCAAATGTTTTTGTTTTATATGCTCGTCTAAAAACTAATACAAAATCGTTTGTTGATAACACAAATGTTGGACCTTACAGACCTCCCGGCACTTCTCCCATCCAGTGGCAAGGAGAGGTAGCGGCAACACCAGCATATGCTGAGGATTATCAAGTGGTGGAATAGAATCTAGAGGGCCTGACTGCAGACATTCCAGACATGACTCTAGAAGAGGTTCCACAGTGCGATCAACGTCATACTATAGGAGTATCATCATCCATGAGTCGACTGCTCTGTAGGGTTGCTCGAGGAGTCGTGTTTTACTGTTAACGTCATCCATGACATCACTTTGTAGAAGCTATGAGCTTCAGATTTTGACATTTTGGTCTTCAGACTAACTTTTTGTAAAAAACTCTTTTGATCATTATATATACAGACGAATTCTACCGGTTTACCTTATATTATGTGAATATTGATGTGATTGATTTATAAATGATTCAAATTTCTGTCTAATACATAATTAGCCAATGCATCTGTTAATGTATTTAGACATCTAGGAATATGTTGATATTAAATGTGCTCAAAATAACGTTCCAAGAGGTGAATTCGCAAATACACCCGTAACAAAGTAGGACTTCAGATAGAGTAGACATTACTTAATTGTAGTACTGCAAGCTGGGAATCAAGTCGCACAACCAAATGACGAATTTCGAGCGAGATAGCATCAACCAATAATTCAATAACGACATTATACTCTGCAATGTTGTTGGTTGCACGGCCGAGGCACACACTTCATAAGGAGACAAGTTCGTTTGTAGGGGCGTAAATTTCCCATGCAGCAGAAGCAAGGTTCTGAGTACTACAGCTAGCGCCATCAGCGAAGCCAATATAGGGTAGCGAAGACTCCGACATAAGGGAAGAGACCAGATAATGACAAAAGCAAACTATAGTAACACACAAAATGTATGATACAATAAAAATACAAGTACTTGTGCACAGATGATTTCATGCACAGTAATTCTTCAAGTACAACCCATTCCTGGGTTCACTCAAAGGGATACCATCATAATATACCAACTCATAAGCTCATTTTTCCAAAACTCGTCGAACGATATAAGGACCTCGCCACATGGGTTCGAATTTACCAACTCCTAACATATCTCGATCTTGTTCATAGAGAAGAACAAGATCAGCTTCGAAGAAAATGAGAGGCTTGACATGCTTGTCATATTGGGCCTTGACACACTTTTTCTGAGTTTCTATGACTAGGGTGGCATCACGCCGAGTTTCATCTAATTGCATAAGATACAAAAGACGTTCTTCTTCAGTAGAAGTGTTGGGTAGGAGTTCAATAGCTAGTTTTAAAGACGATATCTCGCATTCGATAGGGAGAATGGCTTCCACACCATAGAATAACCGAAAAGGTGTAAACCCAGTAGCAGACTTGACATATGTCCAATACACCCACAATGCCGAAAACAACATTGTGTGCCAACTTGTTTTATGAATCACTATCATTCATTGAAGAATATTTATGAGAACTTTGTTAATCGCTTCAACTTGACCATTGGCTTGTGGATAATAGGGCGTTGAGTTATCATGGCGAAGACCCAACTTTTTAGTAAGTTCGGACATCATAAAATTCCTAAAGTGGCTACTGTGATCAGTGGCGATAGCTTGGGGAACACCAAAACGAGCTATGACGTGATTAAAAAGAAACAATGCTGTGGTCTTTCTAGTGTTGTCAAATGTCGGCATCGCCTCGGCCCATTTCGTAAAGTAATCAATGGCTACAATGATGTAACCATGCCCCCCGGGCGAGTGAGGGTGACATGTCAGGAAATCGATGCCCTATTTCACAAAGGGACCAACTGAGACCACGTGATGAAGAGGAGCAGGATGGGACCGAATTTTCTTATGGTAGGTCTGGCAGGCATGGCATTTCTGAACGACAATAATGCAGTCGTTAAACAAAGAAGGCCAAAAATACCCTATGCGTAAGATCTTCTGGGTAGTAGAATACCCAGACATATGACCACCACATGCTCCAGAATGTTAGTCATTCAGAGCTTTCTCAGCTTCGTCGAATGTTAAACAATGTCGAAAAATAGAGTCAATCCCTCGAAGATAAAGAGTATCCCCGAAAATAATGTATTGATGAGCTTGATAGCGTATTCGACGTCATTCAGTACTGGACAAAGTAGGCTAGAAAGTATAGGTTTGGAGATATATAATGATATCCCCATACCAAAGATCATCAGTGCTAATAAGGAAAAGAGATTCATCGGGTAATGAATGAACTGCTACATTTTTCGTTGCAGAGTGGGGAAAAACGCATATCAACTCAACAAAAACTAAGGATTTCTTGGACTTGGCGCAGTCGAATTCCAAGTCAAACTCCCGGAGTATCACAATCCATTTGGAGTATTTTCCCCCTAGCAATTGACGTGTCAAAATATGTTGCATAGGGTTGCAATGAGAAATCACCGTAGTCTTGCATGAGAGGATATAGTGCCAGAAGCGTTGGACGGCTTGAACTACAACCAAGGCCAGTTTTTCGACATGTTGATACTTGATTTCAGTCGGCGTGAGACTTCGAATTAAGTAATAAATAACATGTTCCTCCTGCGCATCATCCTCTTGGACGAGAACCATGCCAATAGTGTAATCGGAGGCAGCAAGGTAAAGAAAATAATCGTGACTGTAATCGGGGAGGAAGAGAAGCGGAGCTCGCGTCAGGGATAACTTCAAAGTTTCAAAAGCATTGTTGGCAATGGTATCCCAGACGAACTCTGAATCTTTCTTTAATAGCCACGTAAATCCACGAGTAATCTCGGTGTAGTTTGGGATAAAACGACGAAGAAAGTTTGCTTTCCCATGCAAACTTTGCAACTAGTGAAGTGTAGAAGGAGGAGGGAGATTAAGGATCACCTCAACCTTCAACGGATCTACCCGGATCCCTTGACACGAAACGATAAAACCTAGAAGATGGTAGGATTCTACGCAAAAAACACATTTATGAGGATTCAAATGTATCTGGTAGAACCGACAACGAACGAAAATGGCCCAGAGGTGGGTTGGGTGATCGAATTTGCGCATAGAATGAGCGAGTAAATCATCCAAATAGGGTTGAATGATATGCTTGATATCATGAAAAGCGTAAGACATAGCGTGTTGAAAAGTTGCGCCAGTGTTCTTAAGACCGAAAGGAAGTTTCCGATAGGCAAAAGTACCCCAAGGACAAATAAAAGCAGTCTTATGTTGGTCCTCGGGAACGCTGTTAATTTGATTATAGCCAGAGAAACCATCCATGAGAGAGAAGATTTCACTTCCAGCGCAGTCGTTGGCAATCTGATTGACGAAAGGGGTAGGAAAGTTGTCTTTTGGAAAATCTTTATTGATATCCCTATAATCAATCCACACACGAATCGTAACTTGTTTCTTGTCAATCGGGACAAGATTGGAAACCCAGTCTGTGAGAGCCACCGGATAAATAAAGCCAGCTTTTAGAAGTTTCTCGACTTCGAGCTTTATAGCAGCCGCTTTACATGGGTGAACTGGACGAAGGCATTTCCTGACAAGTTTAGCATCATGATATGTCTTAATCTCATGAATTACAATTTTAGGGTCGATACTCGACATTTCTTCGTAGCTCCAAGTGAATATGTCACAAAACTTTTTGAACAGGGACGTATAGGTGACTATTTCATCAGGGGAACATGAAGCTCCAATATGGACATTTTCGACGATTCCAAGTTTAATAGATATGTCAATGGGAATCATGGGAGAGATATTACTTAGGTTCCCTTCGACAAACACATCATGTGTAGACTCGAGAATGGTTGATATGATGACAATGGTCGATGGGGTCGAAATCCGTTGATAGTTCTCAAGAGTGTGTTGCTCCAGAAAGAGGATGGAACGATGATGCCCATCATCCCAAGGGGTGTCCTTTGTTGTTCCTGAGTCTGTACTTAAGGCTTAGAAGTATAGTGTCAAGGCATCCGAACGTGGGTAAAATATGGTGAAGAGAGAAACATCAACCTTCGGTAAAGGAAACTAGGGAAGATTTCTACATTGGCGTTGTCTAGCTTCCAACTGTTCCTGGATAGTTATATCTTGTTCAATGGCTGCCCATGAACGTTCAAGTTTGACCCGGTTAGTAGCCATTTTAAGAATAGTGTCGAAAAGGTTTAAGGAAATGTGCATTTGGTTCGATAATCCGGGTTCGATAATCTGGGTTCGATATTAGGCTGTGTTGTTACAAGGACAGTCATGGAGGAACAATAAAAGAGGGAAAAACTTCAAAGAGAGATTAAGTGATGTCTCAATTTGGTCGTATAAAAGAGAATTTACTGTTTCAAAAATAAAATATGGATGCAAATCAAAGGCTCATTCCCAGCCCCCGGGGGGTAGCTCAATTGGCAAGTGTCGTGATATAGCGTGTTATGTATGATGAGGTTCCAAGTTCAAATCCCCCTGACTTACCTGTGCCTACGGAAGGGGAATATGTATGGCACCTGGAGGTTATAGTGGTAGCGGTCGGAATCGACCCCATGTCACGCGAGTACGAGACCGGCCCAGTTGCTGATTCCGCCAGCATAAAGAAAAAAAAAAAAAAGGCTCATTCCCGTAACTGTATTATATTTTAATAAAAGGTGTGAGGTGGGAGAAAAACATTTAGCTATCTATGGTGTAAGGCTCCTACTAGGGAAGAGTCTCACGCATAAACAGAAGAGGAATATTGTAAGGAAATAACCAATGTATCCGAGAATATGTGTAGAATTCTGAAAATGCAGACTGGTCTTACACCCGCTGATAGCTGGTACAGAGGAAAAACAATAAACAATTGCAGAAAACCAAAATTCATTTGCTATAGTAGTGGTCGTACTAAATTATAACGAAGCACATCAATTAAGAATATGAAATGAAATTAAAGATGAGATAGAAGGAAGAAAACTTGTAACACAGTCGTGATGGAATTGAGAATCTTCAGATCTTCTTGTATTAAATCTCAAATGTAAAAAACTTTGTTACAAACGACACAAAAAGGTCCAGCCCCGTTTATTTCTTTCTGTGGTATATTTATACAATTTCACAAATAAGGTAGAATATCAATAGTCACAAAATTTCGGTTATGACAGGGAGGATTTCAATCGCTCCATTTCTCCTACTTTGTCCTCACTTGGTGCTAGATGTTTTTCATTACGCCAGCTCGGTACAAGCGATACATCTTTCAACCAGTTGGGGTATTAGCTGCAATGGTTTTGCTTGACAGCTGGCTTCGAAGAAGTAACATTCTCGGGCTAACTGTTGCAGCCTGTCTTCCATCTGTCCATCTATAATGTCAATGGCACCTAATTGTGTGTTGGGATTAATCATGCATTTATCCACTTGGATTATGTATACCATAGTCATTTGAGAGATATCGGCCGAATCTCTTTCGTCTCTTTCCTTCAGATCAAGCAAGATCCTTTCCACATTCATTTGCATCAACGTTTTAGCATTACCTTCGATGTCAATACCCAGAAGATCGTCATCTATAGAATTAAAGGCCTCCTCTAAGGAATTAGTTATCTTTTGGGATTGTTGCTTTCCTTCGGCGATGTTATGCTCCCATTCCTTTAACAGAATGTTTCTTCTTGTTTGCTCTAAAATGGTGAACTTGGGAGTACCTGCCGAAACCCTATTGTTCGTAGCTATCACAACCTCCTAGAAGGCGACCCGAGCTACTGTGGCATCCCTTTCTCTAGCAAATAAGTTCTCGGACACCTGATTTACTAGAAAACAGTAGTCTCAGATCGCTTCTATCTTGGCAAGCAAATTTCACTGTGCCACAGAGACTCTGCCCCGAATCTCGATCGCCTGGGATTTGAACATCCCGATGTTTATCATTCCGCTCTCAACAGTCTCTACCCTAGCCTGCATTTGTTTGATCAAATCCCTCTGCTGGCTTTCTTGCATCCGACCATCCCAGACCACCAATTGTGCTTGCTCAAGCTTAGTTTTGAGCATCTCTATTTCATTTTTATCAGCCAATTTGGCCTGCTCTATTCCCATGCTCGCCTGATCTTTAGCATTCTTTGTTGCTGTGGACAGTCTGGCTTCAAGGGTCCTAATTAGGCGATTTTTTCTTTTAAGTTGGTTCTTTAAAAGCCCAACTGAGAATTGATTCGTTGAGGCATACACTCCTAGTGTCCCTACTATTTCAGTGGAGAATTTCTCATTCTTTTTATCCTTTCCCTCGGTCATAACTTTATACTTCTCGGCAGTCGACTCTCCTTCCTAGTATAATTCTCTTTTTACTACTGCCTTTCTCTTTTTATCGAAGAAGAACTCATTCGGAGGGAGTTCTTCTACTCTTATGGGCCTCAACTCTTCATTGAATATCCATCCCTCATCGATATTTCCCTACGTCGAATGTAAGGGGGTGACTGATGTGATGGGTTCTCCTATCTGTTTCGTCGATTTTCCCGGAGTATCGAACGGAATCTGCTTCTTCGACGGTTCTGGAGTCTTTATTTCTGTCTCCGGATTCTTCTCCTTCAGCGGTTCCGGAGTGTTTATTTTTGTCTCTGGATTCTGCGTTTGTTCCCCCTCACCCTGGTGTTTTCCTTGGTCAGGAGTCACCTCCTTAGAACCTTTGGCATCCTTCTGTTTCATTTCAGAAATACCTAGACCCTCTCCTCGCAACACAGTAGGAAGACAACTACGTCAATGTTCCTGGAACTTCAGAACATCGGCTCTTTCATCGGGTGCCAAGGATTGTATCTGGGCTAGAATCTCCTCATAGGACCTTGGTCCTCGTAAAATGTCATCCGAGGGTGAATTATCATGCTCAAACCTCTTGAGCCCATAATTGGCCAAATGATTTCTCACGACCCTCTGTGGATCGTGCTTCTTGTATTTGATGGAGACCAAATTTAAGTCTTCCAGGGCTGCACTTTGGCTTTGGCATGCCCGAAATCTAATAAAGAATAAGAATTCAAATGAATAGGAAAAGACAACCATACCTTCTTCGAATACCCTTTAAGTTCTTTAATTACACCACCAATTACCGTTTGTTGGGCAACCTCGCGACAAGCCATCTTGTCGGGAATGAAAAATGGCAGCACATGCGGGGGAATAGAAGCCCCAAAAACTATGAAGTATGAAAATTCTGCTTCTATGTACTAGTCCGCTATGCTGCTCAGATTTTTCACTATGTTGTCCGAGATCCGGGGTGGCGGGTGACCAAAAATGGCAATGTGCAGGGGCACCATTACCCAGTTAAAAATTTCATAAGAAAAATTTTCTTCTTTTTTTTCCCATAATTTTGCATGATATACATGTATGGGTTCATCTTCAGCCGAAGTCCAACTCCAGCTCATCAATGGAAATGGTGTCATAGAACAAATTGTGTCCATAATGTATGTAGATATGAAGAATGACGACACCTTCTCATTCTCCTTCTGCTCCCGATACTCTGTGACCTGATTGGTTAAGCTATCCAAAAGCATCTTTGCCCAATTAAAAGAACAACCTTCGGTGACCCGAAACATTAGAGGCACCCACGCAAGGAAAAAATGCGATGTGTCCTCTTTCCCGTATAACCGACATGTCATCATGGCCACATATCTGTACTGTGGTTCTAACGAAGTGATTGAATAGATGCTGTGGGTATCAGCTCTGAACTTCGCGGTGTTTGAAACCCAATCCTTTATCAAACTGGACATGGTTTTATCATATTGTTCGCATTCCTTCTCCTTGAATTCTTCCAAGAACTCAATGCCATATGTGTGGTCGGACGTCGTGGGCAGCTTATACATGGTTTGCAGATGCTCCAGCCTAAAAGTCCCGATGGTGACTCTCTGTTCGTTCATGATAGTCTTGGTTGGTATGTCCACGTGGTCCAATGCCCATCGGACCATATCATAATATGGAAGCAACCGCAGTCTGGCTGCTACTCTGTGCATTCCGGATTGGACGACTATTTCATACTTGGTGTTTAAATCATCTCTATCATTGTCGTCGTAGTCGTCAAAATAATCCACCAGTTCTTCTTGCATAATATTTGAAACATATAACCAGTTTGGGACCGAGTTGATACTTCGGGGTGAAGTATCAGAGACATTGTCTGAGCCTTGTCCCGAAACCTCAACATTTGCCTTTGATGCTTTTCGTGGAGCCATGGCTGAAGCTTGTGTTTTAGCTCTTCTGCGATAGCACTGCGTATACATACAGAAGTTAGTTTACTCAGAGATGATGTGCTCTGTGCGCTATGAAAATGCATTTGTTATGATAAAACACAGCTCTTATATATACTCAAAAAACTCGGTACCTTTCAGAACAAGTCTGTCAAATCACATTTGGAAATAAATTTTTCCATAAAAATCCGATCTTAAATTCATAGATTTACCCTATTTCCTCATTAATGTCATAAATTTTGGCAGTTTTAAAATTTCAGTTGGCGCATGGAGAAAAAAGGCTACCTTGTAAATTGTGCAAACATCAAAGCGCGGGATATTCATTGATTTATCTTAATTAATCTGGTTTTAGTGCTGTTAACAATGTTTCGGTACTCATTATATCAGGGATTTTCCTTTAACATTTTGAGTCTCTAACACCCGAGACTGTGAAGATCGATTTTGGTTTAATTAAAGGTAATCGCGATTTGGGGCTTGATTAATTTTATAATTATTATATTCGCCATATCGCGACTTGGAGCTTCGAAGATAAGTTTCCGGGAGATTTACATGCCTAGCTGCGAAACCGCGAGATCGCGATAACATGAATTAATTAAAAGGGAAGATAATATTGGATTAAGTAATTAATTAATCATGTTATAACTGCATCGTGACTTCGCGAGTCGAGGTTTAGATGGTCAAACTTTCAAAAAGGACAACGCCGAGTGGTGAAATGCCGAGAGAATCTTTTACCACGGTTTACCTTTACCTTTAACCTTGACATGAGTTATTCAAATAAGGAACTCGTGTTCTCGGCTATCGGGGTTATAAAAATAAATTTTTGGGTTTGGCGATTGCCGAGGCGAGAAACCCCGATGATTTTTAAACATGAGTTGGGGAAAACTTTACCCTCGTTACTATTTTGAGTGAAAAGTTAAAATGACTTCGCTGTTTCGTGACTCGGGACGTGTGAACTGCATGAGCTATAGTATCCAATCTACGAGATCCTGAAGTAGAAAGAAAAAGGAAACATTTAACGACAAGTAGGACTTGTTTCGAGACTGGAATAATCATCGTTGCTCGTGTGATCAAACTTCAGAGATCATTGTTGCATCAGAGGAAAAATGAAAACCATTTTTAGATTTCAAGCATTAAGAATGAAACTTGTGAAGGGCTATAAAAATAGGGGTGGCTCCAACATCCTCCATGACGGACATGATCATGTTGTCAGTGGAAAAAATAACACAAAAAGGATCGGGAGACAACTCATCAAGAGAGGAGGTAGAAGGTGTTTCCAATTAAATGGCCTCATAGGAAGATTCAACTAGACTTAACGACATTACATCGCCAAAACGAATATGATCTCCAGGGTCAGGGACTATACAAGGGTTGTGAGACACAGGAAGTTCATGAGGCAAAGTGGAGATCATGTTGATAGAAGCAACAGACGAGCGTGGAACATCGGGCGGTGGAATGGGGAAAGTGCCCATTAACGAGGAGTCCTTTAGAAGGCCTACACCAACATTCTCATAACCCGGCAGGGTTTTAGCAATAAACGGTACATTGCGAGTATGGGTATTAGAATTGAAGAAGGCAAGTTGGTCGACGATAACAACATTTCCTTGATGAGGGAAACGTACTACACGAAAAAGTGTCGACACAACAACGTGCATGGAATCGATCCAGCTGCGGCCAAGTAGAAGATTATAATTGAGGGGAGCATCAAATACTTCCACTTGAACTTGGACCATCTTACCTTCTAACGTGATGGGCAACAAAGGAAGAACACCATAGGGCTTAAAACCAGAGCCATTGAAGGCTTTAAGAGTGTTTTGTGATTCATTCAAAGAAGGAGAGCCAATGGCTTTCCAGTAAGCAAAAGACATGACATACGTCGATGCACCCTCGTCGATAACAGTGCAGCAAATGTTTTTTTCAGAGACAACAAACTGTATCTGGAACGTGAGTTGAGGGGGTAACCTTGGAATGTTATCGTCCAAGTCAAAGACTATTAAATTCGTATCCGTTGGGTCAATTCCACCGATAGCTTTCAACAGTGCCTTCTGTTGTGCAGGACAAGTTTGAAGGACTTCAAGGGCTGACATCGCAGAAGGTGCTTGGGCCAGATCTTCAACAATGTTGTAGTTCTAGGCCGCACGAGCATGCGGATTGAAAGCCGATTTCCAAACAACGCCCTTAGGGGGGGGTCACAGAATTGTGTCGAGGCTCAGTCATTTGAGATGAAGTGGACCGTTGGTAGGTGGAGTTGTGGGAGAGGGTTGTACCAAGGAAGGGGGTAAATCGTCAACCTTCTCCTTATATGGAGAATAATATTTTTCTCAAGTCGTGAGTGAAACATCATTCTTCTTAGAATCACTAGTACACATCAAAACATATGATGTAGTAGAAGAGGATGGTTGATCGTGAATGACCAACTGAGCCTGTTGTTGAGATGGGAAGGGTTGGGACAAGACAGCCAGTGCAAGTGGTTTTGGAGCTCCCTGAAGGAACTTAGTGACCTTGGCACGTCGTGGACAATCCTTTGTGTAGTGATCATCACCACAGATAAGGCAAGGGTATCGTGGTTTGAGCTTATCCCAGTCATCAACAGGGGTAGTTTTAGTTTGCTCTGCTTGAGAATTATTTTTTCCCTCCTTATTCTTGCCTCTCCCCTTTTTAGATTTGTTTTTACCAGCTGGGTAGATTGGATAGCATTTACCTCAGAAGTCTTGCCGGTGGGAGTGGCAGGAGACGAAGCATTTTGAACATTAGAAGAAGTCGATTAAGGGTTTGTTATTGAAGCAGAATGTGATTGAGCTTGGGCAGTACCAATCACACCGTCAGCTGAATGCGAGGCAGCTGGAGTAGTTGAAGTGATGGAAGAATTAGGACAAGGTAATTCAGGTAACAAATCGTTCCCGTTTGTGAATAAACGAGGTCAAGATATTGAGCATGACTTATAGCCTGCTCTTCGGTGACTACGCCACCCATGGAAATGTCCTTACCGAGTTCGTTCACAAATGATTTTGTAAACCATTCTGCCAGTAATTGATCAGGGAGCTCAAGTTTAATGAGGCGTCGTCTCCTTCGCCACTCATGGATGTGATCAGATATATGAGTGCCTTTAGTCTATTTGAAGGAAGTCAAAATATTGGTGCTTGTGTCATAATGGATCGGTAATTGGTAATGCGTAAGGAAAGTGATAGATAGGGTGTTGAAATCAGAGAAGAAACCTCATGGAAATTCAATATACCACTTGGCAACAGAACTGGTAAGGGTTCGTTGAAAAAGATGTAAACGAATAGAGTCATCCATCAATGAGTTGGATGAACACCATAGATGAAAATTCATAACGTGATTGTCTGATTGAAGCTTGGCTGGTATAACAGGCCATTGGGGAGAGTGACGAATAGGATCGTTTAAAATCCATGACAAATCTGGAAGATCCAAAGTGGCGAGAAAAGGTAACTATCGATTCACCTGCGGGTACTAGTGGCTTTGGGGTGGAGGCCCTATCGGCAAACTAGTAGGACCATAAGCAGTCTGCATATAATGTGAATATCCAGGCATATTCGATGGTCGTTGGACAAGATAGTAGCTCATCGTATTATACCCTTGAACAGGGGCTTGATTTTGAGTATTCGACCCCCAAATGGGATTGAACAAACCGGGATATGGTTGGCCCATGCTAGGGGGTGTGACTGACGCAGCTAGAAACTGCGAACCCCCAGTCGATTGAGGAGGATCTTGGATAAATTGATGCCAATATTAGGCCAAGGATGGAGGTATGTTTTCCCCATATGGTGGGGTGGCCCCTCCTAGTGAAGCTGGTGTGCCAATTGAAGGCAATGTTCCACTTTGCATTTCCCAACTGAGAGGGGGTTGAGTTATACTACCTTGAGGAACTTGTACACCAACCAGAAATTTATAACTTGGAGTGAATGATGGAATAGCGCCACTAGGATTAGGATTTCTAGTAGAATATGAAGAAGGTCCTCCAAAAGGAAATTGAGGGAGTGTTGGTACAAAACCGGGAAGAAAGTGCCCAGAAGAAGAAGGACCACTAGGAGAGCCGAATGGAGTTTGCGTAGGAGTAGGAATGGAAGCATTCAACGCATGGTATTCAGGTGGTAGTGTTGGATTGACATTGGGCATTTGCAGTGTGTTGATAGGAGTAAGACTAATCGCAGTAAAACCGTTTGGAACACTCGAAGTAGTTGCAATATGGGCCATTTTCGTAGGGACAGTAAAATGATAAGTGGTATTCAATGGTATTGTCTCTAGATTAGAGATTTTAGAAATCACAGGTGAATTAATCTCAGAAATCACAGGGGAACCTGGACCAAAAAGGTCTCGTCGAAAAACACCTATAGACCAAAAAGGATCTTGGCCTTCTATACCGGGAAAGGGTCCAGTCGGAGATCTGGAATACACAACAATTAAGTCTCTGGAAGAATCTGCTCGCATAAAACGTCTCTCGGAATCAGGGTGAAGTCGAAATTCCTCTCGAGTGTTTGTAATTTGAAACTGTTCTAGAGAGTCAGTGCGTTCCACTTGTGGGGTGGTGATGACTCAAACTTCAATCTGTCGAGGAGAGCCTCCAGGTGTGCTTGTGGGCAAGGGTTGAGAACCTTCCAGATGCTCTGGAGATAAACCCTACATTCTACGTGAATGATGTGGAGGAGATATTGTAGACGAGTGACAAACTTCGTGAAGAAAATCCTATGGTCAACTTCAATAAACAAACAACACGCGCTAGTAAACAAAATCTAGGAAGCAACACCAAGCAAACAAGACCTTCTAATTTCAAAGCCACTAGTTGGTGATGAAATCCAACATTGCAATAACGAAACGAGAAGGGGCGGGGCTAGGGTGGGAAAGTTACCCTGACGACCTACTTAACGGACTTACACCCTGGTGCAATCTCCCACACATAATCGTGGGTATACCCTCCAAGGAGCTCGAGTGATTTTGGTCAACATCAATTCCAGGTACCGTGAAGACTTTCCCCTCCACAGTCACCTCGGGTAAGAACCAAAAAGATAGGCCACTAATGTCACCACCAACAACAATAAATCCTGGGGGAACAGTCGACAGTCCGATCCACATGCAAGGGTAGGGTATCTAGCCCGCAATCAACTCAAAAGGATCCCACTAATCATTGTGGGTATACCTCCGAGTGATCCCTGTAATACGTGGAATCTCTACACTAATATCAACAAAGCAGGGTGAGTAAATCTGTCAATATCAATGCGACGTCGTACTTGACCCTTGTGTGAGAAGGGCTTCCCAGGACAGGATGTTGCAAATGGAATTTAACACTCCCTAACACAAGATGCTATTGTGTGTTTTGAGCTTTTGGAGAGTGTATCTCTCTTCCTACTCCAAAGCACTAGCCTAGCTAAATGTTGGTGTAATAGAGCCCTAGAAAAGAGTTACTAGATAAATTTTACGATTACGCAGTGTTATTAAGAGTTGTTGTTTACTCAAAGGAAACAGAAGTGAAACTTATGTTGTATGACTCTGACCCAAAAATGCAAGGACGAGAATGAAATGTATCACTTTTCGTTCAATGAATCCTATGTATGGGAGAGAGAATTTTTTTTCCAGATCAACCTTGAACTACAATGCAAAATTTCCTTTAAAATGCAAATGTAATGAATCACGCATCAATAACAATTCTCTATTGTGTCTTTTTCAACAACTTCAACAATCTCAATAATTTGATTTTCAATGTTTTCGAAAACAAAAATGATTTTTTGAAAGAAAAACTTCTGTTCACTTTTCAAAAAGGACCCACACTATAACAACGAGAGTACATAAAATCAAAAAACAAATGAACAAGAAATGACAAACCCAATCAAATCTTTCAATGAAAACAAAAATAAAGAGCAAACCAATGTAGTATTTTCAAATGCACAAGAAAAAATCATCTTTCAAATAAAAAGAAAATGATAAAGAACAATAAAGTCAACTTTCAACCAATCACCGGTTCTCAACTAATCAAACACACTCAGATCCTGAAAGAGTATGGTGTTACCAAGAAAATTCAAGAAACGAAAGTCAAGACAAAAGTGACAAGAAGAGCCTTGAAATCCTAAGACTGTTCATGCACACAAATGAAAACAAGAAAGACATCAATCAATGGTCCAAGAAACTCTTATGAGGCAATCAAACTGATCTGGGTAGTTGAAAATACCAAATCTCAAATCCAAACTTTTGAAAAAACGAGTTTGCAGGTAGGCAATATTACACAGTGCGAGAATCACTGATTCTTGCAGGTGACCCTTGAGCAGGGTGCGAGAACCTCGCACTGAAACCTAAAGGCAGAGTGCGAACTCTACCAATTCTCGCAGGCTGCAATGAAGTACAGTGCGAGAATGTCTGAACATATTCAAAATTTTGGAAAATGAAGAAAAATTTGAAAAGACCTCTGGACCTAGAGGGTCTATCAGGATATCCTGAAGACTCAAAGATTGATAGTGTTAGCGATTATTTTTGTCAATAGGCGCAGAAGCACCCAGGTCTGTAGATTGCACACGAAATGCCCAAGCGCAGCGCAGGAGAATCCCTATTTTTCCAAGTAGCAGGTCAAGCGAGCGGGCAAAATGTCATCGGCAGCATCCAAGATCTATTTACAAAGCAGATCGATGGTCACCGTGTTTTCGGAGCTACCAAATTGCCCAAGGTTTAGCGCAAAGGAAAACTCTCGTATTTCACAGTAGGTTTGGGTCATCCGATCTAACTGGGACAGGTGGCAGCTTGTCGGCATATCACGGATCGGGGTTTTAGGGAACAAGGAGCCCTCAGATCATTGCACTTGGAAGTACCGATCAGTGAAATGTCGAAAGCGCCTTTGGCGCCGAGCCCCCGGTCTCAGCCCTGGGTCATATCAAGCGAGCCTGCAAATGAAGGCGACTCCCCTATAAATATCAAATGCCCCCTCGTCCATTCATCCTAAGGATGCATGTTGCAAGATCTGGTCGCGTCGGCGTTTCGGCGGTCGGTAGTTCGTAGGGTGAGAGTTTCATGTTGTTCAACATTGCGAAACCCCGAACCCTGATAGCGCCGAAAGCGTAGAAAGTGGGGCCCATGGTATCATGAAGCATTTTTAGCCATCCATCTAGAGGGGACACCTGGCAGCAAATAGAGCCATCTCGACGCTTCGCCCATCGCGACTCCAAAACGTAAAGAGCAGTTTCATTATTTTCCGATGCCCGAGGTGCTAAGAGAATCCTGGACTTAGGCCCATGGTATCGCTGGGAGAGTTGAGAGCCGTCAGATCTAGAGGGACGCGTGGTGCCAGATTAAGCCGTCTCGGCATATCGCTCATCACGATTTCAATCAGCAAAGATTAGCCCTTTCATATTTGTGAATGCCGAAAGCACATGGTCACAACCCATGGTCACTTTGGGAGAGGAAGGAGTTGCATAAAGAAGGTGAAAGGCACCGAGTTCAGTTGCAGAGGGGATCATCGCGATCTCCAGGCCCCATCGGACCTGATCTTAATACTGTTTCTAGTATTGAAGTGAATGAAAGAAAAAGTGGGTGGTTGAAACCTCCTTTCGTTCATTAAGTGAGGGGAATGGAGGGTCTGGCGAGTTGCCTGCTCACAGAGGTCCTATGTATCGATTTTCTCAACGAAGCTGTGCCAAAGTCCTTGACTCGACAGAGAAGCTTGCGCATGCTAGCCGAGCACTTAATGGCTCAGCTACCCTCCTTACAGGAGCCATGCGTAGTTAAGGTGGCACTTAAAGAAATATATCAGTACGAGTTTGACTGGAGGGACACCAAGCCTTGGGTGACTGGGCACGCATCTGTGAGGTGAATTTTCCTGAGTATATAAAATCAATCTTTGTATTTTGTAAGTATCAATGGTAGAGCAGAGCTCCCGATTGTAAGGTTTTAGAAGACATTCTAGCTTTCTGGTCATGCATCTGTATATGAGATTTCTTGTTTTATAACAGACAGTCTTCTTAATCCATCTAAATTTTCATCTCATGCTAGGAGATTTCATGAACAAATGATTCGTGCGGATCATTGCAATTATTTCATGATAAAGGATTTATTTATGCATTATTCTATTCTCTGGTTTTCTGTGTTTGAGCGCAAGAAGATCTTGTGTTTGGATGCCTTCTTCTACAGTCTGTTGGAAACCTGATGTTTACTATAGACCTTCACATCTCCCTGATATAAGTCTTCCCCCTACTCACCCTTACTACACCTCACTGTCTGAAGTTATCTAAGACCTCACTTGCCCATACATGCCTGTCCTAGTTTCGAAGTTGGAACCACATTGTTCGAGTTAACCTCCATCTGATCACGCCATTAAATAAATTGTGACATAATACTGATGGGCGTCGGGCTCTGCTCCTGCTGCAATCCAAAAGTGACTTCCATCACCAACATTTCTAGCGCCATTGCCAGGGACGAAGTTGAAGATTTTCCTTGGGCATAACGACATTGAGCCTCTGATTCTGAAGGTGCATCAGACATCATAACCCTTAAAGATTTCTACTGTGCACCTGGCGACTCCACTGTGGCGAATCCATTGTTTCCAAGTCATTGTTTCAGCCGTGACTACTGTTAGCACACCTGAAAGCTGACCCTAAGGAGATTTCTCGAGAAGGTTTCAGCAACTGTTTTCTCAGCCTGAGAAGCTTCCTGGGGTAACAACAACGTTAAGATCTGGCCTTTGATGATGAACAAGGACCAGGCACATTTGAAGCTGCGCATCTTTCACCAAGTGACTCCATGATTCGAGGATCGATTGGCGACTCCACTGGTTCGATATGGAGAAAATCCTTGCTCGTAGGTTTGCTCCTTTTAATTTTTCTGGTATACCTGGTTTTCCTAATGTTGTCCCCTCTCCAAATGAATAGGGCGATTATTTACCCATATTTGAAAAGCGTGAAGAGGACAACCCTGCTCAGCACCTCAGTGAGTTTCATGAACTCATGCATCAGTGGGAGATACATCATGAGGATGTATTACTGAAAATGTTCATGTTCTCATTAGCAGGGGATGTGCATAGATGGTATCATTCTTTACCCCCTGCTAGCATTTCTTCACTCAGTGAATTCCATGCAACCTTCACTACCTATTGCCAGGAGATTTATCCCTCTGAGTTGATTTTTCATAGCTGTTGTGAGGGATACTACAACAAATGTATACAAGATAGAGCTGTCTCTTATGTAGGCTATGAGGATGATCTTGATGACCTGGATCAGAAATCAGTCATTTCTCCTCCCCATTCGTCTGCTTCGGGCGAAGTTATGGAACTGATAAAATCTATCAATTCCAGACTTGATAGGTGGGAAGCTGAACAATATGCTAAGGATTTCCCATCCTTTGAAGAAGATGCCCTTAGCAGCTCTACTGAGGGAGATTATGAAAAAATCTTTCCCACGGGTCTTGTTTATGGCCATTATGAATCTGACCCATGGGAGAGCCGAGAAGAAGAAATCCTCCCATATATGATTATGTCTGATGGAGGCTGTAATGAAGAGGGCTATAAAGATAGAAGACCAGGGGAAGCAAATGCCCTGAGTGAGTTGATGGAGAAGGTGAAATATCTCTCTACCCAATTAGAAGGGTTGGAATCTGAAGACAGTGAAGAGGATTTTCCAGTCTTCGAGGCAGATGATCTAAGTAGCTCTTTTGAAGAGATTATTGAAGATTTCTTGGATGCGTTAGCATCTGCCCCCGATGACCTTGTTGCCTTAAATTTAAATGAAGAAGCCATTGTGGAAGATGATTGTTCTTTCTTCCTTCATGAGATTTCCCATTATATATTTACATTTGGGATTGAAGAGAAGGATCGGGAGACTGTTCCCTTTTTACAAGATGGGAGAGTGCACAAAGAGGAGGAGGAACCAGAGGAGCAACTAAGCGCGCATTTATTTTTCTATCCAGAGCCATTCAATGAGAAGCCACCACCCAAGATCAATGAGCCTGAGACATTTGTCCACTCACCTGTGCTTATCAAAGATGTTCAACCACATGTGAGCAACTCTGTAGTAGAGGAGGCTGCCTGTCACCAATTTTCAGAAATTCGCCACTCATTCTATGACCCTATCAGCGAATACATGGAGTGGGATGTCTTTTATGCTTTGGAGCCGTCCTATTTCATATCAACTTCAGCCTTTGAGGAGAAGTTGAAGAGTGTAGCCATTCTACCATCACGGTTACACTATCTGCTGGTGACCATTGACAGAAGGAAGGAGCTTCTATCCAGGAAGCTGCTTGACTGACTATGGTGGAAATTTTATTTCACCTAGCCTCATGTAAAGTGTTTTATTAGTTTAGGATTGTATATAAATAAGCTCCTTTGAGCATGTATCTTTATTTTGTTTCTTTTATATTTTCCAGCTTGTATTTTCAGCAGCGAGGGATTTTGAGCCTGACTCCATAGCCCAATAGTAAGGCACTGAAGCTGTGAAAGGAGTTCTTAGAGCATCGTAGGGATGAATCTATCCCCCATGGATCCTAATGTTAGCGATTATTTTTTTCATTAGGCACAGAAGCACCTAGGTCTGTAGATTGCACACGAAATGCCCAAGCGCAGCACGGGAGAATCCCTATTTTTCCAAGTAGCAGGTCAAGCAAGTAGGCAAAATGTCATCGGCAACATCCAAGATCTATTTACAAAGCAGATTGATGGTCACTGGGTTTTCGGAGCTACCGAATTACCCAAGGTTTAGCGCAAAGGACAACTCTCGTATTTCACAGCCGGTTCGGGTCGTTCGATCTAACTGGGACAGGTGGTAGCCTGTCGGCATATCGTGGATCAGGGTTTCAGGGAACAGGGAGCCCTCAACTCATTGCACTTGGAAGTACCGATCAGCGAAACGTCGAAAGTGCCTTTGGCGTCGAGCCCACGGTCTCAGCCCTGGGTCATATCAAGCGAGCCTGCAAACGAAGGTGGCTCCCCTGTAAATATCAAATGCCCCCTTGTCTGTTCATCCTAAGGACGCATGCCGCAAGATCTGGTCACGTCGGCGTTTTGGCGGTCGGGAGTTCGTAGGGTGAGAGTTTCATGTTGTTCAACATTGCGAAACCCCGAACCCCGATAGCGCCGAAAGCATAGAAAGTGGGGCCCGTGGTATCACAAATTATTTTCAGCCGTCCATCCAGAGGGGACACCTAGCAACAAATAGAGCCATCTCGGCGCTTCGCCCATCGCGACTCCAAAATTCAAAGAGCAGCTCCGTTATTTTTTGATCCGCGAGGTGCCAGGAGAATCCCGGACCTGGGCCAACGGTATCACTAGGAGAGTTAAGAGCCGTCAGATCTAGAGGGACACGTGGTGCCAGATTAAGCCGTCTCGGCATATCGCTCATTGTGATTTCAATCAGCAAAGATTATCCCTTTCATATTCACGAACGACGAAAGCACATGGTCACAAACCATGGTCACTTGGGGAGAGGAAGGAGCTGCATAAAGAAGGCCAAAGGCACCGAGTTCAGTTGCAGAGGGGATCATCACGATCTCCAGGTGCCATCGGACCCGATCTTAATACTGTTTCTAGTATTGAAGTGAATGAAAGCAAAAGAGGGTGGTTGAAACCTCCTTTCATTCATTAAGTGAGGGGAATGGAGGGTCTGGCGAGCCACCTGCTCACAGAGGTCATGTGTATCAATTTTCTCAATGAAGTCGTGCCAAAGTCCTTGAATCGACAGAGAAGCCTGTGCACGCTAGCCGAGCACTTAATGGCTCAGCTACCCTCCTTACAGGAGCCATGCGTAGTTAAGGTGGCACTTAAAGAAAGATATCAGTACAAGTTTGACTGGAGGGACACTAAGCCTTGGGTGATTGGGCATGCCTCTGTGAGGTGAATTTTCTTGAGTATATAAACTCAGTCTTTGTATTTTGTAAGTATCGATGGTAGAGAAGAGCTCCCGATTGTAAGGTTTTAGCAAACATTCTAGCTTTCTGGTCATGCATATGTATATGAGATTTCTTGTTTTATAACAGACAGTCTTCTTAAAACATCTAAATTTTCGTCTCATGCTAGGAGAGTTCGTGAATGAATGATTCGTGCGGATAATTGCAATTATGTCATGATAAAGGATTCATTTATGCATTATTGTATTCTCCGGTTTTTTGTGTTTGAGCGCAAGAAGATCTTGTGTTTGGATGCCTTCTTCTACAATCTATTGGAAACCTGATGTTTACTACAGACCTTCGCATCTCCCTGATATAAGTCTCCCCCCTACTCACCCTTACTACACGTCACTGTCTGAAGTTATCTAAGACCTCACTTGCCCATACATGCCTGTCCTAGTTTCGAAGTTGGAACCACATTGTTCGAGTTAACCTCCATCCGATCACCCCATTAAATAAATCGTGACATTAAACTGATGGGCGTTGGGCTCTGCTCCTGCTGCAATCCAGGAGTGACTTCCGACACTAACAGATAGGACAGGAGAAAAGTGAAACTAGAGCAAATGGCAAAAAAAAAACACCAAAAGCCATAAAGAAAATAGGATTGTTCCCTAGTGGAGTCTCCAATTTTGTTATCGGACTAATCGGTAGGTGCAGACACTAACTGATCTCCTTAGATCCGCCTGGATCTAGAAAAAAACAAGACATGACAATACTCTTTCCCTAAGTTTTGACTATTGAATTGACTAGTAGGAAGGAATAAGCAACATACCTTTATATCGCTTCCTAGGGTCTCTGTTGCTCCAGCTTCACTTCGGTGCTCTCATGAAGTCAAGACCAAGACAACACAAACCAACCAAAGTGAAGATAGCAAAATATATTCAATAGTCAACCTATGTATATGATCAAGGAATTACACAATAAAGTGAGATTAGCTTTATGAGAAAGGGACATGCCACTGTATCATATTAATGGAAAGTAAAGATTACAACCTGAGCCTTGATGTCGCAAACTTCCTTTCGATGGATCTTGGCTCCGACACACACACTTGCTCAATCCTTGTATGAAGAAGATCAAATTCTCTTGATAGACTTGCTAGAGTCTCCAAGTCGTTGTTCAGCTAAGTCCTTCACACAATTCTTTCACCAATTCTCCAATGAATCTTGCTTAACCTTTTCCATGAGAATTCCCTCAATATATAGGAGAGAATGAATTAGTTACTTGGATAAGAATGATCCCAAAATATCAGGGAATCTAGTACTAGGATAACCATTCGAATGCCAACCCATCCTTCTAGAAACATCGAGAATTCACAACGAGGAAAATGGTTAAGTGTGAAGATGGATAGCGAATAATGAGATGATGAGATGTGTGAGGAAAGGGAAAATGACTAAGTATGGAGATGGAGAGGAGAGGAAAGGTGGGAGAAATGACTAAGTGAGGAGAACACTTAGTCAAAAATTCTTCTTGTAGTTCTTCACATCTCTTTTTGGATGATTATATCAGGCATACAGACTCGAATTTTGATTCCAAAAAATGCATGACAAAGATGAAATTGAAGGCTACACCGTGAGCTGATGATCGTTCAAAATTTCCTTCTTATGATATCAGTTTTTTTAATTCAAAAGAGAGGAAAATCAAGGTGACCAAATTTTGTATCAACTCTTAGAGAGGGTGATTTCCTTCTAGCTAGTGAGTTCCTTCTAGGAAATGTCCAAAACCAACATGCCTATCATGGGTTCTACATCAAAAGTTCTGAGATCGATTGACTCCAATGCAATCAGTTTCAAAAAATTCAGATGGTTGCGGTGATGGCTAGGGTAAATTGTATATGCTAAGGACTATTGAGCCACATCAAATCATCGAGCATGTAAGCATCAAAGTAATTGCCCCTCTTATAATATTGTTTTTAATCATGCAATGCCAACTTAGTCAACTTAGTCATGAGTTGACGATCGTTCAAAATTTCCTTCTTATGATATTGTTTTTTTTTTATTCCAGAGAGAGGAAAATCAAGGTGACCAAATTTTCGTTCAACTCTTAGAGAGGGTGATTTCCTTCCAGCTAGTGAGTTTCTTCTAGGAAATGTCCAAAACCAACATGTCTATCATGGGTTGTACATCGAAAGTTATGAGATCGATTGACTCCAATGCAGTGAATTTCAAAAAATTCAGATGGTTGTGGTGATGGCTAGGGTAAATTGTATATGCCAAGAACCATTGAACCACATCAAATCATTGAGCATGTAAGCTTGCCCCTCTTATAATATTGCTTTTAATCATGCAATGTCAACTTAGTTAATGTAGATAGGCAATGTTAACTTATTTAATACAATATAGTGAATCTCTTTTATAGTTAATATTAAAAAAATAAAATTATTTGATTTTTATGTAAAATTATATTTTTCAATGTATACTTATTCTTATTAAATATAATGAAGATTAAATAATTTTGAAATTTATTTTTTAAAAAGATGTGAAGTTGTAACTTATATTTTGTTAATTTGATAATATATTTTGAATCTTGTTAAAATTTGACATTCTTTTATTTAACAAAAAAATATTATAACATTCCTATAATTTTATCACTTGTCAATTTACACTCACGTAATTAATAATCTATTAATTTTAGTTTTACAAAGATTTAAAGATTCTAAAATTTTTAGACATTGTATTTATATTGATGATTGTTATCAAATTTCAAATAATAAAATCAAAAATATATTTCAATATAAATAAAATCTAAATCAAACTAAATTATAAAAAAAAATTATGAAAATTTTAATATAAATTTTATATTATATATAATTTAAAAACCAAAATTTTAAAATTAATTTATTGTTATTTATGATCAAATTAAAAATAAATAATTATACATATTTAATGTAAAATCAAATCAAACCCATTCTATTTAACTATTTTTTATCATAAATATTTAAATAAATAACATTAAAAATATTCACATAAATACCACACATATGTTTTATATTTTAAATAGAAAATTAAACTTGTTAGGAAGATAAAGTTTTTATATCGTACTCTTTTATCTTAAGTTTCCTAGTTAATGGAAATACAAAATGGTTGATCTTCTTTTTATTGTTGTCACTGTTTCTTAGTTTTTTAAACTTTGAAATACATAATGGTTGAGCTTAGATCTTACATTATATTCTCCTTTTCGGATAAGTGTTTACATTATATTTTTTTTTAATTTGATAATATTTAAAAGAAGTAATCCCGAAATTGGCATTGTTACTACATTCATTTATTATTTTGAGCTTCGCTTAGACAGTTTGATATTACAGCCTTTTGTCCATATGATAAGATAGCATATGATAAGATAGCATGTGGATGTTTAAATGCCCATTTTTTGTAATGTTTTTTTAGTAGTAGGTTAAACGTTTTATGAAATGATGATGTTTTCTAGGTATTTTTGTTCAAAATCTGGTGAGAAATTGTTAGATTTGTAGAGTTTGCCAGGGTTTTTCAACATTCTGAATCCATTTATGCATAAATGGATTTTGAATAACAAAAAATAGTGATTCATGTAAATTTATATCACTGGATTTTTGTAAAAAGGGCCATTTCGTAGAACTAGACATGCAAGGAGATTTTGATATTATAGATAGCTAGCTAGCATGGTTCTTCCAGACCCTTTTAAAGTTTGTCTCCAAATTGCTAGAGAATGTAGTGAAATGATTCTTAATGAAATTACTGCTGAAAAAACATATAAAAAACATATTCCTGGATTATTTTTTAAGCCGAATCTTTCTCAAGGATGTGTTTTAAGCTTGGGTAATTTGACTAAAGACCTTTTTCAATTTTCATTTGAAGATGAAAATCATTCTTATAAAGTAATGTCATGTGGCCTTTGCATATATGATTTTGTTTAATGTCACAAGGAGTCTACTTAAAAAAACATCTAAATTGTATTTGAATTATGAGGTACAATTTTGGACATTTTTGTACGTATCTCAAGACAATTCTTTTTGCCAAGAAATAAACAAGTTTTTCAACTCACGAGTCCATCGAAAAGGCATTTCAACTCGTAGATGAAATTTCGAATCATTCAAAGATTCACACTTGCTCTATTATCGTCACCATGAGTGCAATCCAGAGGATATGATAGTTGTTATATTTGCAAATGCGGAAACACAAATATCACATAAGACAATCAATAATAATGGAAACAAGAAACACAACAATTTACATGGTTCACCCAAACGTTGGGCTATGTCCACCAAACATAGGTATATGTTGTCTTATTATTCAGATCAAGGAGATTACAATAGGCTCGCACTCATCTCACACATCTCTGATTACACCATTTCCTCAATTCCCCTTTACGCCTCTATGGGCTTACATCAATAATGAACATAATTAGATTAGTTACACAACTAATTCTAAACTTGTGCGTTCATACCAAATTGGAAGATTTGGTTGAATAAACTACCACAAAAAAAGGCTCCGCTAAATCTGCTCATATCTACAAAATCTTGGAAATTTGTTGGCATATTCAACAATCTCCACCTTGACAACAATTAACCTGATACCTTGCTCCTGCTTTTTTTCATCACCTTTTCTACAAGCAAAGAGAAGCCAAGCACCATCGTAGCTTTTCTAACAGTATTGGTTTTGTGAACATGTCTGCACAGTTCTCTTTTGTATGCACTTTCTCAAGAGAGACTCCACCTTCATCGATGACATGTCTTACAAAATGGTACTTGATATGTATATGTTTTGTTTTACTGTGATATGATGGATTCTTAGCCAAGTGAATAGCACTCTGACTGTCACAAAGCAGCTTTACTTTGTCCTGCATCCTTCCAAACTCACTAAACAAACCTTTCAACCAAACTTCTTCTTTGCAAGCATGTGAAGTAGCTACATATTCTGCTTCTGTAGTGGATAAAGAGACAATGTTCTGTAGCTTTGACATCCAACTAATAACTCCATCTGCAAGAGTAAAGACATACCCTAAAGCCGACCTTCTCTTGTCCAAATCACCTGCAAAATCAGAATCAACATATCCACAAACTAACTCATGACCATTGTTATAGGTGATACAGTAATCACTTGTGCCCCTTAGATACCGAATCACCCATTTCACTGCTGCCCAGTGCTCTTTACCTAGATTTTCCATATACCTGATGACAACCCCAACTACATGTGAAATGTCTGGCCTTGTACTAACAATTACATACATTAGAATTCCTATTGCATTAGCATATGGTATTCGAGACATATATTTCTTTTCTTCTTTTGTACTAGGACATAAAATTGAAGAAAGCATAAAATGGGAAGCCAAAGGGACTGAAACTGGTTTCACATCGTTCATACCAAACCTCAAAAGTATCTTCTCAACATACTTATATTGTGACAACCAAATCTTACCACTCCTCCTATCTCTGAATATCTCCATGCCCAAAATCTGCCTTACTGCTCCTAGATCTTTCATATCGAACGTCCTAGCCATCTAAGCCTTTAACCTATTGATCTCAGTTATTCTTTTACTTGCTAAAAGCATATCATGAACATACAATACTAGGATAATGAATATTCCATTATTTAATTTCTTAAAGTAGACACAATGATCATACTCACTCCTTGTATACTTATGGCTCACCATGAAAGAGTCAAATTTCTTGTACCATTGTCTGGTCGACTGCCTCAACCCATACAATGATTTCTTGAGCCTGCAAACAAATTTCTTTCTACGATTATTAACGAACCCTTCTAGTTGTTCCATGTAAATTTCCTCATCCAAATCTCTATGTAAGAAAACAATTTTAACATCTAGTTGCTCCAACTCCAAATCAAGCAATGCAACTAATGATAACATAATTCGAATTGAAATAGTCTTTACAATTGGTGAAAAAATCTCATGAAAGTCAATACCTTCTTTCTGAGAATACCCTTTCACAACCAACCCTTCCTTGTACCCTTCCACCTTATCATCAACACCCTTGTTCAGCTTGTAGACCCACTTGCAACCTATAGTTTTTCTGTCTCTTGGAAGTTCTACCAGGTCCCATGTATCATTCCTCTCTAATGCCTTCATTTCATCCTTCATCACTTCTTCCCATTTATCATTGTTCGAACCCTTCATAGCTTCCTGATAGAATGAAGGTTCATCATCATTAGTACTTAAAGAAACTAATGAAAAAAAATCGTCATACCTTCTTGGAGGAATTCTGACCCATGTAGACCTCCTTAGGGAATTTTTTGTCTCATCCACAATCTATTGATTGTTATCATCAACCATGTCTTCCTCTTCTGTAGGTGACTCTTCATGAACATATTATGAAACTTGTTCATGTTCACCTTCATTAGGTTCAAACTGAATTATCTGATACTTTTGTGCTTCTTCCTGTTTCATTTGAACATCTACATTTGATTTTATGAGAGATGATTCATCAAATATTACATCTCTGTTAATGGTGATATTGTGGGAAGTAGGATCCCACAACCTATACCGCTTAATACCATCTCCATATCCAACAAAGATAAGCCTTTTTTATTTTGGGTCTAATTTAGAACGTTGATGTTTCGGAATTAGAGCATAGGCATCACAACCAAAAACTTTAAGATTAGAATGATTACAAGGGTGACTTGTCCATACCTCTTCAAGAAATTTTCATTCTATTGCTATTGACGGTGATCGATTCACTAGATAACAAGTTGCAGATACATCCTCTGCCCATAGTTCCTGCTGCAAATTGATGTTACTCAACATACTCCTTTCTCTCTCTAGAAGAGTCATGTTCATGCATTCAACAACTCCATTTTGTTGAGGAGTATAGGCAGTGGTTTTATGCCTATCGATCCCAAATTCCTTGAAATAATTCTCAATCTCCATTGACATAAATTCACCACCATTATTAGTTCTTAAACATTTAATGGATCTACCTGTGCTTTTTTCCACTAAAGCTCTAAACTGCTTGAAAACTGTAAATACATCAACCATACTCTTTAACATATAGATCCAAACCTTCCTAGATAAATAATCTATAAATGTTACAAAATATGATGATCCTCCACAAGAAATAGTAGGGGATGGTCCCCAAACATCGGAATGGATATAGTCTAGGATTCCTTCACTGGTGTGTCTTGTGGTTTTAAATCTCTACCTATTATGTTTTCCATAAATACCTGAAGAAATCTAATTTTAAAGACTTTAGACTCGGAAGTAACTTGCGATCAGTTAAAATATTTAATCCTTGTTCCTACATATGACCCAACTGATGATACCACAATCGAATAGAATCACTGTCATTCTCAGATACTGTTGTCGCATGATCTAATTCAGTCCTCCCTTCTAACAGAAATAGGTTACCAACCTTGTTTTCTTTCATAACCAGTAGAATTCCTTTGTAGACCTTCATAACTCCACCTTGAACAATAGTATTGTAACCTCCTATGTCTAAGACTCCCAAAGAGATTAGGTTCTTCCTAAGCTCATGTACATGTCTTACATTAGTTAATATTTTAACAGTTCCATCAAACATGTTAATTCGAATGATACCAATTCCCACAACTTTAGATGAAATATCATTTCCCGTATAAACTACTCCATCATCTATAGACTGATAAGTTATTAAACAGTGTCTATGATGACACATGTGGTTTGAAGCACCAGAATCTAATAACCACTGTTGATCATGACATGTACCAATACTAATTGATAAAACTTCATCAACCATACCTGAACCTATTGTTGAACCTGTTTTAGTTGCGTTTGCTTCCTTCATCTTTTTTGGAGGGTCTTCTTTGGAGGCTTGCTATCACTTCCAACAGTCCTTCTTCAGTTGTCCATATTTGCTACAAAACCATCACTTGAGCTTGCTCTTTCTGCCCTTCGACTTTGATCGAGAGAAATCCCTCTGAGCTTGTCCTCTTTCTTTTGGTCTGCATCTGATCACCAATGCCTTAGATGTAGAGGCTCCTAAATTGGATTTCTTCCTTGTTTCCTCAGACAGTAAAGCTCCAACAATAATATCAAACTCAATACTTTCTGTTGAACTGAAACTAATAGAGGTAACAAAATGATCCCATGAATCGAGAAAAGAACATGACAATGTAATCGCCTTATCTTCATATTCGAATTTCACTCCCATGCTATCCAATTGGACTAGAAAAGTATTGAAAGTATTTAAATGATCAGCAATTTCTGTACCTTCCTTCATGCCCAAGCTATGCAATTGCCTTTTCAAGAAGATCCTGTTTGTCAAGGATTTCATCATGTACAGGCTTTCTAGCTTCATTCATAAACCGGTTGTTGTCTTTTCCGAGACAATATTAAATAGAACGTCACCGGCCAAACATATGTATATGGCACTCAATGCTCTCACATCCATCTCATCCCAGTCTTCATCTGTTATGGATGTGGGCTGATTTTCTTTTCCCAAAAGCTCCTTCACCATGCCTTGTTTCATGAGAAGATCATGCATCTTAAACTTCCAGATCTCGAAATTGTTATTGCCATTAAACTTCTCAATTTCGAATTTAGCACTCTGCATCTTTTTCATTAGAGGAAACATAAAAACAAACACCGCTGCATGTAATAACAAAGGCCCTTTCAAAAACTATGTGGAGGAATAATGGTTTAATATTAACAAGGTTTTATAAAAGGTTTAATGAGAAACAAATCTCTTTTACTAACCTTCCTTTTTTCTTCACCTTTTATTAAAAGGAAATAGAATTCACCTTTTAAAAAAAATATACTAAATAAAAGATCACCACAACTTATTCCTCCACCCTTTCTTCATATTATATTTGAATCCACATATAATAAACTTTTAACATCTTCCCTCCACGTGACTTCACTTGCTCATGATTTAAAAAAAAGAAAAGCCAACCCCTTCATCCATTCAAAAAATAAAGCATACCATAAATTTGTTTCACGCAAATATTTTCTTGATTGAGGGAGCCATCGCACCTCCGATGGGGCTAGCCTATGGATATTTGGGAGTCGTCACACCTCTCGTGTGGATGGCCTGTAGAAATCGTGAAAATTACATGGGGAGCCGTCGCACGTCCCAACGCATCTAGGTTGTTGAAATATGGAAAAGATATCGCACCTCCCGGCCCATCCAAGCTACAGAAATGTCAAAACTTTACCTTTGCATGAAGTGTTTATTAGTGGCCGCCGAGACCTTCGAGAGGAAAGAACTGCGAAAATTTGGGGTTCTACGCACCTCCAAAAATTTGATTCCCTCAACTTCCTTCTCCTCAAACCCGCTATGATACCACTTGTTATATTTGCAAATGCAGAAACACAAATATCACATAAGACAAACAATAATAATGTAGACAAAAAACACAACAATTTACGTGGTTCACCCAAACGTTGGGCTATGTCCACTAAGCATAGGTATCTGTTGTCTTATTATTCATATCAAGGAGATTACAATAGGCTCACACTCATCTTACACACCTCTGATTACACAATTTCCTCAATTCCCCTTTATGCCTCTACGGGCTTACATCAATAATGAATAGAATTAGATTAGTTACACAACTAATTCTAAACTTGTGCATTCATACCAAATTGGCAGATTTGGTTGAGAAAACTACCACAAAAAAAAGGCTCCACTAAATCTGCTCATATCTACTAAATCTGGGAAATTCATTGGCATATTCAACAATAGCGACAGTAATACATGATTGCAATTACACGCTCATGGAGTGCAAGGGAGAGCCATAAATAGAAGGTTACAATGAGGGAAAATCTTATACCTCGGGGACACTTTGCCTCATCTTCTTGATTTTTTCATGCATGGGTTAATCTTTTCAATGTGGGTGTTAGTATTATCTCTATAATAGTGTTTATAATAGTATTACATTTAAGTAAAAGTGGTTGATATACAAAAATAGACAACATAAATTCTATTTTTTATTGTTGACTATATTTGAGCATGGTTAAGTATTGTTGATCATGGTTGACCATGGTTGCCTATGATTGACTATGGTTGAGTATGGTTTACCATGGTTGATCGTGGTTAAGTATTTTGACCAAGGTTGACTATGTTCAACTCTAGTTGAATATGGTTAAATATTGTCAAGTTATGGTGGGCATGGTTTAACTATGGTAGACATATGGACTAATATGTATCAAAATGGTTGAACACACTTGACCATGCATGCTATGGTTGACTACGTTTGACCCCGTTTGACCATGTAGACTATTTACAACCAATTTTGACCATGGTTGTTTATGGTTGCCCATGAAAGGCTATAGTTGACCATGGTTGATCATTGTTGACAACATTTGACAACGGTGACCATGTTGACCATGATTGACTATGGTTATCCATGGGTGCCTATGGTTGACTATGATAGAATATGGTTTACCAAGGTGGACCATGGTTAATTATGGAAGACCATGTCAACCATAGGTGACTATGGTTGATAACTGTTGACTATGTATTACCTGTTGGTTGTGGAGCCTGATTATCTTCCTAAATCAGAGGTCTTTTACTTTCAGCCATGTTTATACCCCATGAAGTATTTACACCCCAGAAGTATGTACACTCTTCCATGCGGGGGAGTGCTGAGGGGGGGTACCCCCTTTGTGGGGTCTGGGGGGTCTGAGGGCAAGCAGGCCCCCAGCGGGGGTTCGGGGGCAGCGTCCCCCAAAGAAAAAGTTGCCCTGTATATGTATATTGTAATTTCATTGTAAATTTGGACCATTCATTATAAGGTCACAGATCTAACGGTAGAAATTCTGTTAGGTTTTTTCCCTAGAAGGCAACCCTCTTTTATGAGGGAAATGTATTGCGGCTATGGTTGATGGAGAATATTGTATTCTGAGAGAGGAGACTGGAAGAGAAAGAAGAGGAAGTTATAGTGGGTTTATTGTAGGTTGTATCCCTTCATATGCTGGATAATAATAAAGGAAGGACCTGGCAATTTTTCTTGTGGACGTAGCCCACACTAGGTGAACCACGTAAATATGTGTGTCTCTTGTATTATGTATCTTCTATGTTTTGTTTCCGCATTTGTTTTATTTTATTGCTCCGCAGTCCTGTTTTTCTAACAACTAGTATCAGAGAAAAAGGTAAATCGCAGGAAAATAGGGTTCCTGGTTTGAGTGGGAGTAATGTCGGAAGATGGAAAGTTTAGGGTCAAGAAATTTAACGGCCAAAACTACCAGTTATGGAAGATGCAGATGGAAGACTATTTATATCAGAAGGATCTATTCCT
>JZKD02S2158156.1:1058311-1069108 GCA_000966675.3 Picea glauca
TCCCCCCCCCACCTGGTAAACCATTTCCTACCTCCACTTGTCAATTAATTTCTCCCTCTCCCTTCCACGTCGTCCCACCATAAGTGATGTGTCTTCCCTTGATCAATATTTCCCTTGTCACCTCCTCATTTGTTGTGTCCCCTCATCCCTGCCTGGTCACCACTCATCTACCACTTCCAATCATGTGCCCTAGTCTTCGCACCGACCTCCACGACTTATCCATTAGGTCGTTCATCTGATCCAAGTGGTAGCGCAAGAGGGCCTCCACCTCCCAAGAGTGAAGAGTTGGCTGGGTCATTCCCAATCCTGAGGAAGCAGTTATTGAAGTCGTTGGGAGTGATTAGACATCATTTCCACTATAAATGGAAAGTTTGGCAAAGGATTAAAGGCATGTCGATTCATCCGCAAGGTTGTCAGGAGTCTGATTGCATCTGTCATAAGTGCACGATCGTTCAGAGACTACATGTCTAGACTTCCAGCATACATGCAGATGCAATGTTTTTAATGCAGTGTCTCGTTTTCATTTTTTTTTTTTTTCTCTGAGTATATGTAGGCAATTTTCCCATTTTGGTAATTTATCGATGGTTGAGCTAAGCTCTCGACTGTAAAGTTTTTGAGGAATCTCTGGTTATGTATTTCAATTTAGGACTGTCAAATTAATGGAAGTCAACTTCTCTTTTTTTTTTTTTATCTATTAGTTGTTTGAAACACTCAAAATTGGAGGATCCAGTCGAGGGTCGCATATTGTAGGATGATGTATGGTTGATCACTACAATCTCTGCACCAGTCTTAAACAGTCTCCCACTTTGTCTTTTCACCTGGCACTGAATGATTAGGAATTGGAGGATCTAATCGGATGGTTGTGGCTGCATAGTATGATAGGTTTGATCAGTGTGTAGTTATCACTGTGTTGTTTAGGCACATTTCAGTGTTTCGTTTCTATTCTCGAGTTGTTGGAAGGCCTGATGCCCAAAACAGTCTTCACCCTTTTCTCCTAAGTCTTCCTTCTACTCTCATTTTAACTAAAATTCCTGACTGAAGTTAGTTGTGGCCCTCACTTCCCTATGCATTTATGGCCTAGTTTTCTGAGTTAAACGATATTGTTCTGAGTTTGCCTCCATTCGATCACCACATTTTTAAGAAATTAGTGACATAAACTGATGGGCGTTGGGCTCTGTTTCTGTCGCAATCTAGTAGTGACTTCTGATGCTAACAAAAGGGACTATCAATTCTTTCCATGTCTCATGGTTTATTTTTTTTGGTTAACTGCAATCCAATCAAACCCTTGCTTTTGGTGGGAAAGGGTGAGACAACTTGGGATCATGCCCAAGGAGTGGACCCATCTTCCCTTGACAACATGGGCGCATTGGAGAGGTTGGATGACCCCATCGACACATCCACAATTATTCATGAAGATTGTCATGAGAGAACACACAAGGAAAGGGGCACACACCTAAGAATGGGGTAGAACGATCCAAGGGACATGATAGATTATGGGTGTGTGGGTTTGGATGGGTGCACCAACTCCATGGAGGGGAACGATGAGACATTTTAGTGTGGGTTCATGAAAGGGAACAACACACCCAAAAGACATGGCGTTTCACACAAGTATCCCTTGGATTTCTTATAAGATAAAGGGCACACAACCAAAGGAAGGCATAGAATAGTGGTAAGATATTTGGAAAAAAAGTCTAAGGAAAGTCGAAGGCAATGAACTGAGGTAGATTTTCCAAGACGAAAGACAAGTAGGCAAGAGTGGGATGCTTTGGGAGGTTTTGGGGAAGTCTAGAAATGTAGGTCTATTTGAGGCATGTGTGAGGTAGAACCAAAATCTATGTTATCTTGATGAAAGTATGTGGAAATGAAGGGGCAACATGTCAATGGTTGTCAGCATGTCTGAGGTGCATTGTGGGAGGTTGTGGAGATTGTTGTGAAAACAATTCTTGGTGTGATGAATTTGTGTATGATTTTCTTGGTGAGGTGAGACAAGGTGTGACTCTACCGAAGTTATAAACCAAGACAATATTGCTCATATTGCAACTATTTCACAATAATTGTTTCAAAATAATGAATCTAGATATGAAATTTTGTTGGTTTAAGAGAGTATCACTATTCTCATGGATGACTATTTAAAAATTATACTTCCCCGCTTCAAGGGCATGGTGACAAAGGGATCAAATTTATTCCATATCTCTATTTATCTAACATAATTGGGAAGACCCATAGGCCTTGATGGTTAGAACATGGCTCTGATACCATATGTTATGACCCAAATTCTTATAAATCTAAATACATAGATAAACACCACAACTTGCAACCTAGATCTAATAAAAATAGATATACATGACTCAATACTTCATAACTTACAAGGATTATGTGGTTATTAACTTACATGAAATTCAAAGGAATCAACTTACCTATGGCACTCCAATCCTTGACCCTGTTTTTGATGGTTGTCGCATCAAATAGGTACTTCAACATATTAGGTCTAACTGCATGGATGTGTGGAAGTTGTCCAAAGCCTTTAACCTTAGTAATTTACTTTAATTAAAGGAATTATTAAAGTGATTTTATTAATTAGTTGAGTTTTATTTAATGAAATGCTAAATTTATTATCATTATTGAATCAAATCTTATCCATTGATATCAAGTGGGATGAGATTTAATCATAGATGATTTTAGGGTATAAATTTATCCATTGGGTTGATTTTCCATGTTTTTTCCCAAAAAATGATTCGGCAATTTCATTTTTTTCTAAAAACAATTCGTCCAAAATCTATATAATAAAATTATTTTACCTTAAAAATTGCCATAATTGTAAAGAAACTATATAAAATCCTTATAAATTTGAATATTTTTACAAAACTATCGACAACCATTTTACATTTTGCATATTAAGGACTAGTAAGATTATCCCATGTTTCTACATTTTAATATAAATTTTCATCCTTAAAATCATCCCTAGATTTAATCTCAACTATGGATCACTTTGGATATTAGGGTTAGGTCATAACTCAATATTATAAAAGCAAGGCTAGGGTGAAGGAGGAAGACAGTTGTGAGAGACACTGTGTTGATACACAAGAGAGAGAAAATAAGGAATTTTTCTCAAGGTTTGGAGCACAAAGGACTAGGATTCAAGGAAATCTCAAATAGGTGGAGAAGGAATTTCATCTAGAGATCAGTACAGGTCAGTGAGAAGAGAGAATAGGAGTAGAAGGAAGGAGTTCTAGAATATTGGATCTGCAACAATAGGGTCATGATGTACAAAGTTTTCCATACTTTCTAGGCATGCATGCATGCAGGTTTCAGTGGAGATAGGTGAATATACATGGATTTTCTTAAGGAAAATTGTGTACACCTCGAAAAGAATGAAGTTTTAGGGTCATACAATGGTACAAGAGTTGCTAGAATTTGCATGTGTTGTCTAGAGTTTTTTGTATTTATCCGTGGGTGATTTTCCCAGGTTTGGGAGCCCTTGTAAGATTTGAAATGAAATGAATGATAAGATTAGTTGATGGACATAATATCTTTGTGTATTATGTATGATAATTGGTTTTCAGTATTGCTTCCACTATTTGTTTAAGTTAATTATTCCAACAAGTGTATTTTATTTCATGAGCTTCTAATCTGAATTATAGAAAGGAAATTGCTAGAAAGCAATTTACCTAGGTGCCAGGATTATAAATTTAACATGGTATCAAAGCTATCATTCTAAGAGTAATCCATATTTCATATCCACAACACTTAGTAGTAGATATGTTAGATTTGCAACAAGATCTCAGTAGATCTATAACTAATAGTCATAAATCAAGGATCATATTTCTAGGAAATAATCGTATAGAGGTAAAAATTGTTTTTGTTAGTAGTACAATGATATACAGGGGTTGTAGTAGGAACATATATGTACATATGTAGGTTTCAGTAAATAAATTTGCATACATACATGGGTTTCAGTAGGTACAGGTGTGTACATGATTGTACAGGTCAGTATAGGGGCAATTTTAGTAGTAGTTTATTTCCAAGGAAGATCATCAGATCTAAGGGATGGAAACAACAAGTATGAGAGTTGAAGATAGATTGGATGGAGCATCCAAATTCCTATCTTATAAATAAATATTTACTTTTATTTTGAAGGAACATGACTATTGGGAGATAGTTGACAAAGTAATTCCTCCACCGACAGATCCACAAGATTTGGCAGTTCACCATAAGAAGGAGACCAAAGAACAATCAGTAATCTTGGATGCAATGAAGGATAATTTGATTCTTCACTTGTCCAAGAAGATTACAACCAAAGAAATGTTTGATTACCTGATAGTGTTATTCTAGAGTGATAACATGAATAGGAGGATGGTCTTAAGGAATAAACTCAAATCTATTCAAATGTCTAGAGATGACAATGTTACCAGCTAGTTCATGAGGATCACTTAGGTACATGATCAAATTGCACCTATTGGGAATAAAGTGGATGATGTAGAGCTCGTAAATGTGGCATTGAATTTTTTTACCAAGTCATGGGAACCATTTGTCAAAGGAGTTTGTGCTTGGGAAAAAATCCCAGATTGGAAAAGGCTTTAGGATGATTGCATCTATTAGTACAATATTTCATCTTGTAGTCAATGGAAATCCTATTGAGGCTATAAGGCCAATATTTTACAAGCCAGAGGAAAAGGGGTGATGTTATATAGATTTTGAACATAAAGGACTGAGTTATTTTGAGTAAAAAATAAAGGAACGAGAGGAAATTTCATGCTTTAAGCACTAAATCTAGGCACTTATTTTCTTATAGGGATACAAAATGGGGCCTATTATGACATGAAGGTCATTTAAATTCACTCTCTGAGGAGTCTACCATGGGACCACACACCAAGACTGAGTGCTAAAAAATGTGCGAGGCTGAATCATCAAACGACTACAAGTGAGGCAGATCAATGGCTTATGATCAATGTCGCATCATGAACATGCAAGAGAGATAATGAGCCCAAGCATGATGATAGTGGTTTGAGGGGGCATGCATCACATGATGTATGATGTCACCTAACAAGAGGATTTAAGCTGAAACCACCAACATTTGGTTGTGATAGTGGTATTGTAGTTTCACGAAGCACCCATCACCTCCAAAATAAATCATAAACCTATATGATAACTCAGAAGCATGTAGAGTCAACTCAACACTCGACTATAGACACCCGTATAGATGAGCGACAGGGGGTCATGACAACCAAGCACTCATTAACAGAAATCCACAACTTCCACCTAGACAAAGGGAACCCACCAAAGACATGAAACAATAGATTGTTCCTAGTGACACATAGCTTCCCCCTTGCCACATAAGCACCAACATGGACGAATATGAATCTGCCACATGTCCATGGCAGCATGTTTTTGTCACTGAAAAATTCATGCTCTCACTCATTTAAAGATCTCCATCAAATGTAAGGTTGGCACATGGAAATTTAAAGAATAAATAAAGGTAAAGGGCATCACTAGGCCCAAAGAGTATTATTCTTTTTGAGGTGCCAAAGCATAAAATCGAGTTTTCAAATGAGGAAGGATTACAAGAAATATTCTTTGACACCTCCTACACATTGGTTGAAGGTAACCCAAGAACCTTTACACCCCTTGCAATTTACTCTTGCATTTACCTTTTAAACCACAAAAATGTCTTATATTTCAAACTGTATCAAGTCACGATCCTCCAAGAAATCCTCAGAATCTTATGAGCCCTTAATCGACCAAGATAGCAAGATTTACGACCTGATTTTGTCCTTCCCCAACCTAGGAAAAATCATTAGTACTGCATAGACAAATGCTGAAAATGGTTGAGATCAAATTCACTTATGGGAATTGAACTTGGCTTTTGCTAGTGTCCCATAAGAATTAAATATCTACAAAATTATCCACTGGTGCACTGCAAAATACCTAGATCCCAAATGAAAATTAATGCCTTTCGACAAACAACACATTGTATGTCATTTGTCTCAAGAATCCCTATCCAAAATGATTTTCTTCCTCGAAGGACCCTTGGAAACCCTTTAAGAACACATAATAGAAATTTTGTACTAGAATATACCCCATGCTAATAAATAAAACCTACTTAGAAGCCTTTCATCCCCAATTTCCCCATTGTGAACTTCCTCAACTCCATTCCAAGCCGACATTTTTCTTGAAACCACCTAGCATTCCCTAACCATCATTTTCCAAGTATTGGGATATGACCAAGATACGGTAATGGACAATGCTACCCTTGTATTATTCTCTCTTTTGTTATCAAAAACCTCCATGGTTCTCCCCAAATTTGATTACTATAATCTCTTGGAGGAATCCATGCAGGCTCAGCTGGAGAACTTCCCTAGCACCTAATATTTCAGATATTAGTTATATCTACTATACCTTATCCTCTCCAAAAATCACACTTAATTTGAGGGACAGGGAATAAAAATTAATGATGAATAAGGGAAACTTAATCTAATAAGTAAGTGGCCACAGAGGAAAAGATAGGAACAAAAAAATGGTTTTAGCCACTATGTGAACATTTCTTGAAGGCCATATATACTCTTATACATGGTTTTCCTGCCCCTAGAAATTTTCCAAAGTTGAGGTGTCTTTTTCAATTGAGCAAAGACACTAGAATAGGATATTGTTATCTAGCATAAGACCATACCATAATCAGGGTATATAGTGAACAAGATACTTTTAATCTTCCCTCTTTCTTAACACCCAGGATAGTTGATTTGGAATATGTAAAATAGATAATGACAACTGGCCACTTCGTTTTCCCTCAATAGAAAAATTCAATCACTTTCTCTCTACCATAGGATGTTGGACCTTTCCTAGTACAACAAATACTATCTTTTGCTAAAGCTGAAGAAATATTAAGAGAGTTTGAATTTGAAAGGGTAATCAGTTGGGTATATGATCCCCATGGTGTGATTGCTGCTAGAAATCCAACACACAAACATAATCCAAAGGAGGTTCTAGAAAGGACTTCCTATTTAGAATATTGGGAGTAAGTCAGAAAAATATTGGAAGGTGAGGTCCCTAGATCAATGGCATTATCATCATAGGCCATCTCAGTTCAAGTTACTAAAAATTTGAAATGGACAGTATCAGAGGCTCAATCAAGATTGAATGTAGATGAACAATGAAACATGAATCCAAAAGGATATGATGAAGAAGAAGGAGAAGAATACAATCTAGTAGAGTTTGGATAAAGGGAATAATATGTTACAAATAACTCAATGGGAGAGTGAACATGAAAGGCCACTTTTAAATGCTAAACCTCATTGTTACTATGAGGGACCTCTTAAGAAAGAAAATACCAGTGGTGGAGCAGTGGGGAATCCACCTATGTGTTTTCTCACTACCTAGACTATAAATGCATAATAGAGAAATGAAAAAAGCGTTGTACCCCCTAGTGGGAGGAGGAGAGGTAACACAAATAAAGATACTGACAACATTATATTACCAAGAGGGTACCTTCAATCTAGATTTGTTGGAATCAAAAGTAACAAAACCACTCTCCCCAGTAGATTATAAGGTGACCCGGGTCAAGCTTAAAATAGGTAAAATCCATCCCCCAAATCTAATTGATTTTCATCAATAGACAAGTGATATGTTGTACAAAGGATTTCTGCAATCTTCTACTAGTGAGAGGAAGATTAGGTAAATGGCACTCAAAATCCATAAACAGTCGAAGAAAGAAAAAATAGACACTAAGGCATATCAATCAAGAGTGGTAGATCTTGAAAGAAACATCATAGTCCCAGGGATTGATCCTAAAGATCCCACTACTATGGGAAACTGATGAAACAAAAAGATATCAAAATTAAGGTGCTAAAGAAGAGGTTGAACATCCATGAAGTTGTGCATGTGAAAACCCCATAGCTACGAGATAGATATTAGAAAAAGGAACATTTGTTTTAACAGATTAAAGAAAGTCATAAAATCAACACACGACTACAAAATGAAATTGAAAAGATGTGAGGAGAGAATGATATTCTCAAGAATCAACAAAGTCACTTGGCTCAAATATCAAGGAAAGGGAAGGAGAATTTCGATTCATTTGATCCACCTGAGGGTTTATCTAAGGTAATGGATGATCTTGGTGTAAAATAAATAGAACTAGGAAATTCAACTTCTCAACTGAAGAAAAAAATTGCTACGATTGCAAAGCTACAGGAACAATTCAAGAGCAGAGAAGTGTTGTTGTCTAAATTAAATTCAGATAAAAATGAAGATTTGAATGAACTAGAGAAAATTCATTCGAAAGTCACAGGAAGGTCATCCCTGAAAGTAGCTAGGCATTTGATTTGGTAACAAATAGCCACTCTGATAGTTTATAATTGGGCACATTTTTCTTTGATGGGATATGAGTTGGAGATCCTAAAATATGCTAAATAAAACATAGCCTACGAAGCTTCTGAATTAGAAAATAAACCTGATATGGTCAACGAGATTATAAAATTCCTGAATGGTAGGAATAAAGAGCATATCAAATACCAATATGTTAATGAAATAACTAGTATTATCATTGATGCTAAGAAAATCATTAAAATAAGGAAACTACAAAATGTTGAAAGCATTCTACATGAAATAATAGGAGAAGTGACATCTTTCGAAAAGATCTTTAAGGACCTCATCACCCTTGGACTGTGAGTGGGAGGGAAGTGGAGACTTCTTATCACACAATAGGTACTCAGAGTTTATGGAGTAGAAAAGGAATGATGACAATTGGTTTAATAAACAAACAAGGGTTTTATCAGGGTAGGACATCATGGAAATGGTGGCAGAAGATTTTGAAATCCTACACCAATTGAATAGAGTTAAAAAAAAAAAATCCATAACCATCATACTGAAGGTATACCAATTTGTATGAGATGATAAGGAAAATGAACAATATTGACTATCCCATGGGAAAAACATGGCACAACATGTGAAAACTTCTCAAACTCCCCTTAGCAAAGCAAGGAGAGTCAAGTAGTGCAAGGTGGGCCCAGTGAAAAGGTATAAACAAAGAAATGTTTTGATAAGAATATTTTTTCCACGATGAACTATATTCTAAACAAAGTGAGTAGTTGTTTCTTAAGGATAAAGAGGCAATAAACAAATTCAAGAAGCGGTAAGTGGTTTCAAGAAGAGTTTTTGAAGATAGCTTAAAGATAAAAGGAAGGAGGCACTAATTTTGAAGGGTTGGGACTTTTGGGAATTAGATATTGTATTATAGTTAAAGTTACTTCATAAAAATACCTCAAGCAAAGAAATATGGTGAAGAAAACATGCCTCAAGAGATTCATCACCTGTGTTATGTTTCATTCTATAACTCTTCTTCTTTTTGTGTCTGTCTTCTTGTAAATTCACCTCTCCCATTTTGGCTTCTTGTATCAGATCTGATTAATAAAATATCAAGAAACATATTGTGCACCATATTCAATGTGACTATATGATGTCTAGTCATGAAATAAAAATGGTTTCCTCTTAACAGATGATCATTTTTTGTAATTTATTTATGCATTTAAATGATGTGCAAAGGGTATTTCCATGTATTTCAATGTATGAATATGTGTAACTATATTTAAGCATGTTTTCATATATTTGTATATGTATGTTCAAACTTCCAAATTCTTAATTTTTCATCATATTGTTATTTTTCCATAAACTACAAGATTCACTATCAGTAGTTGCTTGCATGTTTTTTTTTTTTCTAGTTCACCAATTCACTCACCCTCAAATATTAATTGTCTAAAACACTAGTGGACATATGCCTCTTAGGGTTAAGAGTAATATTGTTTGAGGTCGAAGAGATTTGAGAGAGAGAGAGACCCAATAAATTTTGCATAATATTTATTTACTGCACATATTTCTTTATGATTCATCCTGATTTTTAGCCACTGGGTTGCCTTGAGAACGTTCCAATAGAAACTTAGAAAATGTCGAGAGAAAACATCCAAAATGGAATCATCACTAGGGAATGAAATTTAAAGTCATTTTCTCCTGGGATAGAACATTGTGAGTTTTGATTCTTGTGTTAGAATATTTAGACACTTAGGAGTTAGTTAAGATCTACTTGGTCTATTGTGTTGTTAGGTAAAAGTGTGTTTTCTAGTGTGATTCTTTAGTATGCATTTGTAGTTAGGAAATCCGACGGTCACAATATGTTCCTGACATAGAGTGATCTGACGATTCATACTCTCCTCGATCTTAATGGCCATTGATCTGTGGCTTAAAATTCGATTGGCCCATGATCTCTATTTAAAGAGCATCGAAGGTCATTTACCAATGATTGATTGTGAGAAACTCTCTTGTAAAATCTCTCTATAATCATTTTCTTAGCATTAATAAACTGTTCCAAGTGGTCGCATTGGCTGGGGCCGTGGATGTTTCCCCGTAGGGGTTTTACCACGTGAAAACATTGGTGTGTTGATCTTTGATCTGGTTATGTGAGTGGTTACTGAAGGTGTTCATCCTCTATTGGAATACCTATGTTGTCGAACATGGTATCAAAGCCTGTTTGAAGACCCGCTCCTATTGTAGATCGAGATCTTGAAGCCGAGTTGCCTCATATCCATTTTTTGTCATTTCCACACATTTATGGGATGAGGGGAATGTTCCATTGTGTCTGGAGAACTCGTTTCATTTAGAAACACTTTTCTTTTTACTAGAAAAGGTTTCAGTGTTGCAAGATTGGTTGTTGTCATTGATGTCAACCCTAGTCATGGGTTTTGGACCACAAGATTGATGAATTTATTTGGACATGAAGGAAAATGCACATGTATATACAACACCCATGGATGG
>JZKD02S2158156.1:1077246-1118022 GCA_000966675.3 Picea glauca
TGAAGGTGTCAAGGTAGACCCTAACAAGATTAAGGCCATGATGGACTGGCCGATTCCCAAAACATTGAAAAATCTTAGAGGATTTTTGGGTTTGACAGGTTACTACCACAAGTTTTTTTGGAACTATGGAAGAATAGCAGCACCTTTAACGACACTAACTAAGAAAGATGCATTTTCATGGACTCCATAGGAAACTAAAGATTTTCGAGATGCTAATAAATAGCTTGGCAATGTCATCCATTCTCTGGACATTCAAAGGAGCAAGTACTTGTCCATGTCCATAACCCAAAAAAATAACTAATGCTAAAAATATTACCTCGCCCTAGCTTTGTTGTCAATGAACTACCTATGTTTCAAACCAAGATCTTCCTAGACCGGATTCAAGAGACAGTGGCCCTTTTCACTCTTGTTCTAGGGAGAGATAATGATTCCATTGTGGATGAAATTATGGTGCCCCTGCTAGACCTCTACCACAATCAACCAACCCCATCATCCTTCAAGTATGGCCACTCTTATTTGGGACATGCCCCATAGGGCCTAAAATCTACCTGTGAAAAAGAAACCTTAGTTCAAAAGAACTCCCAATGTTTTATAAAGAGATAATACATAAAAAAAAAAGAAAAAAAAAAGATCTTCTTCAGATTTCTAGGGCATAGGACAACATGATAGTTCCCTCTCCCCCTTATTTGGAAGTTTATTATTAATAAATCCCTGAAGAGCCCACTAACCAATCCATGGAGATGAGCATGTTGTTTTACCTTGAAGATGGCCAAGACATGGCCAAAAATGTCCCCCCCTTGACTCAACTAGCTTATTTATGATGGAGAATGAGGGATAAATATAAGAGGAAGCCTTTTTATTTGAGGATGAGCAACTTCTCAACCTATCTCTAGCCCAACTAAGGATGGTGTTTTATAATATTATGATTGAGGTCAGAAGAAACTGTGAGCTTAGACCAAGGTTGAATACCCATATTTTTAAGAGATATGATATTGGCAAAAGAATAGAGAATGTGAGGAGAGAAGTTCCTAATGGTGTCAAAAATTTCAGGAAAGTAATACCCCTTTTAGCTTCGGACTTTAAGACACATGTGATTCCAATTAGAGAAGATCCCAAGGCAATTAAGCAACCCAAGAATACTCAAAATTTTGATATTGAAGAAAGACCCTCACCCAATGAGGGATTTAGAAGACTCGACCATTAAGGAGAGGGGGGGGATTCCATTGAGTGTAGTGAGCCCCCTGAGAAGCAAGCTCTCCTAGTCCCTGCCCTTTCCCTTTACCCATGTGCTGTCGTGATCCAAGAAGGTTCAAGTGCCTGAAGAGATAAGATATTTCATTCTTCATGTTGTTTACTTTCGTTCTTTTGGGAGTCGATGGTTATAGGATAGTATTTTGATTCCATCTCTAATTACCGGACATCAAACTTATCATCTGGCTCCTCATGAAGAATCAATCTATACATTATTCGTGTGTAGTTCTATAGAAATAAGTCTATATCTACGCATGTATTACAATCATATATAGAATCTAAGGGATGTCTCTACCTTCGATATAAGTGGGAAGAGAAATACAATGGGAGAAGTGGAAGCAATACAATAATTGTTTGTTTTATCTGAGGGAGTCGCTCACGATGTCGTTCGATGCCACTATGCCTACCATATTTCTTCTCTCCTCCACAACCGGGTGGAAGCAATCAACTCGTTCAATGGGTTCACTCTCGCCTCATATAAGGTGTAAATAATTATTTATTCCGGGTGGAAGCATATATATGCCTAATCTAATAATATTTTTCTATATATATATATTATATACAATAAAAAATATCGTTTAGTGGTTCACTTACACTTCACTTACTTTCTAGTAATAAAGGAAGGAGGCAGGGGGTAGGTAGCGAGCAATCCAAGGGCATTGATCTAATATTCCTCGGCCGAACCCAAATGTAAATATAATCCAAGTATATTTAAGCTAGTGAGTTGTTTAGACGTCATTTTTGTAATACACCTTTCATGGCATGGTGCGTGCATATACTACACAGTAAAGGAATGTAATGTGCATATTTCCGAATACCACGCGCAGTAACTAAGATGCGCGCAACCTTGAAGACAGAGGATACAATGTGCGGTAACTAAGTGCACACAATATTAAGGTCAACGAACCTTTGTGTATATAATATGCATTATAGGCTGGTGAGCCAGTATTATAAGCCAGAATGCTTATGTCTTGGACTTAGGCCAGCGCACCTAGATGTCAAGGGCCAATGAGCCTACTTTGTACATGACTCATGAATAATATAAAATACATCACTGCGCATAGACCGACCACGATAAAAGAGATGGGGGATTGAACTTCACCAGTTAGGGAAAGGGAGGGCTGAAAGTCAAGGAATATTATATTAATATTTCCTAAAACATAAAGTATGGATAATTAGTTTATCCTAAGTTCTAAAGTTGGGGACAAGTGGACAAAAGTAACTTCCGATATGACAAGTGTCAAGTTTGGGACATGATTTCATATCATGGGGAAGCTTAGCTCAGAGGGGATTATTCGGGAGGAAGGCCTTACGAACGGAAAACATGGGGGAAACCATCAGGCTGACCATCATTTTGATAGAGATTTCACAGTGATTCCAAGAACACACTCAGTTATCCAATCAATGACTCCATGACCATTTCACTCATGCATTCCATTATCCTTGAGACAACCATTCCACCTTTCCGAAACATGTTTCCCCATCCCTTTTTGGTTGGTGTACCTGGTTATCTTGGAGTGAGATTGACGAATCAGGTTGTCAAGCCCGTGAGCAGTTCTTTGGGTGAGAGAATTGTTGGGGATTGATTTTCGTAGGTCCTAAATTGCAGCTACAACGCTCTAAGACTTCTGGTTCGACCTGTTGCTGAAGCCCTGGAAGGGAAGTGGGGTAGCCAAGGGACTGTTGAGCAGAGAAGGGGCACACTTCCTTGAGTGGGATAGGCATGTGGGGAATGATAGGTTGTAGGTTGTTAGTTGAGTGAGCACCCAAGACAGAGTCTTTCCTGTTGTCCATGAGCCTTAACCTGGATAGGAATCCATTTACCCTGGGTGGAGTCCAGTCCCAGCTCGGGGGTGATTCACTGTTGAGAGTGACAAACAGTGTAATCTATGGCTGGGAGGTTCATGGACGATCTGCAAGTAGTTGGTGACAATATTTTTAAAGATAAGTATCAATTGTATGATATATGGATATGCTGGTTTTCTATTTACATGACCATGTTACGATTTTATCATATATGTGACTATCACTGCTTGTGTGCTTATGGGTAATTTCCTGTAAATGATGCATATCGGTAATTACTGTTATTTTAATATAAAAGTCATATGTTACAGAAAGTAATGGTTTGTTTATGTTTAGATGTAAAGCTTCCGCGAGTGTTCTATATGTATATGTTTTAGTTGCATGCAGTCTAAAGAGTAAATTTAGGTGGCATTGCTTAGTTGACTACTGGGTATGCTATTGTATGTTCTGCAGTATGGGAACAAAAGTGTTCCCTAAAGTAGCATGGCCCGACCTCATGGCTGGAAATGTTATCAACTGGCATCAGAGCATGAGTGGTTTCTCTAGAGTGGTGTACCCTGGCCTTAGGTTGGTCGAGGGGGTCGTTACAGTTTGGTATCAGAGCCTTAGTTCAACACTAAGCTTGGATGGACTAGAAGGGTGCAATCGAAGTGAATATTCACAGAAAAGTAACTTCGAAGTGACTAGAATTAGAGTCATAGAGTGTCCTTGGAAAATGTTGGCATACTGGTGTGCGTGGTAAATTTGGCACCACACGAGAAACCGTGGCGTGCCAGTGTGCGCGATAAATTGTGGCGTCGCGCGGAATATTATTATATGTAGATGCACGCGCTGAAATTAGCCTTGCATGGTAAGCACACACATGGTAAGGTGCACATGGGGTGTGAAAGTATTGCTTAACACAGAGTAGTTTTTTTGGTACGCGTATAAGTACGAGTATAAGTTGTTTCGCAACGGTGTATTCAATAGTGTGCACAGATATTTGAGCGTGAAGGAGTATGTTAAACTTGACATGGTGCATGCATAGGGAGAAAATTCATGTGGAATATCGGTGCGCAGTATCGAACTGTGCGCAGTGGATATTGGCGCACAATGCTAGAATAGTGCGTGTAATTAGTCGGTACGAAGAAGAAGAAATGCGCAGTAGATTTAGGTGCACGAAGAAGCATTTGCCTTGTAATATTGCTATGTATGATAATATAAATGAACAGGTCAAGTTAATGCACGCGAAGTTGTTTGGAAGGCAAGGAGTCTGAGTTTAAATTGCATAATAATAAAAGAAAAATAAACACATAACCGCATTGAAGCATTAATTTCAAATTTAATTTCTTCTGATTTAGACAGATGAAAATAAAATATAAGATTACAATAAAAACTATTATAAAAGAAAACAAGAGTCATAACATCATCAAATAGAAATTGTAATAAAACAGTTTAAAAATATGTTTCTGTATTTATTTAATCATATTAATCACAAAATTATAAAAGGGTGATGACAGAAGTTAGCTTGTTGTAAAAAGGGTCGTTGAAGAACATGCCTATCATCTCTGGTACTCTTTACCTCCGCTACTAGCTGTTCAAAATTCGCTGAGACATGCTTATCTTAGTTGAAGACTTACTTCAGCTTAGTGATCTTCACCTTTAAGGAAGAGTCTAACCAGACCGGTTGATTTTCTCCAACACTTTCGGCCACTTCAACCATAGATTCCTCCTTCTTATGTCACTTACTCCTTTTCTTCTTAGCAGCTGGCCCGTTGATGATTAAATCCTTTATAGTGGGATTCAGTTTGACTTCCAATCGTGATTTTATAACCGGATCTGTGTGGAACTTAGTTGCTAGAAGGTCCGCGAGGACCCTTTCCTCCTTATTTGCAGGAAAGCCTAGCATGTTGCTTGAATAACCAGTCTCACTTGACTTAGCTTTTTCCATGTATCTCAAGTTGAGGATACCAAAATGTGTCTCTACATAGAGCAGGAAGTCGAGCAGCTTCAATATTACTACGATTATGGATATGCAAATATCTTCATACTTGGGGAGTGGTAATTATAGAACTCCCTTTATGAAGCACAGATAGATTACGTACAAGGAGCGTTGGGTTTCCATGCTTAGCCAATCCATTTCGAATGATTATATTTTGAGTTCATTACATGGCAGCATTCAGCTGACATCACATGGTTGCGAAGTACCAAACAAACGAAGTAGGGCGATCTGACTAGTCGTCGCCCGCTCCACAAGTGGTGGATTTGACATGTTGAGACACGTGATACCGCATCTTGGGGAAAGTGGTTTCGACAATACCACCTTCTTGCGCGAGTGTATCTTGGAAAGAATTACGCGTCAGTGTTCTCGAGACTTGGGTCTTATCTAGAATTGTCGTGGTGATAACACCAAGAAACCGGAAGTGATAATGTTGATGTGTATGTTGAATCGAAAGGGTGCATATTCTCATGAATTGTTGATTGGTTAGTCTGATTAGCTTCGATGGCTGCACGTTTTGCAGAATTAACAACAAATCAGTCAGGACAAACTAGTGCAGATTTCGTAGGAACGAAAGAGGCACAAGAGGATTACAGTCATCTAGAGAAGAGCAGAGGGATGGATGTCCATTTGGGCATGGAAGGAATGAAATCCAACGAACATGGAGAAGAAAGGAATGAAGATATGAATATGGATGAGACCATTAATAATTTGCAGAAGGATGTCCAAAGCCATAAAGATGATAATTAAAGGCTTATGAAAGATAAAGAGGAACATGATGACTTCAACATGAAACTATTGGAAGGTTTGAATAGAATAGAGAAGAAATTGGATAAGGAGAGTGACTCAAGTAGATCTGAGAGTCACAAATATTCAGAGGAGAAGAGAGAAGTAAAAATTTCTAGTAGACATCACCATCATCCCCATAGACATTCCCATAAGAGAGTAGGAAACAACTCAAGTCTATCCCTTGCTAGAAGGTGTAAGAGATCTGGGGTGGATGAGGTGCGAGGAGAAATGAACAAAATAAAACCTCCTACATTTGATGTTAACCACAAGAAGGATGAAGATGCCGAAACATGGTTGCTAGGCATGAGGAAGTATTTTCAATTACATAATTATTCTTCTCATGCTGAAGGTAGAATCATTATCTATCAACTCAAAGGAAAGGGCTCCATGTGGTGGGATCAACTTGTGTAGGTACAAAACATTGTAGAGAAAAGTGTTACTTGGAGAGAATTCAAGAAGTATTTTGAGAAGAAGTACTTGACCAAGATATACTATGATAAGAAAATGAAAGAGTTCTTTGAACTTAAGCTTGGAAGTATGACCATCGATGAATATGAGAGAAGGTTTCTGGAACTATTGAAATATGTCTCTTTCATTAAGGATGAGACAATCAAGATTCAACAGTACTTAAGTGGATTGCCATCATTCATCAATGAAAAAATAAAATATGATGATCCCGAGACATTAGAAGAGACCATAAGGAGAGCTAAATGCTTATATGACCAGCTGAAAGCAAGACCAACTTTCCAAAAGTCTTGGGAAGATAATAAGAAATTCAAGATGGATCAGAGGAAGAAGGGAGCTAAGCCACCATTCTTCAGAAATAATCCACAATGGCAGCAAACGCATAAGGAAACCAGAGCAATTGACACAGGGATTCAAGGGCCAAGACAACCACCTATGCAATGTTGGGGTTGTAAAGGAGACCATAGGTTCAGATATTGTCCTCATAGAGGCAAAAAAGATAGGTTTGTTTACAATGTACAATGAGCTGAGATAGTAGAGGACATGGGCAGAAATGTGCCAAGGATTTATGCATCCCTAGACAACAAGAAAGTAGAGTATCAGTCCCATATGATTGAAGTAGAAGGTATGATCAACAACCAAACCCTTGCTATTTTAATTGATTCAGGAGCTAGCCATGGTTATATAGACCCAAAGATGGTGGAAAATTTTCAATTACCAAGAAGCAATCATGGGAAATCCTGGTTGGTGCAACTGGCTACAAGATCCAGAAGAAAAGTTAATGAGATGGGTAAGTTCTGCCTCATAGACATGAATGGACTAAATACCCGGGCAGATTTGAACATCTTACCCTTAGGTTCCTATGACTATTTAATTGGGATGGATTGGTTGGACCCACATCATGCTCTATTGGATTGTCATAACAAAGCATTCACTTGATTGGATGAAGAAGGGAACCAAAGTAAAGTGCAGGGAATTCCCAGAGTAGTAACCGTTAGAGAAATTTCAGCATTACATCTGAAGAAATGTTATAGAAGAGGATGTCAAATATTTGCAGCTCATATGGGGGATACACCTAAAGACAAGGTGCCAAATTTGGAGGATTATGAAGTCCTGAAAGAGTTTGAAGATGTATTCAAGGAAGTACCAAGACTAGCCCAAAGGAGAGACATTGATTTTTCTATATATTTGATACCTGGAGTAGCGCCAGTATCAAAGACTCCTTATAGAATGAGTACACCATAATTGAAGGAGTTGCAAATGCAGCTTGAAGAACTTCTGAAGAAGGGGTATATACGCCCAAGTGTATCACCTTGGGGTGCCCCAGTATTGTTTGTGAAAAATAAATATGGAATGTTAAGATTGTGCATTGACTTCAGACAATTGGATAAAGTGACTGTTAAGAACAAATATCCTCTACTAAGGATTGATGATCTCTTTGATCAATTGAAGGATGCAAGGATATTTTCAAAGATAGATCTCAGATCAAGATACCATCATGTAAGAATTAAAGAATAATATATTGCAATACCGCCTTCAAGACAAGGTATGGTCATTATGAGTTCACGGTGGTACCGTTTGGATTGTCAAATACACCAGTTGTTTTCATGTGCTTAATGAATGGTGTTTTCTGAGAGTATTTGGATAAGTTTGTCATTGTCTTTTTGGATGACATTCTTATATATTCCAAGTCAAAGGAAGAGCATGAACATCATTTGAGGATGGTGTTGCAAGTATTAAGGGAGCATCAATTGTATGCCAAATTGAGCAAGTGCTCATTTTATCAGAAACAAATTCATTATTTAGGGCATGTCATTTCAAAAGATGGGATAGTAGTGGACCCTAAGAAGGTAGAATCCATTAGAGAATGGTCAACACCAAAGAATGTGACAGAGGTCAGATCTTTCATGGGCCTTGTAGGCTATTATAGGAGATTCATTGGAGGATTCGTGAAGATAGCACACCCAATCACTTCCTTGCAAAGGAAAGGTATGAATTTTCAGTGGACGATGGACTGTGAAAGGAGTTTCCAACATTTGAAACAATTAATGACAAGTTCTCCAATACTAAGGATCACAGACCCAAATGAAGATTTCATTGTATGCACAGATGCATGTAATGAAGGATTGGGTGGATTCCTCATTCAAGATGGATTTGTGATATGTTATGAATCAAGGAAGTTGAAGGAGCATGAAAGAAACTATGCCACTCATGATTTGTAGTTGGCAGCCATAGTGCATGCCATGAGGAAATGAAGACGCTACCTCATGGGAAAGAGGTTTGAGATAACAATAAACCACAATGGTTTGAAATATTTATTTGATCAGCCAAATCTAAATGATAGACAAAGAAGATGGTTAGAATTTCTAAGTGAATATGACTTTGATATAAAGCATATCAAAGAGAAAGAAAATAAAGTGGTAGATGCACTCAGTAGGAGGGTGCATGAGTTTCATGCTACAACCATCAACATGTATCAGACTAATGTTAAAAGAAAAATTCTGGAGGCTACAAATACAGATCTGCAGTACTGAGAATTGGTAGCAATGCTACAACAAGGTAAGACACCATAAAAGATGGATATTTATAAGTTGGGAGTAGATGGAATACTGTTGCACAAGAACATAATTTTTGTACCAAATGTCCAGGACCTGAAACGTATAAGGTTGCATGAGATGCATAATGATCCTTATGCAGGGACCCATGGATATCAAAAAACTGTAAAAGCGGTCAAAAGCCAATATGTTTGACCAGTTATGAAGAGATAAATTGCAGAATACATTGATAGGTGTATGGAATGCCAGAAAGTTAAAACATGATTGTTGCAACCTTTGCCCATTCCTGAATGGAAGTGGGAAGTGGTGACAATGGATTTTATTACAGGATTTCCCAGAATAGGCAAGCTACATGATTCGATTATGGTAGTGGTGGACAAGCTTACAAAAGCTACCCATTTCATTCCACTAAAAACTACTCACAAAGCAGCGGATGTTGTTGATATTTTCATGAAGGAAGTGGCACGATTGTATGGAATTCCTAAAACGATTTTGTCTGATAGAGACACAAAATTCACCTCGAATTTATGGAAAGGATTGTTCAAAGGATTCATAACGAATCTAAACTTTAGTACAGCTTACCATCCCAAGTCTTATGGACAAACAGAAATAGTGAATAGGGTGATAAAAGATATGTTGAGAATGTATGTGATGGACAAACCATTGAAATGGGAAGACTACCTACACTTGGTAGAATTCGCTTACAATAATGGGTATCAGGCATCATTGAAAATGAGCCCATTTGAAGAACTTTACGGTAGAAGGTGCAATACTCCAGTAAGATGGGATAATCCAACTAATAGAATAGTAGTCGGGCCAGAATTGATCAAGGAGATGGAGGACCAAATGTTAAAAATTTAGCAGAATTTGAAAGCTTCCCAAGACAAACAGAAAAGCTATGCTAATAAAAACAAAATCCACAGAGAATTCAAAGTGGGTGATCATCTTTTCCTGAAAGTGAAAGCTAACAGGAGCTCCCTGAAGCTGGGAAGCTGCGCAAAGTTAGCAACCAGATTTTGTGGACCATTTGAAATCCTAGAGAGGATTGGTCCAGTTGCTTATATGATTGCATTGCCTGCATCTATGTTTGTTCATAATGTCTTCCATGTATCATTGCTAAAGAAATATATACTCGATGTTAATCATGTTATTGATTGGAATGTCATTCAGGTGGAGCAAGAAGGCGCTTTCCAAGTGCATTTCGTGCGCATCTTGGATCAAAAAATCAAACAACTCTGGAATTGAACCATAGGGCTTGTAAGGGTCCAATGGACCTGGTACAAACCTGAAGACGCTACTTGGGAGCATGAGGATGCAATACGAACATAATACCTGCATATTTTTGAAGAATTTTGATAATTTTCTTGTATATGGGTACATGATGCACTGAGGACGATGCATAAATAAGGGGAGGGGATTGTAATATCCCTCAGCTGAACCCAAACGTAAATATAATCCAAGTATATTTAAGCTAGTGAGTTGTTTAGATGTCATTTTTGTAATACACCTTTCATGGCATGGTGCACGCATATACTACATAGTAAAGGGATGTAATGTGCACATTTCTTAATATCGTGCGCAGTAACTAAGGTGTGCGCAACCTTAAAGACAGAGGATACAACGTGTAGTAACTAAGTGCATGAAATATTAAGGTCAGCGAACCTTTGTGTATATAATATGCATTATAGACTGGTGAGCCAGTATTATAAGCTGGAATGCTTATTTCTTGGACTTAGGCCAGTGCGCCTAGATGTCAAGGGCTAATGCGCCTACTTTGTACATGACTCTTGACTAATATAAAATACATCACTATGCACAGCCGACCACGATAAAAGAGATGGGGGACTGAACTTCACCAGTTAGGGAAAGGGAGGGGTAAAAGTCAAGGAAAATTATATTAATATTTTCTAAAACATAAAGTATGGATAAAGTTTATCCTAAGTTCTAAAGTTGGGGACAAGTGGACAAAAGTAACTTTCGATATGAAAAGTGTCAAGTTGGGGACATGCATTCATATCGTGGAGAAACTTAGCTCAGTGGGGATTATTCAAGAGGAAGGCCTTACGAACGGAAAATAGTGGGGAAACCATCAGGCTGACCATCATTTTGATAGAGAGTTCACAGTGATTCCAAAAACACACTCACTTATCCAGTCAATGACTCCATGACCATTTCACTTATACATTATGTTATCCTTGAGACAACCATTCCACCTTTCTGAAACCTATTTCCCCATCCCTTTTTGGTTGGTGTACCTGGTTAGCTTGGAGCGGGATTGAAGAAGCGTGTTGTCAAGACCGTGAGAAGTTCTCTAGGCGAGAGAATTGTCGGGGATTGATTTATGTACATGCTAAACTGTAGCTATAACGCTCTGAGACTTCTAGTCTAGCCTGTTGTTGAAACCCTGGAAGGGAAGTGGGGTAGCCGAGGGACTGTTGAGCAGAGAAGGGGCACACTTCCTTGGGTGGGACAGACATGTGGGGAATGAGAGGTTGTAGGTTGTTAGTTGAGTGAGCACCTGAGATGGAGTATTTCCTGTTGTGCATGAGCCTTATCCTGGATAGGAATCCCTTTACCTTGGATGGAGTTCAGTCCCATCTTGGGGGTTATTCACTATTGAGAGTGATGAACAGTGTATTCTATGGCTGGGAGTTTCATGGACGGTCTGTAAGTAGTTGGTGACAGTATTTTTAAAGATAAGTATCAATTGTATGATATAAGGATATGTTGTTTTTCTATTTACCTGCCCATGTTACAGTTTTATCATATATGTGACTATGAATGCTTGTGTTCTTATGGGTAATTTACTGTAAATGATGCATATCGGTAATTATTGTTATTTTAATATAAAAAATTTATGTTACAGAAAGTAATGGTTTGTTTATGTTTAGATGTAAAGCTTCTGTGAGCATGCTGTATGTATATGTTTTAGTTGCATGCAGTCTAAAGAGTAAATTTAGATGGCATTGCTCAGTTGACTACTGGGTATGCTACTGTATGTTCCATAGTATGGGAACGAAAGTGTTCCCTAGAGTAGCATGGCCCGACCTCATGGCTGGAAATGTTACTGACTGGCCTTAGAGCATGAGTGGTTTCTCTAGAGTGGCGTACCCCATCCTAAAGTTGGTCGAGGGGGTCTTTCCAATTGACATAACCCCCCGATAAGAAATCATGATACGAAGTGCAGTGCAAAGAAGATCAACAACCATTATACGAATTAGCCCCATCCATTACATCCTCAATCACATAACATCATCACTCATGATAAGAAGTGTAGATAACATCATCAATACTTCCCTGATATGAAGTGCAGAGCACTAAGGTAGGTGGTCAGCCACTGCAAGCACTAAGTAGGTGGTCAAAATCTATGTATGATCGAAATACATAATGTTGTGATCGAAATGTGTATGATCGGAATATAGAATGTTGTGTGGGAACATGCTATCAAGAAGACCGGAAAGATAACTCCTTCTATGATCGGAATGTCGTATGATGGGAATTCTCTATGATTGGACATGTATACTGCCATCATACCATTGATTCAATATAGAATAACCTAGATCAGACTAATCATGATGATCAAAAGATCAGAATATATATGGAACCTCTCTCTGTAAGCTCCAATCGATAGGCTACCTATGCCCATAAGATCATATGATCAGAAGATTGGAATTCTCTGACCGGAGATTGATTCAATACAGAATGTGAATTGTTCAGATCACACTCTCCTTGCAATGCCCTGCCCTTCTCTCCCTGCCATGCTTCCCTTGCCCTTCAGGGTTGGGTTGGGGCATATGCTAAGGATGTAACTCAACTTCCCTACAATGGCCTTGTCACCCTTCAGGGTTGGGTTGGGCATATGCTAAGGACAAAAATAAGAAAATATAGAAATATATAAATATATATGTCTATATGTCGAACTTCGAGGGCCGTGAAGTCGGACTTAGAGGGTCGTAAAGGATAGCGCACAAACTTATTCCTCGATAGCCCGGATAACACACAAATTATTTCTGGGGATAGCACACAAACTATTTCTGGATTGGATTGGATTGGGGGAGGGGATTCTTTCCTCCCCTCTTTAGGACTTGAACCCTAGACTAAGGTTTTCTTTCTATCTATTCGACATATTTCCAATCAGCCTCTTTAGAGCATCTATTTCACCTCTCCCTGTGGTCAAGCAACTCTTCCCTCGTTCCTCTCTCGTTGGTCGGGTCACTTAATGTACCTCAATATCCATCTTTTCTCATTTTCTTGAATTACCCGTTGTTAATTGAAAATAAAGGAAGTCATGGTCCCAAAATTCGTACAATCAGAGGGTCAAGAGGACCCAATAACTCCATAGAATTTCATTTACAAAGTGTTTCTTCTTCTTTTTCAACTGACTCGCAGTAACTATAGAAAAAAAAAAAGAGCAACGAGCAAAGGAAAAAGCGTAATTACATATATAATGATATATATATATATATATATATATGATATTCTTCTATTGGGGATTGCTCAAGGATGCCCAAATCGAATTAATAAAAATATATCAAATTGTAGCATCATATACAGAGATAGATTCCAAATCTCCTTCTATGGGTGATCTACATTCTATTTTTAAACATCTCAAAATAGAATCAATTCCAGTTCACCTTAATTTCAATCTCACTACTCCATTTGGATTGCTAGTGCCAACCACCCTAACTACTCTCACTGGGGGAAATCATATCCTCTCAAGAAATGAGGACACTCCTTCGAGCACACACATTCCCATCACAACACCTACCCACATCCCCAAAAATGATAAAGGTAGGCACCCTATGACTAAGGGAGGTAAAAAGAAGGTTGCTCCACCTCCATGTGATTTGTGCAATGTTCTGGGACACCCTACTAATAAGTTCCCTACGCTCCCAAAATTCCAATATTGGCTTCATGCACCCCTTGTCCTCACCTCACTAGCTGGGGGAATTATAGGCAAATCTGACATTCCTCATTACGTAATAATCATCCATATGCTATTTGTAGTACTTATGGGAATTACACACATCTTTGCCTAGATATTCTGTGTTATAAATATTCCCTTGAAGCTATCCACCAATCTTAAGTACCTTCTTCCTCTCCAAGCATCAACATACCTACACCTTTAGCAACTAACTTGACTCTTGCACCTACATTTATTACCTTTCATCTAATGACTCTTATTCTTCTTCATCTGAACAAGTCCCTAATAAACTTTAGTATATGTACCTACAGCTCCAGTGGAGTCCTCATCAATAGAAATCCCTACACCTACATTCTCATCCCCTCAGGATCCTCTATTTTTTGATACTACAATAACCCCTTCCTTCGCACCTTAGGCACCATCAGAGTATCCAATATTCTTGATCGCTTCAACTAGTTAGGGTTCCCCCCATCCAACTAGTGGTAAGAAGAAGGAATGGAAACCCATTGGATCTCAGGCTACAACCCCCTTAGGATCCTACCTCCATGTTTGCAATGTAATTTGTATGGCCATGGTCCCCATAATTTTCATATGTTTCCTCTAGAGTGGCCTGTCACTCCTCCATCACATCCTCCATTTCTTGGAGGTTCAGCTGGCATTACCTCCAACGGCCTAGACATGATGTCATCCAATTGTGGTACACTACCCTGCTTCCAGACCTTATAATCTATGTGGAATTTTCCATAGTGTAGATCATGCCACTTATGCTTATTCCTAGATTTATCAACAGGAAGATCAATGTGAAAACATTGCTCGTGTAGGGCATGCAAATTCTTCGCCTTTTATGTGGTATCCTCCTTAGAGAAACAATCTCCCCAGCTTCATATTTCCACCACCCATTCATATGATTGCTCCTGATGAATAAGTTATAATTCCTCTTTTTGACCTCTTATATTATTCCACGAAGGATTCAAATGACTTTCCCAACATTTCTCATTTTTCATTTGGATATGAAGAGGCCTCTTCATCATCTAACCCTGCTCGGATTAGGGGGCAGACTTCGTCACCCAGACAAATTCCTCCACTTCTTGTACACATAGACCATATTCCACTAGACAATAGGGTTATCTTCCCATACGAGCACATATTTGCACCACCTAATGGTGATCAGGGTGACTACTGGGACATGTTATACATATCATTGTCTGTTGAGTCCATGCACTATGATATTTTATCATTAACATTTGGCATGGACATCAGACTCTCCCCATCAATGGAGATTTATCCCTTACACCCACCTGGGACACAACCCACATATATTGTGTCCTCCTCTTTGGAATAATAATCCTCTATCCCTTCATCACATATCTTTGGAGCTTCGTACAATGATATCATTGTACCCTCAACCACTACATCTGAATCCACTTTGCTAGATATTTTTAGTGGTTCCCTCTTCCATTTAGATGATAAAATCCTAGAAGCTATGATAACACTTGAGTATCCTTAGGACAACATGCATCATCATTCCTACTTCCTCCCTCATAATGATTTCAAATCATCTCCAGACACTGGACAACGTACAGTTGAGAGAAAATATTTACTCTCTCCCAACCACATTAACTGGTTTCAGAATCCTATTCTTGCCCTAGATGCCTTAGAGGAAGGTAATATGGGTAATATCTCTCCCACTGTGAAGGTGGATATCTCCATTACACGAGGTGTCATTGAACACATCCTCCTTGGTGCATCTTGCTCCCCTGAGGAGGTTGTTGATTACAAAAATATCTTTAAAAAGTTATGCGATGTCTTCGTCTAGTCTTATTCAGAGATGCTTGGACTCGACCCTGCCATTGTTGAGCATTGCATCAACACTTATCCTGATGCATTTCCAATCCAGTAGAATCAAGGATGAATTCATCTCGCAAAGGCTCCGACCATCAAAGAAGATATTTATAAACTCCTCCAAGATGGATTTATTTACCCCATCACATACACGTCATGGGTATCCAATCCCATCACTATTAACAAAAAATAGAAAACCATTCAAGTTTTCATTGGTTTCCATGATCTCAACAAATATTGTCCCAAAGACAACTTCCCCACACTGCTCATTGAACAAATTTTGATGGGTGTACCAACCATGAAATTATTTCCTTCATAAATTGGATTTTCAAGATATAACCAGATCTAGATCCACCCTTGGGATCAGTACAAAACCGCTTTTACCACACCATGGGGGAATTTTTTATATCGTGCTATGTCCTTTGGACTAACAAATACTGGAGCCACATTCTGTCATGTTCCACACCATGGGGGACTTTTTCATATCGTGCTATGCCCTTTGGACTAACAAATACTGGAGCCATATCCTATGTGTTCCATTGTAATACCTCGGTTCTTACCCCGCTATATATATAATTTAAGTATACGTCAATACGATGGATTCAGGGTGAGGAGATCAAGGCCAAGGTCAAGGCCCCACTAGTGACTTTCTATGCATAGTGATATGGACCATGTACTAGGTGACATGGTATAGCGGTAATGCTATGTAAATATGCATGATGTAATAATGTAAATCGGGCTTACTGTGCAAGGCAACAAACTGAAAGTGGAGCATGATTTTCCACTAGGGATGGAAAGGAACCAAAGTCATTAATAAGCCAATTAAATGATGAAAAATTCCACCCTTGGAACCTATGAACATAATCTACCTTGTTTCACTTTTGTTGCCCATTCATTAATTTATTCTAGGAAGGTTATTGAGGTAGTTATGAACCATGGGAAGAGTGAAAACCTGGAAAAGAGAGAAGCATGGGCTTCCAATTTAATATGGAAGTCAGTTGTAAATTTTGGGGAGTGATTTTTCTTGCCCAAGGAGGAAATAAACCATGAATTAGATACCAGACAACCATTCATTCATTTGAATTCCATTCTTTCCATGAAAAAACAACCATTATCGAGTGCAAAGAGAGACACAGTTCGTGAGCATGATGAACCCTAAATTTAAGGTGCAGAGGAAGCAGACATTCATGTGCTGAGAGATAGAAAATCAAAGGTAACTTTGTGTTATTGGAAAACCAGATATTTGGAGAAGTAATCCAAGCTAACAGAGAGCCAAAAATTCAAATGCTTGATAAACCCATTGTAGGTAGAAATCTCTGATGGTTTAGTATCTTGGACCTTTATATGCACACATTAAAGAGAACTAGAGGGAAGGGGATGCCCGAGGGATCATATAGTAGAGAAGGGGTACCTTCCTTGTGTTCAGTGTTGTAGGTATTGTTGGTTCCAAGGATGGATGAAGACAAATGAGATGCCTGTATCTTAGAGGTGATCTCACTGGCTTAGCATTCTATTTCTCTATCTCTTTGAATGCTTTATAAATACAACTGTGTGATGGATTAGCATTCTTCCTTGTAATGGATTGATAAAACTAGTTGTTTGCTGGCTTGGCTGAGTGAAATCATTAATGAGAAAGATCGTGAGTGATCCTATAGAGTTCCCTTTCCTATGGAAAGAATTTCCTAGCTCGAGGGTGTCCTCTTAGAAGAAAGAATATATGATGGATAGAATGCCTACGGTTGGGTGGAACATTGCTCTTACATAGTCAGTTGCCCAAGACAACAGATAAGGACAGTTTATTGATTGATAATTCACCAAGATAGGGAGAGTTGTCATTACGTAAATATTCCATACATAAGTCCAGGTTTACAGAGGATAATCTCCCATCGATTGTCACTGAAAACATGCAAGAAAAAGTGAAAGATGGGAATCCAAGTGATTGAAATGTATGTTACTAGGGAGTTGGAAGGCCAAGAGACATGAAATAAAACTATATATAGAGCTATTGCATTCAAGCAAAGGGTTCTCTTTTCAGGTTCCATTTTTTGCATTGTAAGATATCTTTCTATGTTAATCAAGAGACTATTGATTATCTAGTATGTTTAGGCTATGACAGAGTTTTGCTTGGTCTTGGGAATATTCTATCCTCTTTCAGTTCTCTTTGTTCTTATTAGTGTGAGCATTCTAACCTATTGGACCATTCTTGTGTTATGGTGTGTATTCTCACTTATCTTATTCTCATGATCTCTAAGAATAGTCCAGACGGTTGTCCTCTTTTCACAACTGGGCTTGGTGGGGACCTGGTGTCTTGTTCCTTTCTTTTCCTCGATCACACTGGCATGAGAGCTAGTGGCTCATCCACTAGAATAGGAACCTAGTTGAATTATACATCTTCCTCGCTAAGATTATTCTTTGGGAAAATGAAATAGCTTTCTCCCGAAGAATGAGGGTGAGGAAGTAACTAGCTCAACCAATGAGAGAGGAAGGATGACTCGAGGAACGCCATTCATTCGTAACAAATCTCTCCCTCGAGAGTGGCTCTATTACTATCCCACCCCAATAGCATGAATTTTTTTTTATATCCCTACCTACCACTTTCCTCTAGATAAATTACCCCCAATACAAAGGCAGGAGTTAGGTTTATTTCCTTTATTTTAAAGCGCCAGTTACTGATATTTTCCTAATCCAATATTGACCCAATCACACTAGTTAAAATCTATCGAGGTCTAGTCTGACAGGTCTAGTTGTGTGGTATTCTCTATAGAGTGAGGAACATAGATCGACTTCTTTCCTTTCTTGTAGAGGTTCTAACAAATATAGTCAAATTGAGAGAGGTAAAGTAGTGTGCATCTCACTCTTGGGGGGCTCGCATAGCCCAATAGACATCCTCCCTTTTGGGAAAGTACCAATATAACTAATGATATTTTATTTCTTTGGTAAAAGAATGGGACCTCACACCTGAGGTATTCATTAATTGGACTGAAAGGGAATTGAATCATATAAAAGGAAGCATATTTTTCTCTTATGTAGGAGGGAAAGGAAAGTTCCACACTTATTTCTTTCATGGGAAAGAAAGGATAGATCGATTCTTTGCATTTTCCTACCAAACCTCTCTTTCATATTCTTTTTGATAGTCTTATTCGTAGTTATTGTAGCGGAAGTGAGACTTAGAGGAAGTACAAATTCCTTATTAGAATATGTTAAATTCCTTCTCCTTGTGTTCATATAGTTAGTTTCTTCCTACACTAGCGTTGACATTCGCACCCACAATGACTCGACCCACTAACCTTGATGTATTTTCTTTCTTGGGGTTGGAAAAGGACCAGGCCTAGTACCCGCACCCACTAAGCCTGCTCTCCTTCTTCCCTGCTCCCCTGCTCTCCAGATTACCTACTCTACTGATCACCTACTCTACTGGTCACCTTATCCCCTTCTTTTGCTTATGTTCCCCTGCTCCCCTGCTCCCAAGTATCTCGCCTAGCTCTCTTCTTTATATGCTTTCTTCCCTATCTCTATCGCCTAACTTTCTTCCTGGCTAAACTGTGTCAATTGGTATAATATATGAGGTGTATTTTGGCATAAGGTGTGTTAACGTATAATAATATAAAATATAACTCCTCCCATACCGACAAATCAAGTAAACTGAAATATTCAATGAGGAACCTGACAATAAGAAGGATGGAAGGATAGTGACTCTCAAGCCCTGTTAGGCATGTTGGAGTATCAATCATCTTCCCCTACCTAGAGGCTTAAAGGTTGGTAACTCAAATGCCCCAGTTGGCTAGATTGAGTTGTTTGAACTTGTCGTCTCTTAATGTTGGAAGAAGGGTAGTGCCTCTCACCTTCCCCTAAAGGATAGTTAGAGTGCTTCTCATTCCCTCTCTTAAGTATATGAAAGGATGTGGAAAGGATAGTTACTCCAATACCCCTAACAACTATCTTGGAGTTATTCTCCTTGCCCTTCCCCTTAAGGTTGGTTAGGTTGGTTACTCCCAAGCCACCTAAAGGATTGTTGGAGCTACTTACCTACCCTCTATTAAGGTGGTGTGTTAAGGTGGACTGATCCATTCCTTTTCACCATTTGGCGAAGATAGGGGGGATGTTTGGGGTTTGGCCAATCATTATAGGAAATATAGTATAGAAAAACAGAAGGATAGGGCTCATGACCTAATGAGGATGACCCTGCACATGTCGATGCATAGGAGGGCCTGTATAAGAAGTGCTAGTGACTACTTGAGATTTTGCATGTGACGTGTCCTGTGGAGGATTAGGATAACTATAGGGCATCAGGGGACACCCTACAAGAGGTGGGGCATAAGTAGAGATAGATCCACCATGGATTACCATACGCATTGGTTCTAGGGGGATATGTATACATATGATTCTATGAAAAAGACCCAAGAACACCATCCGCTGCATGACATGCCCCAAATGTAATAAGTCACCTGAGCGAGAGTGAGGGCTATCAGGGAGAATGGTGTACCGATAACCTAAATGGGCATAAATCAAGTAATATTGTTGTTATTTTTGGATGGTTTCCACCTCCGTTTGAGGCATGGTCATGGCCACATCCTTTTTTATTGGTGCAAGTCAAGACTTTCGAAATCATTCTAGAAGGAATTGGCCATTAATATTATCTTTTCATAATCCTCATCGTATACAGCATTCATGAATGTGATCAATGATATGGGTAATTGTGGTCTGTTGAAAATTAGTGAGAATATCAATCCCTACATCATTGTGAATTGGGAACTGGAAAAAGGTCAAGAACTCAGTGGTAATGGACTCAAAGGTTCTAGGGGTATTCATCGTTGATCTATATACCACTTAGAAACTACACCCATGCGAGTGAATTGAAACAACCTAAGCCTAATCGAGTCATCCTTGATGCTATTGGATGAACACCAAAGATGAAATAACATAATATGATTAAAAGGATCCTCTCCAGCATGTCCCTCAAACTTGGGGATGCTAGAGGGTAACTTGGTTGTTATGTTTGGCCAAGTAGGGTCATGTCATATGGTATCATTAATGAGGTTGGTAAAATTAAGGAGATTGAACCTGACCATAGAAGGTAATGATGGTTGGTTTTCATCGGTTCTAACCATGGGGGCTACTAGAAATGTAGTGGGGGTAGGCCCAAATGAACTAGTCAGAGGAGGATTAGTTCTAAGTAAACCCAAACTGGATGAACTCAAAGAGGATGAGTTATCAAAACTTAAATAGGATGAGCTCGATGAGGGACTATAAGTTTCTACTGACTCAAATCACACATGAGAGCATGGGTTAAATTATGGCTAGGAACGCCTAATGAGGCAAGGCCCTAGATCCTATGAGATAGTCTCCATGGGGGTGTAATGATTCCTAAGTATTAACCCTCTATTGATTGATTCTCCTAATCTAGCTAAGGACTAACGTATAAAAAAAATAGGTCAAGGAAATAAGTGAAAAAAAAGACACTACATGTGTAGATGGTGCAATAAGTGGTTTTCAGTGTGTTGTAGTCATAATGTCAATGTCCTAATTGAAGTTTTAATCCTATCAAATCAAAATACGCTAGCTTAAGATATAGAATACTTGCAATCAAACAACCTAAACTAAACCTCTTCCAAATCCTTTCCTCTAAATGGTCATGAATTCCATCGAGGAAATAAAGTGACGAGTCAAATTAGGACCTTCCAAACACCTACTTGGGGGCAAGGAGTGATGGAATCCCAATGTCCCAAAAAAATCTACCTCAAGTTCCCTCCCTCCTATGATAGCCACCTTCTCTTGGTACCAACAAAATAAGGGAAGTGAAGCAAGGATTTAAATGTTAGGAAGGAAAAGAAAAGGAATTCACCCAATACAGTTGGTCTGGCTCACGTCCCTAGTACTTAGGAATAATACAACTCGAAAGTCTACTATTAAGGATATGGGTTATTTCCTTAAGAGAGAATAAGCCCTAAGAAAAATTAGCGGCACTACCCCTCAGATCCCCCTAATAACAGTAGAAATTCCCCTAAGAACATGGTGGTGGAAATGAAAATGATGTAGACTAACTTTTATACTTAGATTGAGGAATAAACGACCATGGACATACCTCTACCTCTACCTCTCTTTCTGGTTGTTACATCCTCGTCACTCACTTATGTGACATCAATATACAGGGAAAGCTTGACCATAATCTCTCACACCTACCTTCTCTACCTCAGCTATGAGTAAGTGACCTTACCTTATCTATCCCGCCATAACTTGAGCTATACATAAGTGAACTTAATTCCCTCCCACCAACTTTGATACTTTAATGCCATCGAGAAAGGAAAGTGGTCATTGATCAACCTATTGGTAGGAGAAGGATGTTGGATTACTGAGAGGGGGGGTGAATCAGTAATAAATCAATCTAATCCTTTTTAACCATATAATTCAAGTGTTATATCAATGTAGAATTATCATCCAATATTTGCAGAGTAAATAAACAATGAACAAATGAACAATCATATAGATACACAGTACATCAGTGTTTTTACGTGGAAATGAAAAGAGGGAGAAAACTACAAATTTTTTTTTCTTTTATATCTTGAATAACTACATTCATTGGAAGTACCAACTTCCTTTGTTTTCCAGTTGCATCTAGAAGGAGGCTCCAACCCGCTAGTTTCTCAGGATACAACCTGAGGGAAGATCCAACAGACCAACTCCCCAATTATTTGGCTACAACTAGAAGGAGGATACAACCCCCTATGTTCTACATATATAACCGGAAGGTGGCTACAACCACCTTTCCTTTCCCCATCAAACCACCCTGATGTATAAGTAGAATGATGGAACCATTGACACACTATCACTGTGAGATATACTGTTGTAAACCTGTACCAATCAACCTACACCAAACAACCTGTACCAATAACCTGAACCATGCATCGACCATGCATCAACCTGTACCTCAACCTCTAGTCAACATGTACCATAAACAAGTGCATCAACCATGCATCAACCTATACCTCAACCTATAATCAACCTGTACCATAAACAAGTGCATCAACCATGCACCAACCTGTACCTCAACCTCAACCAAAATCCCTCATCAATTTCATCATCCAAATCTGATTTGTAACTCTGTAATAGACCTGTTGTATATGATCACATACCTAGAAACATTCCTTAAATTTAACAACAAGAGGCTAGAATTTTCATCAAACTTTACTTTAGTCTCACATGACTAGTTTTGGATTTAGTCAACAACCCTAACTTGAAATAATCATAACTATGTACCTGTAATGAATAAATATCTGAAAATAGTACTCAATGTTCTTTAGTGTGTTTGTGCAATTCCTCTAGGTGTCACTACTTGGAACTTCTTAGAAAATGAGTTATAGCAAAAATGGCATACCTTGTTGAATTTTGGCTTATTCTAGAGAGAGAACTTGTAGAGTGTGCCCCGCACAAAATATTTGTTGTATGGATATGAAAATTGTACAAATAATACTAAAGACTATACTCTAACCAAAACATTTGGTCTTACTGAATTTGGATCTGTTATGAAGAACTTATGATATTTTTACCCAAAACACTTATTTTAGACTAGTTTCAAGACTAGCCACAAGCCCTATTTTCCATGGAGTGTAACTCCAAAACTACAACGACCCAGAAGATAAAATTTGTACCATGGATACTTGGATATGTTTCCTCAATGGATTCCCAATTGCACAGTCTGAATCATTCTAGAAAAATAGTTATTTTGAAAATGGTGAGATGACCTATAAATAACATACCTTAGAAAGCATCATCAAAAGAATTTTTCCTCCTTTGATATTCAACCTTCTTTACTTCACCTTCCCTCTGAATTTAGGCTTAGATATCCTTTGGTTACCTCAGTCCCCTGTAGATATTCAATATGCTCAAGTGTGATTGAAATAAGAGAGCCTTGACTCTTATTTATACTTTCATGTAGCTTCCTTAGAAGCATCTTCTAGACCACTTTGTCCACATAGCCACTTTGCCCACATATCCAATAGCCACTTGACTACTTAACTCATTTTCCTCATTTTAGGGTTAACCTTCTTATAACCACTTTCCATAATTAGAAATTTCTCCACTTACTTTATTATTTAAATAATCCTCCTTGACTTTGTCACTTCACTTTATTATTTAAATAATCCTCTTTGACTTTGTCACTTCACTTTATTATTTAAATAATTCTCTTTGACTTCATCATTTCACTTTATTATTTAAATAATCATATTTGACTTTGTCACTTCACTTTATTATTTAAATAATCCTCTTTGACTTTGTCACTTCACTTTAATATTTAAATAATTTCTTCTTTGCAAGCACTTTGACTTATTTGACCTTTTGGGGCTTCAAGCCAACATATGAGGGTCCTCCAACTTTGTAAGGCCACAACTCTCAAACCGTGAAGAGTTATGTGATGTTCCACATACCAAAAGAAAAGGCATGACATGTACTATCCATATAGAATAGTCTTACCTACAAATATATCAAAAATCATACCATTATACATCAAACAAACTTGGGTCCATTACCCAAACCTTTGTGCTACTGGAATTCTCTACCAAACTTTCTTTAAGAGTTGACATCAATGACAACCAACCCAATTAATAAAAAATATCCCCCTTTGGCATTGATGGAAACAATATGATGTAATACTAAAATAATATCACTCATGCTCCCCTTAGAACCATGTATGCATCTATGTGACCAACGCTCCCCCTGGAACCATGCCTCTGTCCTCTCCATATGATAAATTTGTCCCCCTTTGTCATCAATGGAAAATGTATCTTTCCATTAAGATCTGCTCCCCCTAGTTGACTCATCTGATCTCCCAACCTGAACTTTCCTCTTTATGGTGCTTCATCATGTACATCTAATACATATAAGATAATCATTCAAAAGAATTCATTTTGGAGTAGAAATAACTCTGAGTCTCTAGCGAAGATACTCAAAGGCTTCCCGTTGTTATCGGATAAATCGGTAGGTGCGGACACTAATTGATCTCCCTAGATCCACCTAGATATAGAACAAAACACACCAGAACATGATGCTTTCCTTAAGTTTTAGATATTGAATTTACTAACTAAAGAGGGATAGGTGACATACCGTTTAAACATCACTTCCTCTTGCTATCGCCATCTTACCTCCGTTCCAACACTCATACAATGATGACCTTGCAAAAGAACGCAACCAACCAAAGTCCTTCATTCTCCACATGCTTAAACTTCAAATGCAAGGATGCCCCCGATCCAATATAAAGCAAGAAATTAAATATTTTTTGTTTCATAATTTTCACTAAAAGCAATAATGAACTTTCTTAAAACAAAGAAACCTAAACTAAAAGTTTTCTTTTAAATAGAACTATTCAGGAGAAATCTGATATTTCCCTAAACAATTCTAAACAAAACACAGGCTTTGGAATTGAAAGACACTCAAATCAAGAGACTAATCCTTCAAAACCAAACAAAGCTAATATGGCTAAAAGAAACTCAAAGAATGTCAAGCAGACTGTAAACAGATCAATATAGGCTCCAAAAATTCAATCCAGCTAATCAAAGAAAAACTGGGCCATCAAAAGATGAAAAGACCCAATCCAAAAAAGTTTACAAACAAGTTTGCAGCCTAGCAGTAGAGTATAGTGTGAGAATTAGGTATTCTCGCAGGCTAGACACTGGTAGGGTGCGAGAAGTTCACACTCGATCTAACAACAGGGTGCAAAAATCAGTGGTTTTCGTAAGCTGTAGAGAGGTACAGTGCGAGAATGTCTGTAATCAAAGAAAATTTTGAAAAAGGACATGGAATCTAAGTGAACTTCTAGTTCCAGAGAGTCTAGATGGATGTCCCACAGACTCAGAAACCAGAAAATAAGCAATCAAAGGAAGGGAAACTAGACTAACTAGGAAACAATCCGTTCCCCAGTATGGTCGCCAATTTTGTTATCGGATAAATCGGTAGGTGCGGACACTATCTAATCTCCCTAGATCCACCTAGATCTAGAACAAAACACACCAGAACATGATGCTTTCCTTAAGTTTTAGATATTGAATTTACTAATTAAAGAGGGATAGGTGAAATACCGTTTAAACATTGCTTCCTCTCGCTATCGCCATCTTAGCTCCATTCCAACACTCATACAATGATGATCCTACAAAAGAACGCAACCAACCAAAGTGATAGTAATAGCATAAAATCAATATAAACCTATGTATGTGATCAAGGAATCATACAATAAAACACAACAAGCTTTATAGGAAAGAATCAAATTACTATATCATATTAAATGTGAAAGAGAGATTACAACCATGGCCTTGATGTTGTAAGGTCCCTTCCAACTGTCCTTCATTCTCCACACACTTAAACTCCAATAATTCTGAGAGCATAGATCTGATAATATTCACAATCTATCTTGACAAAGGAAAAACTCAAAGACACTCCAACCAAGCTAATAATTCCAAGCCAAATCCAACTTAGCCTTTCTCCATGAGAGCTCCTCTCCTTTTATAAGATGAAGAGGATAAGGTGAGGAGGTTAGGATGATCCCACTAAATCATGAAAGCGAGTAATATTCAAACCATTTGGATGCCACCTCACCATGGAAGTTTCTCCTTCTATAAGATTCGAGAAAATGCTTGTTTTTCCCACATGTAAGCATTCTCTCACCCTTCCTATAGAGAATATTGCGAACTCCTCACGACCTAGCTATGATGCAGCCTGCGAGAATCAAGCATTCTCGCACCCTAGCTATAATGCAGCCTACGAACTTCCTTTTTTATAGGTTTTTTACAAAGGAAAATGCAACTTCTTTTCTCAAGAAAAGTTCTTCTCCCTTCCTTCTTCGAGAACTCAGGCCACTGACCCCTTCGAAGGCAACATATAGGTTTACATCATTAACAGTCATAGGGATCATGAAAATAATGTGTAACACCCGTGTAAGCGGTTTTGTAAATATGTCTTCCACTTGTTATTTTTTTCCCACATATTCAACTCTGATGTTCTTTTCTACAACATGTTTCCATAGAAAGTGATACTTGATTGGAATGTGCTTCGTCTTGGAGTGCATCACTAGGTTCTTTGAGATACTTATGGCACTTGTATTATCAAAATATATTGGAATGGGCTCATCATAATCAACATGTATATCTATCAGAGTTTGTTTCATCCATAGAACTTGTGTACAACATGTTGTTGCTACAATATACTCTGCCTCGACTATAGATAAAGATATTGATGATTGTTTCTTTCTTAGCCATGATACTAAATACTCACCCAATTAGAATGTTTCTCCATTGGTAATTCATCAGTCATCAATGCAACCTGCCCAATCTTCATATGTGTAGGCAATAAGTGATAGATCCTTTCCTTTTGGATACCGTAATCCAAACTCTTATGTTCCTTTGAGATATCTTAAAATCCTCTTCACTTCTAATACATGCGATTCCTTTGGTGCTACCTGAAATCGTTCCACCTATCCAACTGCCTTCATTACATATGTTCTGAATGTTGTCACATATAGTAGGCTACCAATCATTGACATGTATTGCCTCTGATATATAGACTTTGAATCATCATCTTTACTCAACTTGCAACTGGTTTCCATGGGAGTGATAATTAGTTTGGAATCTTCCATTCCGAACCTCTTTAGCATTTATCTGATATACTTGGTTTAAGAAATAAAAATTCCTTGGTTGCTTTGATGTATCTAAAGACCCAGAAAGAAGGATAGTTCTCTATGTAATGAAATTTCAAATTCATTCGATTAATATCATCAGTACTTCCAAAAATAACATCATCAACATAAACTTCAATTAATAAAATACTATATTGGGTTACCTTGATGCAGAGGTTGATGTCTGCACTTTCTTTTCTGAACCCTGACTACTATAGATATTTATCCATTCTAGAGTACCATGCTCTAGGATCTCGTTTTACACCATACAAGGCCTTCTTTAATTTACACACATAATCTACGTTCTCTAACAACTAAAATCTTTCTGATTGTTCAATGTAGACCTCTTATTCAAGTTCCCCATTGAGAAAAGTTGATTTTATGTCCATCTAATACACTATAATATTTTTGGATCATGCATAAGCTAAAATCAATCAGATTACTTCCATTCTAGAAACTTGGGAAAATGTCTCTTCAAAGTCGATTCCTGCAACCTGTGCATATCCTTTACATACCAATATAGCTTTGTTCCTTATAACCTGTCCATATTCATTCAATTTATTCTTGTATACCCACTTTGTGTCGATCACATTCTTATCCTTTGGTCTTGGAACTAATTCCCAAGTGTCATTTTTCTCTATTTGATCCAATTCTTCATCCATGGCCTTATTCCAAAATTCATCCTTGTTGGCCTCTTCAAAATAGGTTGGTTCAATTGTAGATGAGAGTGCTAGGTGTGTTTGTTCTGGTGAACAGATTCTTCTTCTAGTCTTAACTCTTGCATCTTTGTTTTCGATAATCTGATATGAAGGATGATTCTTTTGTACTCATCTGCTAGGTGTCTTTAGAGGCATTTGTTGAACATGCTCTTCTTCTTTTATCGGATCCTCTTTATTTTCCCCTTCTACTTGTTTTTCATCTTCTACTTCTTCTTTGTAAAGTTGTTCCATTGATTCATTTTCTTCTTCCTTTAATTCGTTTCTACCTGTTTCATCAATTGTTACGTTGATTCTTTCCACAACTTTGTTCAATCTCAGGTTGTAACTCTTGTATGATTTCCTTGTACTTGATTAACCAACAAGTACTCTTTTGTCCACATGAGACTTAAGCTTTCCCATTTTGCCATCTTCTCTTTTGATGTAGCATTTGCTTCCAAAAACTCTGAAGTGCTTCACATTTTCTGGTCTTCCTTTCCATAGCTCGTAGGGAGTTTTGTCAGTGTTGTTTCTGAGAATTACTCTGTTATGAATGTCAACTGATGTATGCATTGCTTGTGTCCAAAAGATATATGTCAATCTAGAATCCATTAGCATTTCTCGAGACATTTCTTGTACTTTCATGTTCTTTCTTTCAATAACTCCATTCTGTTGAGGTGTCCTAGCAATAGAGAATTGTCTTTTTATTCCATGCCTACTGCAGTAGTCCATAATTTCCTTTGAATTTAACTCTCTTCCATTATCATATCTCAAGCATTTGATTTTTTAATCCATTTTATTTTCAACCATTTCCTTGTAGACCTTGAAGTTTTCAAAACCTTCTAACTTATTCCTGAGAAAGAAAACTGCAACCATTCTTGTAGTTGGTCCAGCTAAAAAGAAAAAACTTTTTTGTATTTGGTCCAACTAGATCAATATGCACAATTTCTAGTGGTCTTGTTTTCTTTCCTTGTTGACAATGCTTGCATAAAGTTTTGGTTGGTTTCATGATCTGGTGCATTTCTCTAACTACTTGCCTTTTTATGGCTTTGACAAGGTTATCAAAATGTATGTGACCCATTCTTCTGTGCCATATTCAACTTTCATCTTCCTTTCCTAGGAAACACTTTTCATTTCCAATTTCACTTACTACATATATGTTGCTTGAAGTTCTCGCAACTGTTGCAAACAAATTTCCTGAACCTTCTTTTCTTATCTCACAGTTTTGTGAATCGAAAGTAACTTTATGACCTTGGTCGCACATTTGAATCACACTTATAAAATTATGTTTCATGTCTTCTACTAGTAGAACATTTTCTTCCTTGGTATTCTTGTTCTCAATTCTGACTATGCCTTTTCCAATGATTTTAGTTGAATCATCATTTCTGAAGGAGACTGATCCATCTCTTTCCTTTATTAATGTAAGAACATGTCTCTATCACTTGTCATGTGTTTTGAACAACCACTGTCAACCTACCAACCACGTTTCTTCTGCTTAGTTTGTAGAGCGAGTGCACATTCTTCATTGCTATACCGATTCGTATTTCTTATCCATGTCCTTTTCTAAGGTTCTTGTCTATGATTGTTGTTGTTATGTTGTGGTTCTCTAGGAGGGACTATCATTCTACAATATTTGGCCATGTGTCCAAAGTTTTTACATTTGTAACATTCCACTTCAGTGCTCAAAGATTCAAACATGTTGTAAATCATTCTCTGTGTTTCATTAGGTCTTCTTGGACAACCCTTTTGTGTATGACTTTCAAAGTTGTTTATGTTCCTGTTGTTAGCTCTGCAATTCACAACTTTATGTCCAAAATTATTATATGCATAACATAAACCAAAAAATATAGTTTGATACTTGGGAGTTGAAGATCTCTTGAAAGGAGGTACTCTTATGAATCCTTCTTCTTCCTGAGGCCTATCTGTTTCTATTGGTCATTGATTCTGAAATGTGAATCTTCTCAGTGGAGGAGTGTCCCTGTAATTTTCTTTGTATACCTTCCTATCCCCTTTGATTGTTTATGCATAACTTTTAGGATATGTTTCTTGTTCTGTTGTTTTGGATCTTGATCCCTTTTCTATCTGATTGTATCCAAGTCTGGACTTGTCATGATGAGGTTTTTGACTACTAATAATGTCATTCAAAACTTTTGAGTTGTTTTGCATATTTTTCTTTTGACGATCCTTTCTTAATGTGACAATTTATGCTTCCAAATTTACAATGATCCTATCTCTTCCTTCTAGTTGTTATTTGAGTGCTTCTTGAATTCTTTTATCTTATTCAATTTGAACCTTCAAATTTGTGATCATTTGTTCTGGTTCCTGAGTGTCTTCTTTCTTGTCTAGTTCCACTTGTAGCTTCTTGTTTTTCTTCTTTTCTCTTTTGATAACTTCTATGGCACACAACAATTCTTCTTATTAGTCAACTTCTACCTCTTCATATTCTTCTTTGGCCTCTTCATATTCTTTTTTGGCCTCTTCATATTCTTGTTCAAAGTCTTCTTTATCATAGTCTTCTACTGCCATGAATAGAACTATCTCTATCTCATTGTCATTGACTTCATTTTCATCGGATGCTGAGATGTCTTCTTTGGTGCATAAGCTTTTCTTGAAAAATTTCTTTGTGGTTCTTTTGCCTTTATACGTTTGTTTTCTCTTTGAGTAACCTCTATACCTGTCGTTGGTTCCCTTGTTCAATCTTCTGACTAAGTTAGCCTCTTCTTCATCATCTTCCAAGACATCACTGTTGCTACTATGTTATTTTTCTTTTTGAATTCCCTTTTTCTTTGACCTTTTGGATGCTTTGAAGGATGCTTATTTTATATCTAGATTTTCCTATTCAGTTCTCATTTCATATGCTGTGAAGATTCCATGTATTTCTTCCATGTTTATTGAGTTTAGATATTCTCTTTCTTCTAGTGCTGATATCTTAGGGCCAAACCTCATAGGAAGAGATCTTAGTGCCTTTTGAACAATTACAAATTCTTTGATTTCTTCTCCCAATCCCAAGATTGCATTTACTATGTCATCGACTCATAAAAATTGAGCAACAATATTCTCATGTTCCTTCATCTTTAGTTGTTCGAGCTAACCTCTATAAGTTTGAAGCTTTTCTTCTTTGACTTTTGAATCTCCTTCATAAATATTTCAAAGTTTGTCCCAAATATCTTTAGTGGATTTACAATGTGTAGCTTTGGTGAATATCGATTCTCCAAGGCCATTCATAAGTGAATTTGTGGCTTCGGAATTATTCTGACTAAGTTTCACTGTTTTTTCATTTGTTGGAGGAACTACTGGTGTTGTGTATCCATCTACAATTGATTGCCAAATTTTAAATCCATGTTCTTGTATATATGTCTTCATCCTTATGCTCCAAAATGCATACTTTTGTCCATCAAACTATGGTATTCCATTTTTATACATGTTGTTTCCCTCCATGATCTACCTTTCAGTGGTTAAATTGTTTTCTAAAGGAACCTTCTCTCATACCAATTGTTGGATTACTGAGAGGGAGGGTGAATCAATAATACGAAAATATAATCCTTTTTAACCATATAAGGAAAGTGTTATATCAATGTAGCATTATCATCCAATATCTACAGAGTAAATAAACAATGAACAAATGAACAATCATACACATACACAGTACACCAGTTTTTTTACGTGGAAACCCAAAGAGGGAGAAAACCAAAAAATGTGTTTTATTATATGTCTTGAAGAATTTCATTGATTGGAAGCACTAACTTCCTTTGTTTTCCAGCGACAACTGGAAGGAGGCTCCAACCCCCTATTTTCTCAGGCTACAACCTGAGGGAAGAACCAACTCCCCAATTCTCTGGCTACAACCAGAAGGAGGTTACAACCCCTATGTTCTCTAGCTATAACTGGAAGGTGACTACAACCACCTTTCCTTGCCCCATCCAACCGCCCTGACGTATAAGTAGAATGATGGAACCACTATCACACTATCACTATGAGATATACTATTGTAAAATTGTACCAATCAACCTGCACCAAACAACTTGTACCAATAACCCAAACCATGCATCAACCATGCATCAACCTGTACCTCAACCTGTACCGTAAACAAGTGCATCAACCATGCATCAACCTGTACCTCAATATGTAATCAACCTATACCATAAACAAGTGCATCAACCATGCACCAACTTGTACCTAAATCTCAACCAAAATCCCTCATCAATTTCATCATCCAAATCTGATTTATAACTCTGTAATAGAACTGGTGTATATGATCACATACCTGCAAAGCTTCCTTAACTTTAACAACAAGAGACTAGAATTTCCATCAAACTTTACTTTAGCCTCACATGACTAGTTTTGGATTAGTCAACAACCCTAACTTGAAATAATCATAACTATGTACCTGTAATGAATAAAGATCTGAAAATAGTAGACAATGTTCTTCAATGTGTTTTATGCAATTTCTCTAGGTGTCACTATTTGGAACCTCTCAGAAAAGGAGTTATAGCAAAAAATACATACCTTGTTGAATTTTGGCTTATTCTAGAGAGAAAACTTGTAGAGCGTGCCCCGCACATAATACTTAATAATGTACTACAACCAATTCTTTTGGTCTTATTGAATTTGGATTTGAAAATTGTACAAAGAATACTGAAGAATGTACTCTAACCAATTCATTTGGTCTTACTGAATTTGGATCTGTTATTAAGAAGTTATGACATTTTTACCCGAAACACCTGTTTCAAAATAGTTTCAGGACTAGCCAAAAACCCTATTTTCCATGGATTGTAACTCCAAAAATACAGCCCACAACTACATGGATATGTTTCCTCAATGGCATCCGAATTTCACAATCTGAATCATTCTAGAAAAAACTTTATTGTGAAAATGGTGAGATGACCTGTAAATAACATACCTTAGAAAGCCTCATCAAAATAATTTTTCCTCCTTTGAATTTCAACCTTATTTACTTCACCTTCCCTCTAAAATTCAATTTAAATATCCTTTGGTTACCTCATTCACCCATAGATATTCAATATGCTCAAGTGTGATTGAAATGAGAGAGCCTTGCCTCTTATTTATACTTTCATGTAGCTTCCTTAAAAGCATCTTCTAGACCACTTTGTCCACATATCCAATAGCCACTTGACTACTTAATGCATTTTCCTCATTTTAGGGTCAACCTTCTTATAACCACTTTCCATAATTAGAAATTTCTCCATTTACTTTATTGTTTGAACAATCCTCCTTGACTTTGTCACTTCACTTTATTATTTAAATAATCATCTTTGACTTTGTCACTTCACTTTATTATTTAAATAATCATCTTTGACTTTGTCACTTCACTTTATTATTTAAATAATCCTCTTTGACTTTGTCACTTCATTTTATTATTTAAATAATTTATTTTTTGCAAGAACTTTGACTTATTTGACCTTTTGGGGCTTCAAGCCAACATATGAGGGTCCTCCAACTTCGTAAGGTCATAACTCTCAATCCGTGAGGAATTATGTGACATTCCACATACCACCAGAAATGGCATGACATGTAATATCCATCTATAATAGTATTACCTAAAAATATATCAAAACTCATACCATTATACATCAAAAAAACTTGGGTCCATTACCCAAACCTTTGTGCTACCAGAATTCGCTACCGAACTTTCTTCAAGGGTTGACATGAATGACAACCAACCCAATTAATAAACACAGGAAAGGTATAACCTTGCCAAATCTAGATGGAATATCGATGAATGTGGTTCGACCCAGAGTAGCTGGTAAATTTGAGAGTGAAAGGGTGGCGTGGCCTTGTCATTGATTGAACTGGCTTAACCGATCTAACTTAACCGAGATTTTGTTTGGGTGGGAATATATAGATAGTAGGATATGGTATGAAAAGTTGATATTTCCTAACCATGCATTTAACCTTGGCATACATAAAAAACCATGGGAAAACTACCTTATCGCTACGTGGAAAGGTAGAACCCTTCGCTACTCAAGATACGACGACTCATAGTGAGTGATTGAGGGAATATGGAAGGAAATAGTATCCCGATTTATTCCCCATTTGGGCGTTTATATATTTCTCAAGGCTATGCCGAACGATTGAGTGAATAAAATAGAATGAAAGTGACGCAAGCCATCCTCGCTTGAACGCCTAATAGTTCCTCCCATAATGAAATTGTATAGAGTGAGTAGTGCAGTAACTGGCGGTTAAGACCCTATAAATGTAATGAACACTTAATTTTATTTATGCAGTTATTGGCTTTTACTGTTGCTTTACTAGGTCAGTTAATGTGTCTATAGTTCATGGGTGAATCGAATGAGACTCGGGAAGAGAAACAGAGACATTGATGGATGGATACCGGTGCCTGAGACAAGGACTCGGGACATGCTCTATTCACCTAGGCTTTCCCTTCTCCCAACAAATCATTTCTCCACCCACCAGCTCTCTCTCAGGTCTGAGTGAGTATAGGTTGGATTAATGAAGTAGAGAAAGTGGAGGTTGGATCAATGAAGTGGAGGACACTACTTACTAATACGTGAGGCGCGTATGTGAGCTTACTGATCTAATGTGTGAGGCACGTATGCGATAAGTATAATAATATTATTATATACGTGCATGTGGTATGCGATATCAGTTCCCATTACGGATAACTATGTGAGGCCCTTCGCACAACATTCTAGGACAGGGTTACGAGTTGTGTAGTGGAAGCCTGTGAGGCCCTTCGGGTAGAATTACAAGAACAAGGGACAACTGGTTAGTGTTTCCCATCAGGGTATTGTTTACAACCCATTTAGGGGGAGTTGCATCCCTTGAATGCAGGTAAGGTGATTGAGTATGCCTAGAGAGAGGAAGGTAGGCATTAGAATGAGATCTATCTTTTCCCGAATCTAAATTAAAACATCGCGATCATCGTACTGAAAGTCACATTTCCCCTCGTAATTTTGATTGGATTTTATGCCATTTTAGAATCTCTTTTTCAAGCGATGTAAAAAGAGTATTTACTATATATATGTTGTGATAGTTTTGATTGATAGATCCTGACGAGATGAAACGCTATTTGTGAGCTAAAAGGTGGGATAGCAGATGGTGGATGGTTGATGGCAGATATGGATATTGAGATAGAATGCGGATGGCTAATGGCTAAGAAAGATGGTTGGGCAAGATGGATGATGACGGATGGCAGATTAAGTGGATGGATGGTGGCTAAGTGGGATGTAGAGCAGTAACATGGGCAGTAACAAAGATATTATAGGTGGAATAGAGCCAGTAATGAGCATTAGTGGGCCAGTAAATAAATTTTCCATAAAGAAATCAAAGAGCTCCATGTAACTTAGTATCTGAAGTTAGGGGGAATTACATATACAAATAATGACCTACAACCACCATATTTTATTCCATCAATACTTGTCTAAATCTCAATTATTGGTTTTCAATCTAAGGAGCTCGGAATTTACACTTGCCTGAAGTTGGGGAAGGTGTTATCTTAAGACTATGAATTTCACGCCCTGATCTAGTGGTAAATTATCCTACTAAGGAAAATAAGACTCCCCCCAACCCCTTTGTTTCCCTCCTAAGCGCCCTAACCAACCCTCCCTCTTAAGTGCCCTACCCATTCAATCGACCCTACCCATTCAATGAGTAGTCATCTCTAAGGGCCTAACCAAGACCTTAGATCAGGGAAGGAATCATTTATAGATCGACCTAGTGGGTGAGGAGAGGGGATTACCCAACCTCAAGAGAGTGTGAGGAACCAAAGGAAGGAGATTTATTTTATTACCAATGTGTCCTCTGGAGGCTGAGCCCAACAACACCTACCTTTTATAGTGGGGGATGAAAGTGAAGTGAGGGAACCTGCCTACCTTCTATTTATCTGGCCAATATCTATACTTCCTTCCCACTCTTATATTTTCCATCTCGGGTGCCTTCCTTCTTAGACATCTGAGGGTTTGTTTGGCTAGTCAATTCCTGTAGCATTCGTGTATACCTATTTGAGAGTTCTGGCTGGTAAGGGTTCATTCTTACTGATAAGGAAGTAAGGAATCATATATTCTCTTTTCACTCTCCAATTTACCAATTCAATAGGCCATACGACTTACTGGATCTTAGCTCTTACTTACTGATCGAATCCATTTGTCTTACTTACTCAATTTATTCTATAAATTATTGGATTTCAAATACCAACCACTCTATATAAGTCCAGGTTCATAGAGGAGAATTTACCACCCCATGTAGCGAGGTTTATTAGGGGAATTTCCCATCCGAGTAGGTCAATTATTCTATATAATTTACCATCCCCATACCCATTGCTTCAGAGTGTGATCAGTCTCTCCCTCCTATCTTTGTGCATTCACGCTTTCTCCTAATCCATTTGCGCTTTAATGCCTGAGCCATCTCTCTACATATGAATGCATATTTTCGAGGAGGGTTATGCATCTTACAAATGTAATTCCTTTGCTCCAATCCCACTTTTCTTTACCTCGAAACGAAGGAAGCCCCCCATATCCCTCATTTAAGCTATAAAAAACTACCAACTAGGCATAATAATAGTAGATTCTCATACTACCAAGTAGCATAAATACACACTCATAAGTAGGAAACAGAGGAGAAACTATTCAGATTATGAAGTAATAGCATTAGGGACAGCTAGCACTACTAAACAGTTTGAGTTACTCAAAGTTAAAACCCAACACTACCCCTTCCATGGATTTTTTTCTTCCCCCATAATAATGCCCATTTTTCTTTCAATTGGGTGCTTAACACACTTTACTGTTGCAAGCCTTTTTAACACACAAGGGCCACACACATTCCCATATAGACTATATCATCAATCGGGCACTATAACCTTCACTTTACAGGCTTCCATTACTTATATCCCATACTTATTTTAGAATCTTAATACCACACTATATAATATGATCATATGATCATATACCATCAGTAACATAACACTTTCAATCATAGAACATTGGGCGACAATCTAGTGCCAATCGCAGGGCATATCCCTAGCACTAAGGGGAGGTTAGGTATGTTGGGTGGAGGAATATAGACTTTTTATGTAGTATTTGGGTCAAAATCCAATTATGGGGTATTGTGAGGCCTTGGTTGTTTATTTGTAACACACCATTCCCACATCTCCCACACCCGGTCAAAGTTTCTGGGAAGAAAAAACTATCAGCAAGCGACTAAACTCTTCTTTCAATTCCTGCAACTCCACATTATTCCTTTCACACTTTTTCCAGAGATACTCAATGATGATTTGAAATGTGGGATGATACTTGTTGTCACTTTCCATTCTCATGACCGATTCTCCCAGTGAAGAACCTCAGATCTGACCACCCCCTCTTGTTCCATCCATCCATTGGGGACATAAAGAATGGAGCTATCTCAAATGGATTCAACGTTATATAATATATTGAATGAAATATTTCACACAAATGGCTTAGAGTTTCGGTATGGGAATCTATTTTGTAAAGGGAATAGTTTGAATGAACAAATAATCGAGAATATTAGGAGTTTTCATGTTAATTCTTGTAAGATATTTCTAAACTCCATTGTATCCTTTCTCTAGTTCTCTTCTAAAGGAGGTTATAACATGGTTTGTAAGTTGAATAAATCAATATATGGCCCGAACCAAGAACCCAAAAATCAAATTCAGTCAAGCATTGGAACAGGCTAGATTTCTGAGATCTCCTTATGACTACTCTATATTTATGAATAAATCTATCCGTGGGGTGAGCGCTCCATGTCGAAGGAATTTCTTTTATGTCCATTGTGTTCCATTGTGACCAACATAAGATAAGGTCCTCCGTTGGGCTCCCTATTCATTCAATGTATCATAGATATGGTTTGTTGTCATGTCGCATGGAAAAGGAGTGAATCATTGCAACTAGTATGACCTCCGATGAGTAGAAGAATGAGTAGAATAAGAAAGGATCGTTCCAAAAGATCCACTCACTGATTTATATGGAGCTTGCTCTGTGGTCTGATTTGGATAATATGAATGCGTTATAGATTAGTAGATAAAGATGGTCAGATTCATAGATTAAGATGGTGAATTAGAATCCATAAGATAGGATTTATTGACTTTGGTGTGTGTGTGGTCATTCGACATCTTTTTGGCTGCTCAACTACATCTTGCTTGGCATGATTCTGTCCACTTGGTGTTCTTCCATATTATTTTGGGGCATTTTTGTGCTTGGGGTTATGACAGTTTCCACTAGTCTATTAGTTTAATAAATTAGTCAAGTGGACAATTGATTTGTCTCTCTTTCATGTTGCTTTCCTCATGACTAGTCAATTTGATGCCAGAACTGAACTAAAATATTTTACTGAAAGGAAGAGTTCTAAAGAAGGGGAGAGAATAAGCATTACTCAAGACAAATCTATTCTCTTGGTTACAATTCTTTTAGGACAACTACTTGAGGGAAAAAGTGGTAGGCCGACTCTATTCTCTCTGATTTACAAATCTATTAAGCCAACTGTGAGCACATTCAATTTCTGAAAACAAGGATGGAGCAGCCAAGGAATAAAGTAGGACTTTAACCTTCACGAATGGATGGAGGAATTTAGGGAGAATATGGTTTTGGAGTTACAAATTGCAAGTCTCCTGAGCTACCGAGATAAAGTGTATACAAAGACTTCCTATTGGGATGGTAAATTCTACTATGTGATGGTGGCCTATTAAGTAGTTGTAAAATCTCGTAATAAACCTAGGTCACTGTTGAGTTGAGTAAAAGGTACAAATATCCTCCTTATTTCCATGGTTTATGATATAATCTTGATTGACGTTTCCATTAATTAGAGATAATTAGGATAGAAAATGATTAAAATGTCTTCTAGAAATATTATTGAGTGATATTGGATAAATTCTAAAATTCGATTGGAATTGTTTGATTTTATTGAAGGAATAGGCAGATATCGTTAAAATAAAAGATTTTGAAGATGCGTAGACTGTTGGAAGATGAAGAGATTAAGCGCAAAGCAGTTTTGAGAAAGATTGACTCTCTATTTTAAACTTTATAAATAGTAAAAGCAATCCTGAGTATCTCTCGATCCTCAGGGTGACTTAATTTACCCATATCATTGTAATAAATAAAGGGTAATGAATCATAGAAATACATCTAAGAAATTTATCCAAGCATTCAGAACTCAGAATTTCTCTGTACAAGCATTCTTTTGTAAATGTTGTACCAATTATGGAATTAATAGAAGCTTTGGGAGTTTTCACTATTTTTGCATATTGAGTTTCTAGCAGCAGTGCTTCTGAGGACCGAGGGCCTAGTATAGAGGAATTACTATCTTAATCTATAATTGTATCGATTTTATTTCAATTCTATGATTTAAATCACTTTTGCAACAGTTAAGATGAATGCATGAGTGTGTTGATGTTTTTATAGATTAGTTGTGTTGTTTGATTACAGAAGATAGATGCTTCATTTGAATGTTACTGATTTTTGTAGTTTTTTAATCGACAATTCCTCTCATTTTCACATACGATGTTCCTTTTATTAAGTTAGCATTTGTTGTTCCTTTCGCTTAATTTATCATTTGTTGTTCCTTTAGTTTAAAGTACATTTGTTGTTCCTTTTCAATTTACAGTACTTAGATGTTCTTTCCAGCAGATTAAATAGTCATTGATAGATCAGTTTCTTAAGTACTTTCATAAATTCAATTATTGTTTCTTAGTTATATCAATTCAACAATTTAGTTAAATGCCTTTAATTCACAGCATGTTATAGATCAGATTATAATTTTGTTGAAATTTTAGCTTTAGAATTTTAATGAATGTGTGTGTTGGCACAGGGGAAAACCCAAGGTTAACGCTTTAACAACGCACCAACAAAACCCTAACTACCGGCCCTTTGGACAACACTTGCAAAGAAGATGAAGTCTCACCCACGGTAGAGGCAGGGGGGGTTGTAGGACTCAAGTGTATAATACCTAGCTGGGACACACATATGTGATCACAATACTTAACAGAGAACTTATCAATTAGCATGCATTAGTCTTTGACTCTTCTTCACATCGCAGATAAAAACCCTAATTACATAACAACACAATATTCAACAAGATCTAAGCATATATAACCATTTAGCACATAGCATTAAGTGGATATAGAATTCATTCATAGTACTGAGCACTTAGCTACTACATCATATACATCTAACATACATAAACATTATAGCACCAAGCATAAATTACATCAATAACATATGCACAAAGAAACCACAACCCAGGATATACATGATTCACCCCAACGTGGGGCTATGCCCACCAACTCTTTGTCTTATTTATTATCTTGTTTCAATCTTCTTACATGCACAGAGCCACAAAAACAAATCTGCATAGGACACAAGATCTGCACGCACTTCGCCAGATCCTCCTTCCCCAAGTTTGGATTAGCACAGAGCCTTCTTACAATCACTTACACTTAGCTCTGCAAGTTCTCAACACAATCTTGCACAAAGCCAAATAGTCATGCACTAAGCTAATATAATCACATAGATCCAACTACTGACTGACTCCTACTTACATCACCTAGCTACTTATTTATACATTAAAAATGGGGCCTAAACATGGGTAAACCCTGTTGTATCATGTTGTCATTGATGCCAATGGTTTGATTGATTGATGTCAAGTGATTGATTGATGTCAAAGGATCGATTGATTTATGATTTATGTAATATAATATGTATTGTACTAAATAAGAATGCATAGATGAAGATGGATCAATGAGTTGTCAGTGATACATGATGAAGATGGATCGATGTGGTTCCATTGGTATATGATGCATTGTTGGAAAAATGTATAGATGACTCATT
>JZKD02S2158156.1:1118548-1155908 GCA_000966675.3 Picea glauca
GATAGCAATGGTCTCTTGTAGATCATCCTTTTTGTGGATCAATGGAGAGCTTCTTGTGGGAATATATTTTGGAGTATTGATGGAGAGCTTCTTGTGAGAGATTCTTGAGAATTTTGGGTGTGGAACACTTGAGGATATTGAATATCTATAGGTGACTGAGGTAACCAAGGATATATAAGCCTAAATTCTGAGGAAAGTGAAGAAAAGAAGGCCAAAATGCAAGGAAGGATAAATTCTTTTGATGGTTCTTTCTAAGGTATGTTATTTACAGATCATCTCACCATTTTCTCTATAACTTTTTTTTATAATGATTCAGATCCTAAAATTGCTATGAAAGTGAGAAAAAATAGCCAAGTATCTGTGGTTAAAAATTAAGCTTATGGGTGGCTGTAGTTTTGGAGTTACACTCCGTGGAAAATAGGGTTTGTGGCTAGTCCTGAAACTAGTCAAAATCAGGTGTTTCAGGTAAAAACATCATAACTTCTTCATAACAGATCCAAATTCAGTGAGACAAATTGTGTTTGTTATACTAACATCTGCAGTATTCTTTGTAATAGTTTCATATCATTTCATCAAATATTTTGTGTGGGGCACGCTCTACAAGGTCGCTCTCTAGAATAAGCCAAAATTCAGCAAGGTATGCCATTTTTTCTATAACTCCTTTTCTGAGAGGTTCCAAGTAGTTCCACTTGGAGGAATTGCATAAAACACATTGAAGAACATTTTATATTAGTTTCATATCTTTATTCAGTATAGGTACAAAGTTATAATTATTTCAAGTTAGGGTTGTTGACTAATCCAAAAACTAGTCATGGTTGAGACAAGCAGTTGATGAGTTGGCACATACATGAGGTGTATAGTTGATGATGTTGGTACATATTGATGAGTCATTTTTGATGATTGGTTGACACATGATTGGTATATACTTGGTACATGGCTGGATGCACTTGTTTATGGTACAGGTTGATTACAGGTTTTTTGGCACATGTTGGTGCATGGTTGATGCTATTGTTTATGGTATAGATTGATATCTGTTGAGAATTGTTGCCTCATCTCAGTTGGTGCTAAGAATGAAAGATGAGTCTTGCATATAGAGCTGGTGCTCTTGTAGAGTTTTACTCTATTTAGTTGTTGCTGATAAACCCCAAGGATTGTAGTCCGTAATAAAATGAAAATTGTACATACATCTTGTGTTCTTTGTGTTTGTTATGGTGATGAATTGTTGATGATATATTGATGATACATGTTGTTGATATGTGCTCACATCTAACTGGTTATAAATGACAACAATGGGTTATGAATAAATGTTGAATGCTAATTGATGAGTTTTTGTGCAAGAAGGAAGTTTTGGGAAAAAGAGCCCCACACTCATTCACCCCCCCTCTAAGTGTGGTAGGTGTGTCCAACAAACCCATGGGCTGACATCCCATACCCATTACATAAACCCTTACACCCAAAAATCCCAAAAGAGGGGGAGAGATCCCACAATCTTCGCTTCACCTGGGCGTTTTGTCTTCGACCAACCTGTCGAAGTCCCAAAATTGGTCAAGGGAAAACAATCCCCCAAAAATTACCTGTGACTTATCTTAAGTCACTCTGATTTGGGCAATTTTTCTTCGAAGGCCTCGAGCTTGGATCAAGCTGATTCGACCTGTTGCTTCAAAAAAGCATCCTGCATGGTGAACTCCTGAATGAATTTCTCAGTGATAGGTACTTCCAAGTATTGTTCCACCATGGTGACCAGTTGTTCCAGCTCTGCATCTCATCCTTCAATATCTTCAAAAAGTGTGTGGGCTTCATCATCCATTGGTTGGAGTCTCTGGTCACTTCTATGACTCTACTATGGATGGCATTGACTTGTTGTTGGACCGTGTGCACCTCTTGTGACCTTTCCATCTTCTTGACTACTGACAATAGTTTCAGTTGTGCTTGTACTGTCACTGCTTGTTTCTTTGTTGGAGCTTTGACTCCAATGTCCTTAGTTTTGGGTCCTCTACAAGGCACTCATAGGTCCTTTCACTTTTGTTAGTGAGTTGCTTCCACTCGCACACCAATGCCTTGATTATTTCTACTATGCCCCTGGTAGTTTCTTCTCTCTGGTCCAAGACTTCTTGCATAGTGCTTGGTACTGCTTGCAGTTCGATCTTTTCTACTCTTTGTTGAAGTTGTTGAATGGCTTCAGCGAGCTTCCCCAGTTGGCTCTTCATTGTCTCTTCTTCTATCTATGCCAGGCCTGACACAGAGCGAAGTGCTCTAGTGACTACCTCCTTAAATCCCATCTATTCTGCAAGCAATTGTTCTTTTTCCTTATGGATCTGCACTCTATCCTCTACAAACTTCTCTTGGATGTCATATTTCTCTTATTGTGCAATCTGACGTTGCTCTAGAGATTCCTCCTTCACTTTCTTCAATTCCTCTATGGCCTTCTCTTTTTCTTCCTAGACACAATGAAGGTGAGCCTCTATTACATCTTCTAGTCTGTGTATTTGAGCAGGCTCATCTCCCACTTCTATACCTTATGATCATGATGATGTAGTAGATACTGTGTGAATCGAGTAGAGGGCTTGTTGTACCCCTTTCAGCTCCATTTCAATCCTGTCATACATTGTCTCTTGATTTTCTTCGTTGCACTGCAAAATATCCTATGAAGTGTCTATTACTGTGATGATGATGAGATCAATGTCATCCACTATAAGCACAGTCTGTAACTGGGGCTTACTGGCTCGTGACTTATTTCGAGCTGAAGGCTTCTTTGGGGAAACCTTTCTTTTCTTGGATGATTCAGTCTCTATAAGGAGATATTTAGGCGGTGTCACTTCACCCTGTTCCTATTTGTTTTCTTCCCCTTCGTTATCTTCATGGTCTACTTTGTCATCTCCTCCTCCTCCTCCTAGTGAGTCTGGTATAGCTTCCTTTGATGTAATGTTCATTTCATGTACTTCTTCCTTATTCTTCCTTCTATTGCTACTAGTTCCATAATACTTCAGGACTTCTGATAAGGTCGGGGTTGGAGAGTTCTTTTTATTCGACCAGTACAAGGAACTCTACAGGCCATTCCTTAGTTATTTCTTCCATGTCCTCCCTTGTGAGTTTGTAATAGGACAAGAGATCTTCCTTGTTTTCATCCTCGTGCATAGTGATGTAAATGAAATTCCTGTCTGTGTGTAACTTTGCAAGTGGTTGGAACCTATGCAGTGTATTTGGCATCATGCGAGGGAAGGATTCAATGGCCCTCTTAAGTTGCAGATAATAGGTGTGGAACACCGCATTCGACCTCCATTTTTTTTCCATGTCGCTCGAATACCAAAGGGTAGTGAACCTCATGGCGAGGGGTTCAAACGGCTCGACTTCAAGCAAGGTGGCTCCTTCCAGCATCTCCCAAGCGATGAAGGAAATGAGAATTAACAACCAGCTTAAGTGAAAATCATAGCCCTGGTCTTACGCTTCGCAACAATCTTTCTCTAATTGGTTGACGAGGTAGCTCGCTCAGTTCATCTACATCCCTTCGATGCACTTTCTTGTGAGGTCGACGATGAACCCCATGACCTGCATTGGTCTATTCTTCATGATGAGATTACCAACGATCAACTGGCAAGCTAGGTGCACTATGCCATTTTGGATGGAGGCTACCTTGTAGCCCCACCTCCCCTTCTCTACATCACCATAGGTGTCTTTTATGCATTGCGCCAAGGCGCGATCTGCAACCTTCCCTAGGTAAAAATCCTGAGGGTATGGTCCTTTCATGCTCAATCTGGTGATTTGATGGATCAGTGTCGGATCTACGGTGATGTGCCTATCCAACCACAGATAACCACCATGGTAGCAAGAAAGGAGGAGTTTAACACACGCTATAACCTCTTGATGTCTGTCGAAGTGTGTTATCCTCATCACATTAAGGATTATTGATCTCATGATGTCCATGGTCCACGGATGGGGGACTATCTTTGGCTTCTTCCTCATTTTCTTTATCAAGTACTTATGTGGGGAGAGAATTCCATAATTCTTGCGATCTACTAAGTTGAAATCATTGATCTTGAGAGTCAGAATCTATCCCAACTATGATCTAATTCTATGTATCCCCTTCAAGAGGTACATAGTGATCAGTGTATAGTTGAAGTCTCTCGGGATGATGTCACGACTAACCGCGCCAGCTAGAGGCGGGATATAGTCAAGATGGATTTATGGGATGAGGKTTATGTTTGCCAAGTCATTGTGATGCTTGCTCCATTTCTCTATTGCAGTTCGAGAGGGTCCAAATCGATGTGCAGTCAATGGAGAGGCTTGAAATCCTCTTGTTGATGGGGCCTGTGTTCCTATGAACATGACCTTCTCCACCATAAGATCGATTAAAATTTCCTCTACGGACTTGTCCACTGCACTGCATTCGCCCAACATGCACGCTCGTAATCAAATATTTTGGGCAGGCGAACTAACAATCAAGGTACTTGAACGAGTGGTGTGGTCTCAATAAGAACAACACGATAATTAGTTCTCTATGGGCTCGGGTAATTACAATTTGCAAAAGTGTCCTCGGTGAGATGTTCAATGGATTAAAGAGATAATGTTCACAACAGATTCCTCCAACATTAGGGATGCCTCAATCCATCCGTTATGGCGCAGTCTCAATGGTCCAATGGCGATCTTTCTGGACATAATCATGTTTCTATCCATTCCAGAGCATCATTCTAATGGTTGGGACGCCTCCAATGGTCATATTGCTTTGTTGTGGTGAAGTGCCAGTTTGCGTTGTTATGTTATTTCGGCGAGGTTCTAGTTCTGCAATCCTTCCTTCTACGAAGTCTTCTCTAGAACTTTCGACAATGTTTCTAACTTTTCTTTCTTCTTGTTGATCTTTCTAGCCTTCTTTCCCGTGGTCTGTGTCACTAGGTTCCTATTTCCATTTCTATTCTTATCTATTCTTAGCATAGTAACTTCTCACTGCTGAGGGTCTTTTACAGGGTTCAAGGGTAATACTTCTTCTGTTACTATTTTTGGAGTAGGTTCTCTTCTCTCCTAAATGGATAAGTTATTTAAGCCTTCTTGCATTATTTCAATTTCGACAACCAGGTCTCTATTCCTTACTTGCTTCAACTTGTCCTCCTGTTCTTTTATTAAGTGTGCTATTCTCCTAGACATTAAATATCTTAATTCTTGTTTTTTATATTCTATAGCTTCCTCTTCTTCTTTCCTTTGGATCTGGTCTTTCTCAATCCATGTCCCTAGCAAAAGAGAAAAGAGGGCTTTGTTCTCAACAAACTTAATAACCTCGAATACTTCTTCTGTCGATGTTCCATGAGAAACCATGGGTATATGGGTGAGTGTTCCACGTAGGGTCATCATCTTTCCTTTAAACAATCCTATTCATCTTAGTGAAGGAACCATAGCAGGATTTCGCAAAATTTCCCAAGTACTTTCTATCATGATATTCACCTGTCTTTCCTCATCCGGAACACAGTCTATGTCGAAGTCTCGTATTCTTGTTTCTATGCACTCCTTCTCTTTTAAGATCTCTGATAAACTGATGTCTCTGTGATCATTCAATGTTTCTTTTATCTGCAATAATATAGTCTCTGATTCTTTCTGGTGTTCTAGAATATTCTTAGTCTTATGGCTTTATTGTCTTATATTCATCTTTTCAACTTTAGCAATCATTCTAGGGAAATCCAAAACTTCATGGCCAACGTCTTTACAACAAAGAAAAATAGGGTCTCTACCAGGGCATTCCTTAGCAAGATGTCCTGGTCTTCTACAACTATAACAAAGAGTCAATCCTCTCTTTCTCTTAAATGATCCCCAACCTTTCCTGTACTATGCACTGGTATCACAATGATGAACCTGCAAAAAAATATTTCTATGATCCTGCATCCACTTGTTAGTCCAAACATTCTTTCTATGCATAGTAATAACATATCTTTCACTATTTATATCAGATCTATTCATTTCATATCTTCTTTCTTCTAGCTATGCCCTAGTTTTCAGGTTAGGACAAAATCTATAAAGCATACCTAGATCCATTCTCTTGAAACAAAATATTCCACGTATCTTACCTTTATAAGAGAAAAAATATTTAAGATCTTACCTCTTTTCTTCAGATATGATTCCCTTCTTAGCACAGAGCTTCGCAAGTCAAGTAGAATACTGCACACCATAGCAGTAGATCTATGCACACAACTTTCTCTTTTCTCCAGTTCCCAACAATCACAATTTTAGGTCCTAGCAATGAAACCATTTGTTGGCACAGGGAAAGACCTAGGGTTCAACACTTCAAAAATGCACCAACAAAGCCCTAACTACCAGCCCTTTCGGCAACACCTGTGAATCAGATGAAGTCTCACTCAAGGTAGAGGCAGGGGGGTTGTAGGACTCAAGTGTCTACAACCTAGCTAGAACACAAATATGCGATCACAATACTTAATAAAGCACTTATCAATTAATGTTCATTAATCTTTGACTCTTATTCACATCGTAGATAAAAACCCTAATTACAAAACAACACAGTATTCAACAAGATCTAAGCATATCTAAGCATTTAGCACTTAGCATTAAGCGGATATATCATTCATTCATAGTACTAAGCACTAAGCTACTACATCAAATACATCTAACATACATAAATATTATATCACCAAGCATAAATCACATCAATAACATATGCATAAAGCAACCACAACACGGGATATATGTGGTTCACCCCAACGTGGGGCTACGTCCACCAACTTTTCATCTTCTTTATTATATTCTTTCAATCTTATTACATGCACATAAACAAAAAATAAACTCCGCATAGGATAGGAGATCTGCGCACACTTCGCCAGATCCTCCTTCCTCGAGTTTGGCACAACACATATCCTTCTTACAATCACTTTCACTTAGCTCTGCAAGTTCTCAACATAATCTTGCACAAAGCCAACTAGTCATGCACTAAGCTAATCTGATCATATAGATCCAACTACTGATTGAATCCTTCTTACTTCGCCTAGCTACTTATTTATACAATACAAATGGGGCCTAAACATGGGTAAACCCATGGGCTGACATCCCATACTCGTTACATAAACCCTAACACCCAAAAATCCTGAAAGAGGGAGTGAGATCCCACGATCTCCGCTTCGCCTGGGCGCTCCATCTTCGACCAGCCTTTCGAAGTCCCAAAATTGGTCAAACATGACCAAGGTTCTCCAAAACTTGGTCAAGGGTCAACAATGTGAGGAATTTGATTGTTGATGAACTCATATTTGTTTTTACTACACAATTTTTGCCTCTACAACTATCTGCATAGACTTTGTTGATATTCTTGAAATAAAAGACGAATCCTCGGGTTGAAAAATTAATGTTAAACTAAGGTTGTTTTAGGACATATTTAGAGCCCAACATTTTGGCATTTTTGTCGGGGATAATGTCAAAGATAGAATAGTTTGTGTCTCTGGAGGATGAGGTATTGAAAATGAAAGGTAAGAACCTACGTAGGAAATAAGTAAAATGATTATGACAACGCCTACCTTTAGTTGATAGATAGAGTTCATATAGGTACTTAGAATTTTGTGTGAAGTATGTATGACTAATAAGAAAGAACCTAAAAAACCAAAACCCCCACCAAAAAATACAAAAGTTCGGGGCTTGAGCCCCCTCTGGAAGAAGAACTTTCATAGACGACATCATCTGAAAAGATGAATATCAAGCCTCATTTGGACCCTGGAAAGGTTCAACCCGAATCCCTTAGGAAACAAATTCACCAACTACAGCCCATGTTAAGGTTCATCGCAGAATTGAAGGGACTGAACAAAGTTTTCAAGATACAGATCTTCCACCTCTCAACTCTTTAGATGAGGGAAACTCTTGTAATCTAGAAGAAGGAGAAGGGGAGACCAGCAGGGTTGCCAAAGAAACCCAATCACCACCACCTGATCCTGAATCTCCTATTATAGGAGAAGGTATACCTAAAATCCTAGATAGAGGTAACGTGATTAAATCCCCTAGGGGATCAAGTAATCAATCACCCCAAATAGAACACCTAGGCCAAGAAATTCTTGAATATTATTGGCATATTTTCAACCAAATGGCACAATCAAATCAACCACAAGCCTAGACTTCCACTTTAAAATATCTGATAGTTTATCCAGTTGCTAATGCCCCCATGAAAGCCATCCCATTACAAAACCTGACAACCTTTCATGGATTAATTTCAGAGGACCCTGATGCATTGTTATTTGAATTTGATGTCATGTGTAGAAGATATTACTACACCTCTGAACCTTGAAAATTGAAGTTGTTCCCTTCCACCTTGAAATGAGAAGCCTTGCACTGATTTATGGGATTAGGAGGAGGAACCATAAATTCATGGGATGAAATGAAACAAACTTTCCTCACAAAATATCAGGATTATTATAGAACCAGGGATCTAAAAGAAAAAATATTTCAAATGACTGCAAAAGAAAATGAGACACTAGAGGAATATGCTGAAAGATTTCAGTATAAATTGCAAAGATCATCGTACAACACACTACCAGTTGAGGTACATAAAGACACTTTGATAAAAGGAATGAAGGATGAATGGTTAGAAACATTGAATTTAATGGGGAAGGGTGATATTTATCAAGAAACTTATGATAATATTATCTTATTCTGCATCAGGTGCTCACGTGGAAGTACACGGACCAAATCAAGAATGCGGGATCCCCTCACCAGAAATAAAAACATTACTAGTGGGGGTGTCACACGAGCCGAAGTTGATAATCTATTAGAGAATTTCAAAACTGATATTTTGAGTACTCTGACTACACAATTGGATGTTTTGCAGGCTAAGCAGAAACAAGCAGAAGAAAAACAGTCCTTAGCCATATTTTGTCACCGATGCAAAAAGAAACATGGCCCAAGGGAATGTCCTTTGGATGCAGTTCAGGTGTGCACTATATGTTCCAAATACCATGAAACAAAGCAATTCCCATCACTCCCAGGATTAAAATTTGTCTTTAAAGAGGCAGAAGAGGAAACAAAACTAGTATATTTGATGGCTCAGCGTCGCCAATGTCAGGCTTGTCCCCCAAGTATGCTACAAGATCCTTCCTCTTTCTTTTCTAGACAGTATAATCAACAACAAAATTATGGAAACACATGGTAGGGCCAACCATTTTCTAGCCCTACCTAGAAGTCCCAGCAATATCCTACTGCACCCTGTCCAAACCAATCTACTACAAATCCCACCTGGCCAAATCAATCTGCTAAAAATACCACCTGGCCTAACTTGCAATACCCTACCCCATCCTCTAAAAATCCAAGTAATAATCCATATCCTTCACAATGGACTAGAAAAACTACCCAAGCCCCCAATTGGAATCATAACTGGCAGCACCCCATGGAGATGACCAATCAACCCTTGGGGATGGATCCTTAAGATCAACCCACTTTACAAGCACCACTCCAATTACTCCAGAACCCTCAACTTACAATGCATCCTCAATTACCAGCTCAACCCAATCCAAATCCTAACAATAGACCATCCCAGATTGTACAAATTATTGATAATTTGGATGGGGAAATAAAATCAATAGGGTGCAATGAACTTCATCTAAGGTCAAGGCACATAATTTCTCCTAAAGAAAGTAACGCTCACCAAGAGCAAGAGAATGAAAATAATATACAACCAACAATAACACCCTCGACTATGGTCATAATAGAAGAATTAGAACAAGGGGGAAATACAGTCGAACCACAAAACCATGATGAGGATGTGATTCCTCCTCCCCCGTTTCCTAAAAGGTTAATGATAGAAAAACCAGTTGTATATTATAACTTTGATATTGTAGGGGAACTAAAGAATCTCTATGTTAATATACCACTCCTATAAGATATCCTAGACATCCCAATTTATGCAAAGACAATTAAGGAATTATGTGGGAAGAAGCCTATTAGGAAAGCTAAAAATACATCAATTGTTCATGTAGTAGGAGCCTTGTCGGATCTTATTCTGGGAAAGAAGGAGTCGATCAAGTGTACAGACCCATGGAATCCTGTGGTGAAAATGCAGATTTAGGCTTGTTCTATTCCAAATACACTAGTAGATTTGGGGGCAACCATTAATATCCTGACCATCGAGACCTGTAATATCCTGAGTGTCACCTCCTTCGAACCTACTTCAATTATGTTACAATTGGTTGATAGATTAGTGGCTAAACCAGTCGACACATTACAATATATAGAAATATCAGTCAACTCTTGGGAATACCCAGTTGATTTCCTCATTATCATCCTAAGAAGTGGACTCGATGGACACCCATTAATACTGGGATGACCATAGCTTGCAACAATAGATGCATACATAGGATGTCGCACAGGAAGCATGACTATTTCTAGAGGAAGTGATACAAAGAACCTCATTCTATATCCTCCATCTAAACCAAGTCTGTCTATTACACATCAGCAGTTGCCACCACCTAGATATCCAAAAAAATATCTATGACCTCCTCTGACATTGGAAGAAGCTCTCAAACTCAAGAACCATCTACAAGATGATGTGATTAGTAGCTTCATTAACAACCCATCCATTATAAGAAATCCAACATGTAAAATTTTAAAAGTTGTGTTAGATAATGAAGCACAGGGAGATCCTTTGGAAGAATTGATGGCACAACAGATCCCCACTACTGTTGTCCATAACAAAAAATCAGATGAAATTTCACCAGGGAGGTTTCTGAATATTAATGCTAATTTAAATGACCAAAAACAACACAAATTGATTCAGATCCTTTCCAAATATCAACAGGATTTTGCTTGGGAATATCCTGACATGAAGGGCATCGATCCCCAACTCTGTACGCATCATATCTATATTCAGAAAGATGCCTAACCTATCCGACAACCCTAATGAAGATTGAACCCTCATCTCATGGATGTTGTTAAAGAAGAGTCACAAAAACTGTTGGATGTTGATTTTATATATCCTATCTCAGATAGTCAGTGGGTTTCCCCACTAGTAATCATCCCCAAGAAAAATGGGAAATGGCGAATTTGTGTAGACTACGGAGAACTCAACAAAGGTACCTAGAAAGATCACTTTCCCTTACCCTTTATTGATCAAGTCTTTGACACTTTAGCAAGGAATCAATTCTTCTCCTTCCTAGATGGTTTTAGTGGCTATAATCATATCCAGATTCCTCCGAAAGACCAATATAAAACTACATTTACATGTCCCTGGGGTACCTTTGCATATAGAGTATTTTCCTTTGGATTATGTAATTCTCCAGCCACATTCCAGAGGGCCATTCTAAGCATATTTTCTTATCTAGTTAATGAAGGACTTGAAGTTTACATGGACAATTTCACCCCTTATGGAACTTATTTTGATCAACCTCTGAGCAATCTAGAGAAGGCACTTGAATGATGCATTGCTACTAGGTTGTGTTTGAGTCATGAAAAATGTCATATGATGATGACCGAAGGTGTGGTACTGGGGCACTATGTTTCTGCAGAGGGAATCAAGGTAGACCCAACAAAATAGAGGTAATGCTTAATATGCCTACACCCCGTACACAAAATAAGGTATGTAGCTTCCTTGGCACTGCAGGAAACTATCGTGGATTCATAAAAACAATTTCAAGAACAATTGTACCTTTACATGCTTTAACTAGCAATGCATAATTGTAGTGGTCTGACAAGTATGATGTTGCATTTGCAGGACTTAAAACGCTGGTCTCAATGACACTGGTGCTGAGAGGACCAAACTAGAAATTGCCATTTCATATTTCTACGGATGCATCGTATATCGCCATAGGTGTTGTCCTTGGACAGGAAGAAGACAAGAAACCTTATGCTATTTATTTTATTAGCAAAAATCTCACTCCCGCTGAATTAAATTATACAGTAACAGAAAAATATTTTTTAGTCGTTATACATGCAAATAAGCATGTCCAAGCCTGCGATAGTTGTCAAAGGATGGGTCCACCCGACCAAGCTGATGAAATTCCCCTGCAAGAACAAATAGTCGCAGAACCTTTTTAAATATGGGCATTGTATTTTGTTGGCCCCTTCAATCCAAAATCAAATTAGAAGGCTTATTTTTTAGTTGAAACAGACTATATGACCAAATGGGTAGAGGTAGTAGCCTTGTCAAATGCAACAGAGGGAGAAATCATTAAATTTATTTTTGTATTATTTGTACGCTATGGATTACCCAGGGAAGTAATCATTGATGGAGGGTTGCAATTTACAGCCCATAGAATCACAACCACCCTGTGTAATTATCATATTAAAGATAGAGTTACTTCCCCTTATCACCCACAGGAAAACGGACAAGTAGAAAGTACCAATAAATTCTTGGAGGCAATTTTGACAAAAATAGTCTCAACAAACCATCATAATTGGGAAGTCGAGCTTCCAAATTCCTTATGGGCTTGTCGCACGACATGGAATAACACTACTGGTTATTCTCCTTATCATCTAGTCTATGGAAAAGAACCCATATTCCCAATTGAATTTGAGATCAAGACTCTAAGGATGGTCGAAGAGATTGAAATGGATCTTACAGAGGCACATAAACAACGCTTACAACAGCTCAATGAGTTAGACAAAGTATGATTGTTCACCCTACAATGCACAACTGTTATCCAATACCAGAGAGATAGCTGGAACAATAAACATATCAAAAGTAAATTCTTCCAGAACAGTTATTGGGTGCTTCTCTATGATTCTAGATTTTAGTATTTTCCTGGAAAATTACAGACAAGGTGGTTCAGACCGTATGAAATCCATGAAGTTCATGATAATAACACTGCTACCTTAGTCACCATCCATGGATCAGGTTCTCCTTTTCTGGTAAATGGACATCGATTACGACTCTACCATCAGCCACTTTCAAAAGAATCATTTTGCCAAGAAGTAAGTAAGGACCCTACTGTTCAGATTTTAGCTGGCAGGGAAGGTAACCCAACAACCTCAACTTTATAAAATGATGATTTTTATCAGCACTGTACATATTGTGTATTGCTTTCTTCACAGATTTGATTAATTTTTTATCCTTTTACTTTTTAGTAAAAGTCACTTGAGAAAATAAGAACTAGAAAAGATCATTGTAAATGAATATAATTAGCACGTTTTTCTGTTCCTATAAAAACCTACTAAATATAAACCCTGTTTTCATAGAGAATGAACATGTCATGTTCCACAACAAAAATCAGGCAACTGAAATGAATGAATGACACTAGAAAACCATCCTTCGATTATTGAGTAAGCCTACCCATAAAAATTGAATGAATTTAGTTGATGACTAATCAATCCTAGATTCACTAAAACAAAAATGACTGTGGGAGGTTTACAATCACTTAAATTAGATGGTTAAAAATTTGAACATCATCATTTTTTCTTAGTTGGAATGGAACAAATTTCTTTCCCTTCGTTCAATTCTTGTTCCCTTTGCGCATGATTGTCGTTTATTTTTAAAAGAACAACTATCGTTCCCTTCGTACGATTGTTGTTCCCTTCGTACGATTGTTGTTCCCTTTGCAGATAGTGTCATCCATCTGAAAGTAATGACTGTCGTTCCCTTTGTTACAACAGTTATTTCGTTTGTCGTGATTGCCGTTCCCTTTGTGAATAGATTTGTTCATTCGGAAGGAACAATTGTTGTTCCTTCTACGTTTTTCCTTATTGTTGTTCCTTTTTCTCAAAAGTCACAATTCTTTTCTCATGAACAAGCATACTATTATTACATCAGTCACTCCTCTGGGTATGACCCTCACTAATTCATTTTCATCAGCACTACTTCTAATAATCATAAGTAACGATTTTTCATTTTTGTGTGGACTATCTAGCATACCTTATCAAACTGTTTTTGGATTAATTTCTTTGAATTATCTTGAAAATTGTTCATATCCATTAAGAACCATAATTCGTTTATTTCCCCTATATATATACAGATACTTTAATGATAATATGCCTTCATATTATAATAAGGAGTCTAAAGAACATTTTTTTACTTGGAATTCTTACACTTCTTACTCCATACCTCACTCTTAAGTAGTATATGAGCCTCCCTTGATAGAACCTAAAAAAATGGAAACAAAACAATTAAATATAAGTAAAGTAATATAATTCTCCCACATAGGATAGAGGGTCTCATCATGAGCCAACCTACCATGATCATAGGATAATAACATAAGTGGCATTCCCACTCTGGCTACCAAACCAGGGCAATGTCCTTTGGCATTTTTTTCGTCAAAGGAAAAGAGGTCTCATCATGAGCCGATTTGTTCACTTAAGTTATGATCTAGTGAGTGGCATTATCGTTATCTGGCTACCAAACTAGGATTGTGGTATTTTTGGAAAAATATGATTCAAACTATTTATTAAGGATACAGGCTCATCTATGGGTTAAAAGGAAACTCTATCGAGGTTGCGGATGCCTGCTGGTAGCAGTGGCTTTGCCTGTGATATCGAAGATTATCTTTATTACACCAAGTTTTTTGTGTGTTCCTAGATTTTCTTTTCTAAAAACGAGGCTATCATTTTGGTTATATCCAATAACAAGGGGGATTTACAACGTTATGATATATGAAACATTTTTAAAATACGTGAAAAAATTTAAAAATTATTCAGAACCTTTTTCCTTAAACGTTTTTGAACATAGGTATGTCAATTTGAATTTCCCACGCAAAGTGATGATTGTTCATAATTACCGTTAAAGTGATTTTGAAGGATATTAATTATTGTTTTCTTGGTGGTGACGATGGTGTAGCAATCATTCCTCACTCGAACTACCTAACATTATTACACTCGTACATTTTGATGATCGAGGTCGACCTTTCCATTTATGAGGGGGAAGATATTCTACAAATTTTTCGATAGATCATAATGATTGTCATAAATGGGAAAACTCACATTTTTATATACACTTGTTGTTCTAATGATATTTGTTATTTCTGGTAATATTTTTTCCAAAGCTGGTTGAACTAAGTTGTAGAAGGAAACAATAGTTGTCCTCATTTGTTCACAGAAGCAATGGGTGACCAAAGTGTATGCCGAGAGCCCACGTTACTATAGGTAACTGACCAGGCACGAGAAATTTTACATCATATGGATTGGACAAAATATTTCACCATATTGTAGGGATATGACACAAATATCATGCTAGTGTTTTTCCAGAACTTGCAGAGAGGACTCTCTGTGGTCCGAGACATACAAATTCTGGTCACTAAGGAAATTATAGTGGAGTTTACGGGCCTCCCCAATGAAGGAATACAGTGGATGGGGAAGTATACAGTGCTCAAGGAGGCTGTGGAATGTTTCGTAGAACCTGGAGAAGAAATCAATAAAAAGAGGAAGGGAATCAACCCCACCACTCTCAGCGAGCCATGGAGGGAGTTGGAAGGAGTAATACAAAGGTATATCACCTTTGATGGGAGGTACAATGTGGTGCGGCCATGCTTTTTAGCAGCGCTAAAACAAAGGTTAGTAATAAATTTCTCATTTTTCCTAAATGTCATGTTACATGATGTTGTTGCAAGAACTCGGAAGGCTAAAGACCCTATCACCATAATTATTCACCATGGACTAGTAAAGTTAATAGTAACAGGGCCCTAAGCCAAACTCAAATAACTTGGGGTGATCTAATCGAGGATTATAGGCCCCTAAAAATTGAACAACCCAAAATCCACCAAGAAAACCCTCATAGAGAATTGAGATAGCTCAGGAAGAAGGAGGCAGTGCCTAAATGGAAGTTCCATTACCCTAGCCTGAAATTGAGACATCTCAAGAAGAAGGAGGAAGTGCCCAAATGGAATTTCCATTACCCCAGCCTAAAATTGAGACAACCTAGGTTGGAAGAGATAGTGCCCAAATGGAAGTTCCATCACCCCATCCTGAAATTGAAGCAGACCCCATCCAACAAGAAGAAACATCAAAGAAAAAGAGAAAAAGGACACTTGTTGTTCCTGAAAAATCCAGTGTGAAAAGAAGAATAAGTAAAAGGATAACACAACCTAGAGAAACCAAGGAAATTGTACAGGCAGAACAACCCTCATGGGAAAATATTCAGGGAATTGAACAGACAGAACAACCCTTACAGGAAAATACTCAGGAAAATACATAGACATCACTTGAAAGCCTTACATAGTAGTTCTTCAAACTTTATGAGGTAGAGATGGATATAGTATTGGGGAACTTAGGGACATCAGTCACCAAAGACACAAGAAAGTTTGAAGAAAACCAAGAACTGACTTCCTCTTCAAACCCTTCTTTGGACCTTCCTGGCATAGAGATGACATTCCCCAAAGATACAGAACATCCATAACCTCACACAGAGGTAAACATCCCTGTAGAATAGACAGACCACACATAAGAAACAGGGGAATAGTCATTAGCTGATCAAAGTGAGTAAAACCTTAACATTCCTCATAAACAGAAAACAATAGGCAAAGGCCACAATAAAATAAAAAAATTGAAACAGGAAAACAAGCTATTGAGGAGAAGGGTTAAAAAAATTAAAGTACTAAAGTAGAAAGTTGGTAGACTCAAAGAAATAATTAAAGAATTAAGGAAACAATTGGAGCAAGGTGATAAGGCCTATGAAAGGAAGAAATCCAAAAGGCCTAGAACATAGGGAAGGAACCCACTTCTTAAGAGGACAAGTTGGAACACAAACAGAGTTGCATGCCCCTAAAAAAACAACAGAGATGGAAGCTCAAACAGATATTCCAACAACAGAGGAAGCAATTGTTCAAAATGAAGAAGTAATTTCTTTGGAAACACATGAAATGGAAACTCAAACATAGATTCCAGTAGTAGAAGAAACAAATGCCCAACCTGAGGAAGTGCTTCCTACAAATTTTCCTTCTCCTTTAGAGAGAATTTATGCAGAGACCTAGACAGATGCCCCAGCCACAAAAGATATGGTTGTTCAGATTGAGGAATTATTTCAGTCCCCTGAACATGATGTTGTTATTAGCAGGTTGGAGGCATAACTGATGCAATCCCAACAAGTCCTGACTCAAAGTAGAGATGAAATGGTAACCATGGAAGAGCATTAGAGAGTTGTCAAACAACTTAAATCCATGTCAACAATAGAGAACGAGACTTTTGTTGACCTAAGCAGAGCTCAAGGGAAGGTGAAGAAAGTATAGGGCTAGTTAGAAAAATCTTTGGAGAAAATCAAAGAAATTTTATCTATCTATTATGATACAGTAGCCTGTAGGGATCCTGCTACCAATTACACCTTATTTTTATTGGAACATTATTTGTTGCTAAGGATAAAAGCTATAAGAGCAGGCAAACCAATTGATTTCACCACTATTTCTGAGTTTGTTTCATGCTTTAGAGAACAAGAAGGAGTGCAATACTTTATGTGTGAGCTATACCTTCACAACTTCATCATGGGAGAAAATAGAAAAGATAACCCTAATCCTTTCATTGGGGACATACAGTTTCAAGCATTCTTGTCTTTTACCAAGAACCAAACTAGATGGGCTAAAGCACACAAGGTTTTTATGAAAAGGGAGACTAGGCTAGACCTCTGGATCAGAGGGGAACCTCCTAAATCCTTTCCAACCATTATGTAGCACATAACATTCATGAAAAGGGAAACGGTTGTAGAATCCTTAGCCCCTATCCCCCAACAATTTGTATGTTTAGGTATACCATATTTTAGGGAGCTTAAAGAAGAAGCTATTGATTGTTTTAAACTAATATGGGATGCCTCCCCAAATGCAGTCAAGAATAGGGAACCTTTTCACTTCAAACAATTTCATACAACTACCTTCAGGTTGGAGAGATATGACTAAATGATCCTGGACAAAGGACCTTCCTTGATTGGGTGCAGATATATTCCTCCTATTATTTGGTATCCTCTAGAAGGTTACCACAGTTATTACATATCAATAGGAAGAAGTAAGAAGTTTCTTTTGAGGAGCTCAAAAGTAAGAGTGGGTTAAGGAGACCTAGTGAACAGACCTCTCCTCATTTCAACCTCATTGTTTTACATGTAAAATATTTGCTTGCATGAGGACATGCAAGAAGGTAAGTTGGGGGGTATGTTAAGTTGAGGAAAAGGTACAAATATCCTCCTTATTCCCATGGTTTATGATATAATATTGATTGAATTTTCCATTAATTAGAGATAATTAGGATAGAAAATGATTAAAAAGTCTTCTGGAAATAGTATTGAGTGATATTAGATAAATTCTAAAATTCGGTTGAAATTGTTTGATTTTATTGTAGGAATAGGAAAATATCATTAAACTCAAAGATTATGAAGATGCGTAGAGTGTTGGAAGATGAAGAGATCAGGCGCAAATAATTTTTGAGAAAGATTGACTATCTATTTTTTAAACTTTATAAATAATAAAAGCAATCCTGAGAATCTCTCAATCCTCGAGATGGCTTAATTTATCCATATCATTGCAATAAATAGAGGGCAATGAATCATAGAAAGACATCTAAGAAATTTATCCAAACATTCAGAAATCAGAATTGCTATGTACAAGCAGTCTTTTGTAAATGTTGTGCCAGTTATGGAATTAATAGAAACTTTGGGCGTTTTCACCATTTTTTCGTATTGAGTTTCTAGCATCATTGATTCTAAGGACTGAGGGGCTAGTATAAAGGAGTTATTGTCTCAATATGTAATTGTATTGATTTGATTTCAGTTCTGTGATTTAAATCTCTTTTGCAATAGTTAAGATGAATGCATGAGTGTGTTGATGTTTTTATAGATTAGTTGTGTTGTTTGATTACAGAAGATAGATGCTTCATTTGAATGTTACCAATTGTTGTTCCATTTCTAATTGTTGTAGTTTGTTGATCGATAGTTCCTCTCATTTTCACATACATTGTTCCTTTTATTAAGTTATCATTTGTTGTTCCTTTCACTTGATTTAGCATTTGAAGTTCCTTTTTTTTAAAGTACATTTGTTGTGTTATCTCCTCAAATAAATTGGTGGAGATTTTGCTTTTTAGGTGATAGATTGTGGTCCAAAATTTATTTCTAAATTTTTGTAGGTAGGTTAGAGAGTTTATTTTCTGTCAATAAACTCAGAAAGAACTTTTGATTTGGTTTGGTCAAGCAAAAGATAGAATCTCAGGTTTCAGTGGTTTAGGCGAGCCTGAAATGTGCTCATTAACCACTGAAATCCTTCGTTCTCGGTAGTTAAGAGGGAAAAGAAAAATCTCAGTTAACTATTGAAAAGATTTCAACGGGAAAAATGAAAAGCCCGTGCTTTCACACGAGCCAGTTGTCAATTGGCGCAATCATGAAGACATAACCGCCAAAATTCCATGGAGGTGGTAAGGCATGCATGTTCTTGTTGTATCTATCTGAAGATTAATACCTTGTCGTCCTTTTAACTGCATTTGTCATTTCAAAATTAAGGCTCGGCAAAGACACAAAAACTCATGTGTGTTTCTCGACTAACATAAATGATTAATCACATAGCCCCTCACTATCTCCAGTCACGAGGACACAAATTTATTATGACCCTGATTAATCTCTGATTTGATCTCCATTTATTATCAATTCGAATCCGAGAGTCATTGTGACAGTCTTGAGCCCGTGATTTCATCAAGAAAATGCATATCCAGAGACCATAATCCCATTTTTGTGGTGATTGTTGAGTGCATTTTGAGTTCAACAGATCGTTATCAAGCCAATTATCATACCAATCAAGCCAAGTCAAGTCATTAGGTAGTTCAAAGCCCATACTATTTCAATTTAATTGTACATCTCACAGAAACTCAGGATTTTCGGCTTGTATTTAATCAGTCTGTTGTCTAAATTCGGTTAAGTGATTAATATTTGTGATCAGAAATCTAAGTCACCCTGTCTCGTTTGTTTATCTCTGATTCATACTCCCTGTCACCCTAAATCATAAAGTCTTTGTCTCCCTGGCACAAAGTTTTTCCTAAATCACAGGTACAGGCCATCAATTACTAAATGCCGAAAGCAGGGCCAGTTTTAAGGGCTGAATTGGATGGAGTTTGGTACCTTGAGGCTCACCTTAAGGTGGCCGAGTTCTTCAAGCAAACTGGCTTCTATGCATATTGTAAAAAACTGGTATATTTTCACCAACAGGTGTACGAAACATTTTCTAGCTTGTATGATGGAAGAACAAAAACAGTGGGAAAGGAGCAGTTTGTGGTTGATGAGGCATCCATAACTGAGTTCACTGGTCTCCCCAGAACAAGCGATTGTTGGTTCAAATCAACTATGCCTTCAAACATTGAATTCAAATCCTACCTACAACATTTGCACAAAGATCTTATATGGAAAAAAGACATACCAATGTCTTATCTGGAACCTAAGTGGCAATCACTCCTAAAGGAAATCTTTGTCTATATCACCTGTGAAGGTAGATACAACAGAGTCATGTTCTACCACTTCAAACTTCTAAATCACTTCACAGGGAGATCTCCTATCAACTTACCATTTTACTTGCACAAAGCCCTCACAAAAATGGCTAAGCAGGTCAAGGCCAAGCCCACTAAGGTGGCAAGTAGATTGTCTCATCAAGGACTCATTACCCTCATCGTCAAAGAGTCATTGAAGAAAAGGCGGGTAGATTGGAACTACTTCCTCTTCTGGAATGAATTCCAGACTGATTGGCAATAGGAGGAGAAGAAAAAAAAAGCTGCCACTAAGAAGACCATTACTCCTAAAAGAAGTCATAGAAAACGGAAGGGTATCTCACCACAAAGAGAACCGACAGAATCATCCCCTTGTTAAAAGAAAAAGAACCAAAAGAAAGTTACAGTTCGAGGGTGAGCAGACCAAGGACCTGGCTGAAGGAGGTAACCCTTTAAACTTACCATATAATGACTCAGAGCCAGAACAGGAGTTAGCAGAGACACAAGGTGACGAACAGGTTGGAAAAATTGTAGAAGATTGTCCCAACTTACCTTCATCAACTTCCCCAGAGGGACACAATCCACCATTGGCAAAAGCTTCTTCAAGCAAGCCTAAAGCATCTAAGGCACGGAAAATCAATAAACTCCTGCAACAAGTCTATGAAATGGAAGTCTTAGAAAGAGTTATTAAAAAGGAAAATAAAGACTTGAATGAAAGAAATGTTAAACTTTTCAACATGAACCAAAGCCTCAAAGAAAAGCATGATAAAATCAAAGACAGGAACAGGGTGCTGATAAGGGAGAACATGAAGCTGTACAGGCAGCTTAGAATTCTGAGGCTGAAATTAAAATATTCTCAATCGCCAACACAAGAGAAAACAGGTTTGGAAACTCTAGCCAACTTAGCTACAACCATGGTAGATATACCACAGTCTTCCACACAGCAAGTTGAAGTAAGAAGATCTGCACGAAGAGGAACTGCATCATCCAAAAGGCCTTGAACACTCAACAAAGCATCAAGGTAATCATTTTTACAAATTTTGAAGTTTTGACAAAGCTAAGTTTTCAGTGGTTTAGGCGAACAGGACGATTGTTCATTAACAACTGAAAGCAGAGCTTTCAGTATTTAATCCACCCATAATTCTTCTATGTTAACCACCAAAACCTATAACTGGACAGAGAAAGCTAAATTTTGCACAGATCAAGGTTTTTCTGATCCAAATCATTTGAAAACACTCATGATGGATAGATGATGAATTATGTATTCAGTTTCAAGATCCATTTTTGGTGCATAAGGATTAGAAAAGGTAGCCAAGTTGGTTTTGGCACCTATTTTGTTGGCAACAAATTGGATTTTTTGCACATCTCAGCAAATTCGAATTTTATCTCTTGGAAGAGTCATCAACCAACCTTGGAAGGCTATTCTGCACTACACAATGACTCTATAAGTTCTGAAGACCATGAAATGTGGGATTGACCTCATTTTGAGGATCATTCATTATCTTTTGCAAGTTAGTTTTGAATTTCTATTTTAGGCATATCTGATCCATTAATTCAGGATCTAGATACTGTGTTGTAAAGGCTATAAAGCTGAAAACTAAAGAGGAACATAGGGTTCGATTTTGAGTTCTATATCTTATTGTTATTGTATGAAAGACATATTCTGAAATATATCAAGCCTGCAAGCTTCTTTCATTTGTTGTTGTCAGACCGTCCTTCATCTTTTTCCATGTTTATGAGTTGAATGCATTCTTTGTCTCTGTTTAATGGTCCTATGGTAATTGTCATCTTACTTTTGACTGTTAAGAAAGAATCATAAGCATCTTTGGCTAGTTTGTTGATCCCTCATATATATGGTTTATGTATGTTCTGATTGATTGATTAGTTTTCTTATCCATTTGTTATACAAACCTATCTGAAAATAGCTCTTGAAGGCCTTGTGTTGCATAAATATAGTTTGACTGTTTTGAAATACAATCCAGAGATTAAAGATATTCATCTTGATCCAAAACCCACACCTATTATTGAGAAAATAGTTTCCAAAAAGATTAAGTTACTAGGCATCTCTGACTTACATCCCAGGAGAGTTTCCTAGAGTGATAACATGTTGTTCCTTTTCAATTTACAGTACTTAGTTGTTCTTTCCAACAGATTAAATAGTCATTGATAGATCAATTTCTTAAGTACTTTCATAAATTCAATTACTGTTTCTTAGTTAGATCAATTCAGAAATTTAGTTAAATGCCTTTAATTCACAGCATGTTATAGATCATATTATAATTCTGTTGAAATATTAGCTTTAGAATTTTAATGAATGTGTGAGGAACTTAATTGTTGATAAACTCAGATTTTCTTTGACCACACGATTTTAGCCTCTACATATATCTTCATAGACTTTGTTGATATTCTTGAAATAAAAGATGAATCCTCGGGTTGATAAATTAATGTTAAACTAAGGTTGTTTTAGGACATCTTTAGAGCCCAACAGTCACGCTTTTACTGTTGAAAGGTTTACTTAAAGAAACTTGCTTTCTCCCTCAACCCCTTTGGTCGAGCATGTTTACACACCCCCACAAAACCATCTTAGTTCTGCATTTAAATAATATCTCTTCCACAACATCTTCACGGAACAGAATCCAGGTTCTTCATTCCCTCAATCCTTCATTACAGTATTCCAGTAGCCATGGCCTCAAATAAACAAAAGAAGTCATCCCTCCCAGAGAAAGAATTGTGTGACTCTCTAAAAGAAGTTATGGACCCTATGTTGAGTTATCCTTCATCAAAATTCTATGGTGCATCTTGGGGCAGGACAAGATGTAGTGCCTTAAATCATTTTCTACCCATTTATTGTTGAATGGTGTGCACCTCTCCATTATAGGGAAATGTATTAGGTATTTTAAAGGAAGTATTTTGGTTAGAACAGACCCACTTCCTTCTTGGACTTCATGCCCACCTCCTTATCGGACTTCATACCCACCTTATCCTCCTAATTCATACCCACCTATCTCTCAGAATTCATACCCACTGAACTCTATCAATTTTGACTCACTTCCTTTATGTATTGAGTGACAAGAAAGGAGGGATGGGAAAGTGCTAGCTCTCCTTTCTCGTACTTATCCTTTCTAGATCCTGCCTTCTTCCCTATAAATATTCACAATGGAGCTAAGAAAAAATAATCTATGTAAAATGACCTATGTCGAGCATGATAATAATAATATGCATGTCTAGTTTTTCAATTTGAAAGGGAAAACATTTTTAGGGTACCCTTTAGTCCGTAACTACTATTTCCTTTTTCAAAAGAACTTTGTATGGGAGGTTACAACGTAAAGGAGTCAGCATGTCCAGCAACGAATGGTGATAAAAATAATGGAGGGAATACTTGCTATGATATGGAAGATAAGTTTGTAGCTCAAGTGTGGGAAATGGTATTCTGCCCCATCCTAGATTGAATCAATGGGATAGAAAGATCAAGATACATGAGAATGATCTTCCTTTTGATGATTGGTACTTTGAAAAGGATTACACATATATCAGGGTGTATGGGAACAAGAATCCATTGACTGATCTCTTTGAGTTTTCAACCGATAGAATTTTCTCCCTAGAGTGTGTGAGAAAACTTACATCTGGAAATGAAGAATTCCATGGGAGATCAAAGAAGGATTTTATTCCCAATAATTCTAAAATTGAGGCTTTTATATTCAGTACTAAGAATTAATTACATGCATTCGATGAGAGGCTATATGGAATGAGGTTCAGCCACAGATAATGCAGATCCTATGATCCTGAAAGTGCATTTGCTAAGAGAAATAAGGATCAAAACATTTTTGGCATATATCATGATCTACTAGATGATGAGAATATGGAACAGAACCAGCAAGGAGACAATGTAATGGATGTTAAAGAAACAACTGAGCGAAATCCTACAGAGGATAATAAAAGGAATAAAGAGGAAGGAGATGATTAGAGGAGTCAAAAGAGACCTACGACTGATCCTTGTCAAGACATGAGTACCATAGTTGAACTACCTCTGGAGAAACAAGTCACAATTTAATAAACATGAAGTGTATCCACTCCAATTGTGATCTCAGCACAATAAATTCCAAAAGTACAACAAGAAATACCTGTCACGGTTACAGGACACACCTAAACAAATATGGATGTCAAGAAAACCATTCGTAAGAATCCAATGATGTTAGAGAGAAGTGTTGGAAGAGCTAAAAAGACTACATTTCTTTGGATGATGTTTAATCAAGATTGGAAAAGGGCCTTGGTAACAGGAGAAAAGTTATGTAGCTATAACGACCCGGAGTTGGGTCATGACAAATGAGACCATAGTGGAAACTCCATTTCTAATCTATTTATCCATTCATGGATTGGTCGTATGAAGATCGGGAGAGTGATCTCTTCTCCTACTACTGCACCGAGACTTCGAACCAACCATTGCGATTATGAGAAATGAGGCTCAATAGAGGGCATGACGCTCTGGAACAACTTATGAAAAAACTTCCACGTATTTGTATACAATGCATGGATTCACACAGTTTTGAGTAGGGTGGGATTCTATTCGATCACTCAACCGAATCTGAATTACCTATTCTTGTCCCGAAGGATGTATTCAGTCTCATATTTGTCAATATAGTCTAGGGTATACCCCTATATATCCCACCTTACTCTACAACCATCAAGTTTTCGATCCAAGATCTAGATGGTATCATGCGAGAATTCAATGAATGACTTAGATCCAAGTGATAGACCAGGAATGAGTGTGATTTAGTGGGTGAAGAACTTGAAACAAGATGCATTTGGGCATATATAAAACAAATCCACTATGGGAGGGAGTGACCACCAAAGTGTATATAATTGATAGATCCAACCATATTCTCTATAATCCAAGAAGGGCATGGGCAGGGTAGATATTTTCTCTAGCTCTCCTCTCTTCCCCACATTCAGTGTTAGGTAAGACTCGAGCTTCGAGGATGAAAGAGTGATGTAACAACTAGACAATTTATTCTAGGTAAATGGAATATGCCTGATGCCGACACCTTTCGTGAGTCCTATCCTAAAGACTTTGACCCATAGGAGGAGGATCCCTATTGGATGAAGGAAGAAATGGGAATAAAGATCGAGGGCCCTTAAATGGGGGAATAGGTTGGGGAAATGAATGGTTGGTGTCGGGCCATAACCTTTCATTCATTCAATAGTACATGCAACGTGTTTGCTTATTATCTCATCTAAGCTAGAGAGTGTGACTGAAAAAACATGTATCTAGAGCGCCAAATTCAGTGACAAGTGAACCTAAGTGGCAAGTGACACATAGGAAAAAATCTATCTATAATATTGTATGCATTGCAATAGAAAGAAACTTGAAAATGAAATATGCTCCTTCACTCACCTTACATAGTGAGGTTTATATAATATTTCCAAGAATTAGCAAGATCCTCCTATGGGAATCTATCCAGGAAACTAGAAAAATGGTGGACTCCATTGTTTTCTTACCAATAAAAAAGTATAAGCGGAGCTATGACCTACAGATTTGATTGGGATCCCCCCCCCAAGTGGCTAGGAAGACATTCTTTTCGTTGTTAAGCATTTCTTGATTATCCCCGATTGAGACTTTTTCACCTTACCTGTAGAGATATAAGTTACTCTTAGCTGCCACCCCCCCTTCATTCCGATCTCTCATAGGTCCCTAGTCCTCACCCCATCATTTTTCTATTTGTAACTGGGTGAAGGTGGAGGCTATTTCTTTTGTTACAAATAATTACCCTCATTTGTCTGGTAGTGGGATCTAAATATATCAAATGTCTCATTCAGTTCCCAATCGGATTTATACCATGAGTGCTTCTCTAATTTAACCCCATATAGCTTTTTGATTTCCTTGATTGATTTTCATTCAACCCAAGTAAGTTGTCTCAAACACATAGTTCTTAGTTAAACTCTCACCATTTCTCGGAATTCCTTGTAGTTATATATTCCGAAATAAAGTGAAAGATAAGAGTGCACTCTCTTATAGTAATAACAAATTATGAGATCATGTGTTTACATTCCTTCCTCTGTTGCAACCATTAGAGGAGGCTTCTTCTCCATTATCCTTTTCCTAATCCTATCTATTAGTGCTCGTAAGGTTAAGGCACCTTTTACATATTGGATTCTTTGCCCAAGAAAAAGACATGAACTACCAAAGGGATGAATGGTTGTCTTCAAGTCTAATTTTAGCTCCCTTATAATCATATTAATTTCTCTTTGAATTAAGTCATCCTTTAGGTTGCATGTTTCTCCAACTCCTTTCAACAGGTCATTTGAATACCTCAGATAGTGCATATTCCCATAAGAAGATAGAAAGTTGGAAAGCATTACATCGAAATGATGCATATATATATTCAGCAGTACGAGAGATACTGAGAAGCCTTGCGGGATCCCTTTGGATAACCCCGCATAAGTATTTCCTTCTTTATCCAATATGTCCACTTTCACAAAATTTATTATTAGATCGCCAAAAAATTTATCTGGAATAAAATATTGTACAAACAAGAGTAGACCATGGTCCATATTGTCAAAACATCCTACAACGTTGGCCAAAAGAACATGATTCACTTTTCCCCATCCCTCGATGGTAAATAAAGATGTACGAACACCACTATTTTTCCTAAACATGTGTGAGAAATAAAAAAATATGGATTGAAACCATTTATTTAACGTGATCGAGAGCACATCCAAAACCACTATATCCTTAGGATTAGGTCTGGTTATAGGTCGATACTTTCCTAGTTTTTTTGGTTTCAGGATGAAGGTTCCTGACATCCTTTTGCATGAAAAGGTACCATTATTCAATTTAGTAACTATTTCCACTAACTCCATTGTAGTTTCTTTGTATATTTGTTGTTTCCTAGGGTCAATGAACTCCTCATCCTCTTTGTCATTTACTAAATTGTAGATTTCTTCAGTAATTCTCTCCGTGATTTCCACATTCAGAATACTACTACAAGAATGAAAACCATAATCAAAAGTGGGAGTGATACGTTGGGAGGAAATTGTAGGGATAATAGAAAAAATATTCATTGTTACATATTGGAGGTGTGTAGGTCTCCTTCATGGGGTTTTAGCCAAAAAAGAATCCTAAACTTATACCATAAAGGCATGTTGTATGGTGATTGGATAGATCGCTTTGACTAGGTTTATTATGATAGATGGATGCGTTAAAGATAGGTGGTGGCTCATATTTCAAACATAAACATTCTATGACCAAGGTGAGACTGTACACCTCATTGGAAGGAAGAAGGGTGGGTGGATGACAGGGAATAGAGAGTGGAAAGGAGAACAAGACCTTCCTTTATTTGTTACCTCACCCACCCCCCCTTCTAAATTCTATGACACCTAAACCTAAACCTCCTCCCTTCTGAATGCTAAGAAAGGGGGATTGCCTCCTACTTAAGATAGTTGTTGGTCAGTGAATGCATAGGGATTGGAATGAATCTTATGGCTTTGGCCCAACCTTTGGCATTATATCTCTCTTTCTTTGGTTGGTCAGGAATCTAATTCCAGACTCGGCTGGATTTGGGAGAGGTTGTAAAGGTTATGGCCACTTCATGTTTTTTTCGATACCATGACCTTTTATTATGAGCCTCGTCTCTCCCCTCTTTTCCCATAAGGAATTGGGACAACGATTGATTGGATTTGGGGTAGGAGGGAGATGGTGATACCATTGCCTTTCTCTTTAACCCGGATCTCTCTCACCTTCCCCCTTTTCCTTCGATCATTTATTTTTCATTCCCCTCACTGTTCTAGTTCCGAACACTTTCTTTGCTTTGTTTGTTCGGGTCACCCTCTATCAGTCTGTCTCATTCTGGATGGCACCTATACTTTATCAATATGGCCAATGTGGGTATAGTGAGCGGGACTCGAACCTGCAACCATTAGGTGCCCGATGCTCCACCAATGACCCTTCGACCCCACAATATCAAGCTGTGGTCAACAACAACAACACAATAGTCGATCAACATTTCTCTGGTCTGGGTGGGAGAGAGATAGATCGATCTTTGTCCTACCTTCACCACCACCCAACCACACTTACTTAATAGGTCCTAGATCGTTGGCAAACATAGATAGAAGGAAGAACGTATCTCTCTTTTATTTAAGGAAGGGGGCCTTGAAGGGCAGTTTTTGCCTCTTTTGAAATTCATTAGAGAGAATGTTTCGTTCTTTAGAAATGGCTCATATCAATCATTCTTCACCAACACGGTTGGGGTTATTTAGTTGTTTGTTTGATTTGGTGGAGAATATGAGAGGGCCTTCTTCGACATGGATAGATCCGGTATCGAAGCAACTCCCTCTGCCTACCTGTAGATAGATAGATACAACCTACCTCTGTGAACATTCGAGAAACTTGCTCTGGATAATCATAGATAGGAGACTGGGAAAGATGGGATACTGAAGTGGAAAATAGAAGATATAAATGTGACTGAGATCCAATATGTATGTGGTTGGTTCCTATTGTTTCAATAATAGATCAATCTTGCTGGGTTTCATTAGAAGATCGAAATAGGGTTCTCATTCATAGATAAATATAAGGGTTCAAGTTGTTGATTTAACTAAGTATAGGTGATGTGGGATAGTCTCTTCTTCAGGTTCCTTCCAGATGTGTCTCCAATAGAGAGATTAGAAAGAATGGAAGTTGAAACTCTATGAGGAGGGTCCTTTTCTTCTGGTCGGGTAAGATCCTATGGGGAAAAAGATGTGGTCTTTACTTTTCTGTTGTTGGTGTTGTCTCAAGAGATGTAAGATCTGGTCCTAGTACTTATACTAAAAAAGGGTTTAAAATCCCCTTGTCATTGGGGGTGGGTTTTGAGCTAGTTTTGAACATGATGTAAACCTGAATCTTTCGTCTAGGTATTGAAAGGGTTAGAAGGAACTAATATATAGGTTTCTAAGAGCCTACACATGGGGTTGTGAGATAAATTCTAATAGATTTGTTTAGTGATGTTCCTTTGCTAGCGATTTCTTAGTGATTGTTTATAGGTGTGGTTAGTGATCTTAGTTGGATAGCTTATCAGTTAGATAACTGAGATAACTTCTAGAGCCAGGAGCATAAAATATAGTAGAGAGGTAGGAGATTATGCAGCATAGGTAGAAATTGAAGACATAGAAATATGTATAGAGGGTTGGGTAGCATAGATAGATAGAAAAATATAATGAAAAGACGAGAAAATAATTTACTTTCCAATAGTTGTAGCAGAAGACCTGGGAGTGGGTATATACAAATAGGGACTAAAGATACAAATCGAGATTGCTCATATTCTTCATACTAATAGAGCTAACACTAATATTGTATATAAATAAATATTTATTAAAGAGTATAAGTTTGATCTAAGTCTAGTAGAATATATTCTAAGTAAAGTAGAAGTAGAAATCATAGCCCCCCATTGTTTCTGTCCCTCTCAGATCATAGCCAATGATTATTATTTTTATTAATTATTTTAATATACCATTTACAGATTTTGGCCCTGAGCCATATTAATCAATATGGGATCCTCACCCAAGAATATCCTCTCACCAACCTAATCACATTTATACAATTACATTATAATTTGTGGGGACTAAAACTGGGGATGTTACAACATGCCTATTTTATTTTTACAATAGAGACACATATGCATTATCTTTCAATTTTCAATAACATTCGAATGAGAACGATGTTGTGTGGTGTTCTTTATTATCAAAATAGGAGATTCATAGTAGAAATAACATAACATAGCACAATTTAGAGCACAAATGATATATTATGATATAAATATGCAATTGTAGAAGAAGGAGAATACCACAAATAACAATACCTTTATTGATGAAATAAATGTTCACTTTCCTCTTTTAGGGGGAAATTTCAAGATGAGTATACCTCCAATCACAACATGCTTCATAAGACATCCCATTACCTTACTATAAGGTACCAAATCTATTATAATAGCTGAAAACAAAAATATTGCAGAGAATAACAACAGAACAACACAATAGATGAAACCACAACACCAAAATACTACCTTTATTGATAAGAAACAATGTTCACTTTCCTCTTCGAGGGGGAAACCTCCAACAGAGCAATGCTCTATTACAATAATTCTCAAGAAACAAATTCTCATGACTCCTACTCTTATTTATACTAATTCTATCTTCTAAAGATCATTTTAGAGGAAGATCCTTCTAGAAGCAGAATCTTCTATTAGGTCTTCTTACATTGACTTCAACCATTAAATAGGTCTTATTAACTAAATTCAACCTTTATTACATGGGAATATATTATTCTATCTATGTGAGGGGTTAGGGAGGTTAGGTCCCTAACATACCCTCCCTCTTGAAAAAGAGCCTTTTCCTCAAGGCTTGAGATGAGAAAACTATTGCAGAATGGTAGTTGGCTCCCAAGTGGCATCTTCTAGAGTTGTACCTTTCCACTACACTAACACTTCCTTGATGGTGCGCTGACAGAGACGATCCTCACGTTGGTCCAAGATTGTTTGTGGCTGCAACCAAATGGAACCTTCTTCATCCAACTCATGGGAACTGGTTTGAGTTTGACACTTAGTACCAATCACCTTCTTTAAGCATGAGACATGAAAAAAATGATGTATCTTAGAATGACTAGGCAATGCTACCTAGTAAGCCACCTACCCCATGCACTTGAGAATTGTATAAGGACCATAAATTTGAGAGAAATTTTCTGACAGTGGTATGTTTTGAATGAATTTTTCTTATAGGGTTGTAGACAAAGAAACACCTAGTCCCCTTTAACAAATTATCATTTGGAATGACCTTGATCTACTTGTTGCTTCATGTGATTTTGATCCATTGAAAAAATTGTTTTTATGGTGATGAGAATGGCTTCACGAACTGCGAGATTGTTGTCAACCTCCTAAACCTTAGATGCACCTAGCATGTAGGAGAGAAATGAAGGGGGATTTTGTCCATATACTACTTCAAAAGGATTAATGCAAGTAGCGGTATGGTAATATGTGTTGTACCACCATTCAATGAGGGGTAACCACTGAGTCCATTAAATATGGAATTCATATGAAAAACACCTCAAATAGGTTTCCAGACACTTGTTGAAAACTTCAGTTTGGCCATCATTCTGGGAATGATATGTGGTGTTGATATGCAATTGGGTGCTCTAGAGATGAAACAATTCTTACCAAAAATTGCTTGTAAAAATGGGATCTTGGTCAGAGACAATAGAATGAGGCATTCCATGAAGCTTGAAGATATTATCCATGAAAATTTGATCCACCATGGATGTTGTGAAAGGGTGTTGGAGAAAAAATAAATGAGAATATTTGGAAAGACGATCAACTACCACAATGATGATTGATTTATTTCCTAATTTAGGTAAGCCAACAATGAAGTCCATAGAAATATCCTGCCAAATAGCCAACAAAATCGAGAGCAGTTGTAGTGTTCTCTAGGTCTTTACTATTTTTCCTTTATTCCATTGAAATACATAGAATTTATCCACAAAGGTACAAATATTTTGTTTCATACCATCTTGGAAAAAATAATGTTTGACCTTTCATAGGTTTTCGTGAACCCGAAATTCCCAGTTTTGGGGGAAACATGAAGCTCTGAAAGAACTGTATATTTAAGTTATGACTGCTTGTTGAGATATAGATGAAATTTATAGTGAAGATCGTTATTGTGCCAAGAGTACTCGAGATAAATTGGATAATTGGCTTGCAATTGTTGGATAAGGCCATAAATTTTAGGGTCTTGTAGTTGTTCCTAGTGAGCATCTTGGAGCCAATCAGGTACAATGAAGGAGAGAGAAAAAAGGGATCCTTCATCTTCTTACTTCCGGGAAAGAGCATCAACAACCACATTTTATTTTCCCTTCTTGTAAATTATCTCATAATCATATCCAAAGAGCTTGGTGACCTATTTTTGTTTCTCTAGGGAGGAAACTCGTTCCATAAAATGCTTGAGGCTCTGATGATCTATTTTAATTTGGAATCATTCGACCAAGAGATAAGGATTCCAGACATCCACATCATGTATAATAACCAACATTTCCTTTTCACATATTGATTGTCCCAAATGGTGCTCCAAAATTTGTTTGTTGGTGAAGGCCATTGGTCATCCTTCTTGCATGAGAATTGTGCCAATTCCTTTCCCAGATGCATCACAGTCCAAGACAAAATTATTTTTGAAGTTGGGAAGGGTTAGGACATGAGTTTTTCACATAGCCTCTTTCAAAGCATGGAAGACTTGATCAGCTGGAGGAGTCCAATTGAAAGAATTGTTTTTAAGGAGAGAAATTTTTCCATAATTCTTAAAAAAATTGCAATAATATCCTGTTAAACCTAGAAAATCACAAAATCTATTGAGATTTTTGGGGCGAGGCCAATCCTGCATATTTTCAATTTTCTTAGGATCCACCCTTACACCATCCTTTCCAACAATATGACCCAAGCAGTCCACTTCTGAGGCTCCAAAGGCACATTTAGATTGTTTGAGATAATGTTGGCGCTGAGAAAGGAGATGGAGAACTTGATCCACATGGGAAATATGGGTTGTCCATGTTTTACTATAGATGAGAATATCATCAAAGAAAACCAAGAAATAATGATGGAGAAAAGGATGGAAGACATGGTTCATGAGACTTTGGAAAGTAGATGGGGCATTACACAGGCCAAATGGAATGACCAAGAACTCATAGTGGCCCTCGTGAGTTCAAAATTCCATCTTGGGAATGTCATCCTCTTTCATGCGTATTTGGTGGTACCCAGAACGAAGATCAAGTTTAGTAAAGTATTGAGTACCACTCAATTCATCCAATAGGTCATCAATGATAGGAATGAGAAACTTGTCTTTGATGGTGAATTTGTTGAGAGAACAAAATTTGGGACACATGTGTAAGTTTTAAACTTGTGAAGTAGAGTAATGCATATAGATTCTTAAGTAAAACATAAATTAATCAATGGTTCATTCACATAGTATACAAAGATTTATACCGGAAACCCTCAACCGGAGAAAACCTTTCTTATATTCATTATATTGAATTTCACCATTCACCATACAATATATACAATGTTTTTTAGGTATTCCGTAGATACCAAAACCCTAATCCCTTAATCCAAGATTAATTTAAAAAACCGCTAAAAATAGCAAAAAATGCCCAAAAACAAATTTCGAGGCACTGCCCCGAACATTGCGCGTAACAAGAGGGGCCATACCTAGCCCCCCATGGGACCACCCTAGGAAGTGCCCGACGCACACAACACAAATAAAACTACTAGAGGGATCGTCAAACGTAGTTTTCGAATCTGATACACCCACACACACACACACACATGCTAAGAATATAACACATACCCAACAGAATGTTGCGCGTAGCATACCTGGTTATGCTGCGCTGAAAGTTGCACGTAACCAAGGGGGCCATACCTGGCCCCCCATGGGACCCCCCTAGGAAGTGCCCAATGCACACAATAAAAATAAAACTACTAGAGGGATCATCTGACGCAGTTGTCAAATCTGACCCGCCCACACACACACACACATGCAAAGAATATAACACATACCCAACATTATCCCACTTGTTGTTTTGTTTGCATCTAGGGGTCCACGTGATTATATAGTCAACAATCCATGGCAACAATGCCCATAGTTACTCTACACCAGGAGAACTTTTCTGTGCTCATAGACTTTGTCAATGAATCTGCAACATTCTTCAAAGTGTCAACCTTTTCCAGCAACACCTTCTTTTCCTCAACCATGTCTCTCACAAAGTGATACTGAACATCAATATGCTTTGCTTCGAATAATAAGCTAGGTTCTTTGCCAGGAATATTGCACTCTGACTGTCACAATCTAATCTCACTGCTTGTTGTACCAATCCAATACTTGAATACAATATCTGTAACCATACTGCTTCTTGCCTGCATGAGTGGCTGCCATGTATTCAGCTTCTATAGTTGAGAGTGCCACTACAGCCCACCTTTTTCTCATCCAACTAATTGGTCCTCCAAATAGGTTAAACACATACCCACTTGCAGATCTTTTGTGATCCATATCTTCAACCGAGTCTGCATCAACAAAGCCACGTATGTCCACCATTCTATCCAATCCTGATCTTCCTCGGTAGAACAATCCATAATTGGTAGGGCCATGCAAATACCTAAAGACCCTCTTTACTTCTGTCCAATGCTCCTTCCCTAGTTTTGACAAATACCTGCTCAAAACTCCCACTACATGTGCAATGTTCGGTCTAGTACAAACCATTGCATACATCAAACTTCCAACTACACTGGCATATGGAACATGGGACATGTCCGGTTCTTCTTCCTGTGTCTTGGGACACTGATCTGCAGATAACTTTACACTTGTAGGAATAGGAACCTTGACTGGTTTACTTCCATGCTGTTGACAGGCGAAAATGACCGTCTGTCAATTGGAAGAACGAGTCTTGTCTGGGGTTGTCTAAATAACCCAAACCATTTGGTATAACTTGTTTTCACAGGTTTAATGGCTCTGTTGGCTAATCTAAAAGTCCCAAAAGAAACAAATAAAACAAATAAGAGAGCTGAAATAACTAACTAATTACTAAATACTATATATGTGTGTGTGTGTGTGTGTGTGTGTGCATATGTTCTAATGTAACTGTGGTAGTTGTATTTAAGCAGAAGATATACAAGTCTCGTTTATTTACATGATTTACAAACTGCAATTTTTAATCAAAACTTACGAAAATCGATGTGAAAAATGATTGCTTCAAGGAAGAAGATAAAGAAAGTGTTAGCACCAATTCTTGCAAGCAGGCAAGCGAGCACTCTGATTTCAATGGCAAGGATCAATTGGCAAAGAAGATCAACGGTTGGTGGGGAATTCTAGTTAACAGAGTTGCACCAAGATTAGCACAATGGATAGTGCCCATATTACAAATCTGGGTCATCCGATCCAGTCGGGACAGGTGGCAGCCAGTCGGCATTTCAAGGATCGACATTTTGAGAGACAAGGGACCTCCCATTCACTACAGCTAAAATTGTCAATCGGCGAAATGCCGAAGGCACCTTTGGAGTTGAGCCAACAGTCCTAGTGCCAAGTCATGTCAAGCGAGCCTGGGAATGAAGGAAGCCCCCTTTTAAATAACAAATGCTATCTTGGTTGTTCACTTGAAGGAAACACGGCACACATCCGTGCTTTCACAGTTTAGTCGATCGGGATTTCAAGGAAGAAGTGCATCGTGAAATCCCAGTGAAAGAAATCCTAAAAGGATCAAGACCATTGATCAGGAGGACATGCGGTGCATGATCTGAGCCATGGGTGGGGCCCTTCGGGATTTTCATAGTGTCAGCGCCGAAGACATAATCTTAGTTGTCCATCCAAAATGATGCATGGTGCGCGATCACATCGACATGTCAACATTCAGGAGTTCTAAGGGTAAGGGCTTCATATCTCAAAGCCCCAAACCCCGAAGCATCAAAAGCGCCTTTGAGGATAAGCGTAGGGTCACGACCCATGGTCACTTGAGGGAGTAGAAAAGGCTGTACAAAGTGGGCCAAAAGTGTCGAGTTGAGTTTCAGAAGGGGAGCACCATGTTCTCTAGATGTTGATTCAACTTGATATCAATCCTGATACCTTCTTGGAACAAATGAAGAAGAGAGGGGGTGGTTGAAACCTCGCCTCACCCATTAATTGCAAGGTATGGAGGTCCCGACAAGAAGTCCACCCGAGGTGGTCCTCTGTACTGGTTGTTTCCACAGAAGCCATGCTGAGTCCTTAACTCCCTAGGGAAGTCTACACACGCTAATTCAACATTTAAGGGCTCAACTACCCCCTGGCGCGAGCCATGCAGAATTAAGGTGGCGTATGACAGAGGAGTGCAGGCCATATTTGATTGAAGAGATGCCTCATCTAGAAAGTATAGGAGGCCTCTGATGGGAAAATGTTTAGGAGCATATAAACTTAGTTTTGATATTTTTTAAGGCATCAATGGCAGAGCGAATCTCCCAATTGTAAAGTTTTAATAGACACTCTAGTTCTCTGGTTATGCATCTGTATGTAATATTTCTTGTTTAATGACAGACAGTTTCCTTACCCCATCTAGTTTTCATCTCATACTGAGGGATTTCATGATTGATTGATTCACATGAAGTATTGCAATTATGTTACGATAAAGGATTTATTGTTGCATTGTTGTATTCTCCGGTTTTCTGCGTTTGATGTAAGAAGATCTTGCGTTTAGATTTTTCTCCTACAGTCTGTTAGAAACCTGATGTTTATGAAAGACCTTTGCAGTTCTCTTATACAAGTCTTCCCCCTAATCACCCTTACTACAACTCACTGTCTGAAGTTTATCTAATACCTCACTTGCCCATACATGCCTAGATTAGTTTCGGAGTTAGAACAACATTGTTTTGAGTTAACTTCCATTCGATCACCCCTTTTTATAAACAAATCATGACATAAACTGATGGGCATTGGGCTCTGCTCCTGTTGCAATATAGGAGTGACTTCTGACGCTAACAGAAAGCACATAAAAATATTTATTGTTTTTCTTTTATAAATTTAAAGAATCTTGCAAAAAAAGTTAATGAAACATGAACATGTGGATAGTCAAAGCTGAACCATACATTCTAGTTTCAATGATATGTAAATGAAAGAAAAATACAAGGAAGCTATCCTGTCAATTAATTATTGGTGAACATCCAACTGCCATGTCCAAGAGAGAAATCTGCAATGAACCTTATGACTGTTCTAAATAAATTCAGAACATGTATTGGCAGCTTAGGTTTTAATGACAGAAAAGAAAACAAAAACATAAAACTGTGATCTCATAATTATACATGATTACAACAAGATAAATATGGAAGTAATCTATTCATTTTATCATTCAATTTAAAACTCAAATATAAATCTCATTATTTAAATCGAAGATATAACCACAACATTTATATTTTGATTGAAGCAAATGATAGATGGTATTTATAATATAAACCTCCTACACATCACAAATCATTTAATCTAAAGATATCAGACCTGCACATGTAACATGATT
>JZKD02S2158156.1:1194659-1205968 GCA_000966675.3 Picea glauca
GGCTACATCTCCTAGTCCAGCTTCCAATGGATCATTATTATTAATTGCTCAAAAAGTTCTCAAAAACATGTCTTACAATGCTCAAACTGACAAACCGACTGCTCCAATGGCTTCCTAGTGTCCCAAAATCCTTGTCTGGGCTCTTTCAGCACCTCAATCGGTCGAAAAATGAGAAAGATAGGCCTCCTGGAAGTCTCCTTCTCCAAGCTTCCTGTCTCTGGTTCTACAATTCGCACCACCCTTCAACAAACCTGGCTCACACACTCTTTTAAGCATAAAAACCCAACACCGAGCGCAACCGCGCCAACGGTGCAAACCGTAGGATAGTTAAGGCGCCTCCAACCCCTAACCGCCTTGACACCTGGGCATATGGCCATGTGACCTCGCGCTGGGGAAAACGGTGGTTAAACCATTTGAAAACCATGCAACTTCCATTTTGGGTCCCGCGCCAACATTTAACACACAGTTACATAGAACCACGTGTCGTGGTTTCAAACCCCACGCATACACATGATATATATATAAAATACATTACAATGCAATGCATTGCAATACAATGCAATTGCACGCGTGCAAAACGGTCGAGCTATATGTTATATGTTGGGTCATATGTAATACAAAATGACCATGGGTCGGGGCTTAGCCCCGGCCTGACCCCCTGCCCGATATACAACACATCAAACATAAATAGAATGTTTCCCATAATGATAACAAGGAACAAACATTGGTGTAAAGGCTAGCGAAGGTTCGCGAAGGCGTTAGTTTGGGGGGGAGGTCCGGGGGTCGAACCCCACGGACTCCCAATACAATTTTATACAACCAAATAAACAATAATGAGGGGGACACGTGGCACCCAGTGATTGGGCCATGTGTCCTCATATTTCTTGCCACCAACCGGACACGTGTCTCCACCTAATTCACCAGGAACCAAGCAATAAACAGCTGCCACATCATCACCGTACGGCCCATATGGTTCTGCCACGTCACTGTACAGACTGTACGAACAGGTACAGTCAGCATCCAAAATTTTTGCCTGTTTGGCTTGGCGGACAGATCGCGATATCTCCTCCATACGAACTCTGATTGAGAAAGTAAATATACCACTGGAATCAGGAAGACGAGACAGACGCAATGGCACTATTTTTGTCACATTCTGAGAACTTTTAAAATTGAGCAAAATTTGATCCCCTTATCATCACCACTCATGCAGATGCCTGGATACACCTCACTAATTCACTGATAGAATAGCTTATTTGTATTTTTCTATCATTTACATATCATTGAAACTAGAATGTATGGTTCAACTTTGACTATCCACATGTTCATGTTTCATTAACTTTTTTGCAAGATTCTTTAAATTTATAAAAGAAAAACAATAAATATTTTTATGTTCTTTCTTTATCTTCTTCCTAGAAGCAATCGTTTTTCACATCGATTTTCGTAAGTTTCGATTAAAACTTGCATCTTGTAAATCATGTAAATAAATGAGACTTGTATATCTTCTACTTAAATACAACTAGTATAGTTACATTTGAACATATGTACATATATATAATGTGTTTAGTAATGAGTTAGTTATTTCTCTCTTTTATTCATTTCTTTTACGATACTTAGATTGACTAACAGAGCCATTAAACTTGTCAGAACGAGTTACACCAAACGGCTTGGGTTCTTTAGACAACCCCAAACCGGACTCGCTCTTCCAGTTGACGGATGGTCAATTTCGCCCGTCAACAACTCCGTAGATATTACAAAACCAAACTCACAACTAGATACATTACAAGACATAACCAGACTCTTCCCAGTACATGAGAAACCAACTAGCTGACTAGCTGGCCAACTGAGTAACTCCTTTTATGTCATTGTTTTTTTTTTATATTCTTATCTACTCTAGTGCTCTGTCACTTTCATTGTCTTTCCCACTCACTCCTATGAATTCCACTCCCACATATGTTTGTCACCCGCATGCAGTCCACATAGCCTCTTTACAGTTGTGGCAGTCTTAACTACCTTGCAAACTTATCTTCTTACTACTCCACAATCTCTCACACTTCCTGAAGTAATCATTCAATAATATTTCCCAAAGTTCCTTTTCTTGATTCCAACATGCTTGTAGTTTCTTTTTAATTCCTATCTTGCATAACAAAACTCAGATAGGCACACATTGAAAAAACTTGAACTGGCGCACATTCAGTCGAAATAATTGAAAATTCATGAAAGCAAATGTAGATCTGTGAAAACATACCTTTGTAACCACTATTCATCATTGAGCCTAGGGTTTTTTTTATGTTCTCTAGAAAATACGCTATGCTTCCTTTCTATCCATTCTTCAATTTCTTCTCTATTCGACCTCCAAAACATTCCCCTCAATAGAAGTTCATGGTCCCGACAATGGAACCATTTGTTGGTGCATAGGGGAAAGACCTAGGGTTAATCATTCAAATACCAACAAAACCCTTAGATACCAGCCCTTTCGGAATCACCTACAGAGCAAGTGAAGTCTCAACCAAGGCATCTGGAGGGGCTATAGGAAACAAGGTTTTGCACTGATAAGGGGAGTTGAGGCATCATTTACGTCCTTTACTCATGTGTACAGTTCTCATAGCTTAATAGTTACTTTATTATTAAACATAATATATGCACGACATTGTAACATAATATGTGATCCATAAATTTAGCATAAACCATAAAACATCATAAATTGAAAACACATAATAACACACATATTTACATGGTTCACCCAACTTCAGCTACATCCACAATGACTAGCTTCTTATATTATTCATTAATAGTTTTCTTACAACTATGCACTGTGCTAAAAAATATGCAACAGTTGTTAGGAAATGAGACACACTTCCACACTAAACCTAGCAAAAGAGAAGAATAAAGATATAATCAAGAAAGTATATGATATAGAAAACACACAGTACACAGAGATTTTACCCTGGAAACCCAAATCGGGAAAACCAACATTGCTTGAGTTTTTTTCTCTCTTGTTGTCTTATTCATTTAGAATAAAAGGTTACATGTATGACCTTGGTCCACACCTAAGACACAATCGACATCATACACTCTTGATTACACAAGAACAACCCTATATCCAATTCAACTTACATCTACATGACCAACATCCTCTACTATTACAGACTCTTGGAGATTAGCCATTTATCATAGAATAAATTCAATATTCAAGATTATATTTTACAGCCTGACAATACACCTTCTTTATAAGATTTACAATAGGAAAAAACCCTAAAGAAAAGGCACCCAAAAAAGGTTACAAATCTATGCAGATCATTGGTTACAAATCCAATGAATCTCAGGATTCTATTATAGTTCAAATACCAAGTCAGATTACCCGTTGACTACTAGTCGAAATTCATTAGGTCATCAGTCGGTTTCCACATGTTCGTTATTGACTTATTATTGGTTGACCTCTTCGACTTACTGTCAATTTATTTACCATGCTGAATCACCTTGACCTTCGACTTCGAAATTACCTGTTTGACTCACCTCAACCTTCAACTTGTTGTTGATCCACCTCAACTTTGTATTTACCTGGTTGAGTCACCTCGACCTTCAAATTGATTTTGATCCACCTCAAATTTCATTGCAAAGAATATAACAACCCATTGTTCTCCTATTTGTTGTCTTCTTTGTTGAAATCGGGAGACTCTGAAATTTCGTTCAAAGACCCCGGGAAGAAATGCTCATTTCCTCTCTGCACCAAGAGAACTTCGTAGCACTCACATAATTGGTCAACGAGTCTATTATGTTTTCCAATGTGTCTACTTTCTCTAGCAACACCTTGTTTCTTTACACCATGTCTCTCATGAAATGGTATTGTACATCAATGCACTTAGTATTAGAATGATAAGAAGGGTTCCTTTCCATAAATATTGTGCTTCGACTATCACAATTTATCTTCATAGCTCTCTGCTCAAACCAGATTCATGAACACAACCTTTGTATCCATACTGCTTATTTTCTTCTATGAGTGGTTGCCATGTATTCAACTTTTGTTGTTGATAAGGCTACGATCATATGTCACTTACTCATCCAGCTAATTGCTCCACCGAACATATTGAACACATATCCATTGGCCGACCTCTATTGATTTAGATATTCATCCCACTTGGTATCAACAAATCCATGTACATTTAATTCATTGTCACCTCCAGGTTTTCCTTGGTAGCATATAACATAATATTTTGTGCCACACAAATTCCTGAATACTCTTTTGATAGTTGTCTAGTGCTCCTTCCTAGGTGTAGGTATGTATCTACTTAACATCCCCACTGCATGGGAAATGTCAGGTCGAGTGCAGATCATCGCATACAATAGACTACCAACAACACTTTCATAGGGAACATGTTCCATGTCCTCTATTTCTTCCTATGCCTTTGGACATTGTTCAACAATTATACTTGATCCCATAGGAATTGGCACCTTCATAGCTTTGCAATCCTACATGTTGAAACATTTCAAAACTGTTTCAACATACTTTTTCTGGTTCAACCTAATATTTCTAGCTCCTTGATCTCTCTTAATATCCATTCCCATAATGAAGTTTGGTGCACCGAGATCCTTCATGTTGAACATGGAGGATAGTTGTTTCTTCACCTCCTTTATTTCATCCATGTTGTTTCCAATCAACAACATGTCATTGACATACAAAGCTACATATATGAAATGCCCACCTTCTTGTTTGGAATGTATGCAGTGATCAACTTTGCTTCTCACAAATCCCAAACTAAGGATGTGTGTGTTGAAATTTTGGGACCACATCCTTGGTGATTTATTTAGACCATAAAAGGATCTTTTCATTTTTCACATCAAATATTTATTTCCCTTTACTACAAATCCTTCAGGTTGTTTCATGTATATTTCCTTTTCCAGGCCCCCATGTAGGAACGTTGTCTTCACATCCATCTATTCTATTTCCAAATCAAATATTACAACCAAAGGAATTATTACTCTAATTGAAGTTATTTTTTCAACACGGGAAAAAATATCACTGAAGTTGACTCCTTCGACTTGGGAATATTCTTTCAGTACTAGTCGAGATTTGAATTTCTTGACTTAACCTGTTGTATTCATCTTCTTCTTGAATACCCATTTTCTATTGAAATTATTCCTTCCACTAGGTAACTTGACTAAGTGCCATGTCTTATTCTCATGCAAGGACTCCATCTCTTCGACCATGACCTCCTTCCATAGTTTTCCCTCTATTGAGTCAATTACATCCTCGTCTAACTTTGGCTCATAATCAGTGGCAGTTAACACGTACGTGGAATGGAAGTCAGGTGGACTATACCTTTCAACTAGTTTTCTTACTCATTCTGACCTCCTTACGACCCAATTCGATTGTTCTGCCTCTTATTTTTATTCAATTGACTCTTATGAATCATATTCTTCATTCCTCGGTTCAAAGCACATTGTCTCATGATTATTCTCGATCTGAACAATTTCTTTATGCTCAGACTTACTTCTGACATCTCTAAAGACCACTTCTTGACTGTACACTTTTTTCCTTGATGTAGGATCTTAGATCTTATATCATTTCATTCCTTCTTTGTATACAATGAAAATACATTTGACTTCCTTCCTGTCTCATTCCATTGGGAATATGCACAAATGCATCACAACCAAATAATTTGAGATGTGAAACCGAAGGCTTCTTAGCCAACCATGCCTCATGTGGATTCATGTCGACTAGCATTGACGAGGGAAACCTATTCAATAAATATTTTTTAGTGTCGACTGCCTCTACCCAGAATTATTATGCGATCCCAACACCACTAAGAACGCCCCTTGCCTTTTCCATCAACGTTATGTTCATTCTCTCGGGAAATCCATTTTATTGTGGGGTATATGGTGTGGTAGTTTGGCATGTTATGCCACACTTCTTGTAGAGATGATCAAATTCTTTTCCACAAAATTCATCATCGTTGTCAGTTCTTAGCATCTTGATCTTCTTGTATGTCTGGTTTTCTACAAGAGATTTAAATTATTTAAATTTCTTGAAAACCTATGATTTATTCCTTAGGAAATATATCCATGTCTTCCTGGAAAAATCATCTATGAAGGAGACATAATACAATGATCCACTAAGTGGAGGAACTAAAATAGGGCCAAACACATCATTATGAACCAATTCTAGAATCCCATTTTCCCTTATCGAACCAGATGGGAACCTCACTTGAATTTTTTTCCATATATACAATGTTCACAAAAGTCAACTTCTAAATTACATTCAGAAAATTCTTCAACCATACCTTTGTTATGCATAGCTCAAAGTCCTTTTTCTCCAATGTGTCCCATCTTCTTGTGCCATGGCATGGTTGGGTTGACTTTATGATGACTTTTTTAGTTAGTTTGGATCGATAAATCCTGAGTCAAGTCGACTTCAGGAACATCGATGTTGTTGCATCCGGTCGAGTTGACTTCAGGAACATCAATGTTGTTGCATCCAATCGAGTTGACACTCCTTAGCAATTTATGTAGGGTTCCAATATGAACTCCTTTCATTAAGACCATTGCACCTCTGATCATATTGCATGAATCCTTCTGAAATAGAGTGTGCACACACGTATCACTCATCTTAATGACATATATCAGGTTTATTTCCAAACCTTGAATGTGTAGCATGCCTGGAATGGTTCTACTCCTCCCATCCTACAATATCAATCTAATTCTTCCTCGTCTGACAATTTTGGTTACCAAGTCATCCCCCAAGAACACTTCTCCTCCTTCATATTGTTCATATTCACAAAAAAATTCTCTTTGTAGTGTCATATGATATGATTCTCCTGATTCTATCAACCAAACCTCTTTATCTAACTGTGTACTGGTTGACGCCAGGTACACATCGCCTCCCTTATCTGGAGTCATCTTTCTCTTAGTTGACTACTTCTCATTGGATCTTGTACAAACTTCCATTTCCGTCAAATTGTGGTAATTTTTGTGATGCCAAGATTTACCGCATTTCCAGCATCTTCTCATCGAATGAACCGGGGATTTAGATCTACCCTTTGACTTAGACTTTCTACCATAGAATTTTCCTTTATCTTTGTCAATCGGTTGACCTCTCACCACTAAAGCATGTTTGGTCAATCCTTCCACATTATTCCTTCTCATTTCTTCTGAAAGTATAGATGAAACCATGTATTCTAGTGCTAATGTGGTTTTATTACTCCCTATAGACATGAATAAGATATCCCAGGAGTCTAGCGAAGAACATAATATGATAATACATTTCTCAGTCCTCAGTGATTTTAATATCCACATAATATAACTGAATTATAATGGTATTAAACACATTTAAATTCTTAGTCATTGAAATACTGTCACTCATCCTCAGAAGATACAGTTTCTTTTTTTGGAATGACTTATTTACCATATATTTCAACTCGTACATGCTTCCCATCTTGTCCCATCGTTTCGTGGTTGAATCTTCACCTAATACATTCAATAGTACCGAATTTGCAAGACAAAGTCGAATTGTACTCCTTTCTCTTCTCTCGCATTTCTCCCATTCTTCCGTCGACATACCTGTTAGCATGGTACCTGGACAGAATGGTGTCCATTGTTCTCAATCTACAAGGAGATATTCAATTTTAAGCTTCTAAAGCTCAAAATTCTAGCCATTGAATTTTTCAATCTATATTCTTGAGTTTCTCGTTATTCTTTAACAGGATCTTTAGAACAATATTTAAATATTTCTAACTTATGACTCTTACTAAACCTAGGATTTAGTTTAGATACAAGGTTGTTAAGCCAAGCTCAGATACCACATGTTAGGAAATGAAACACACTTCCACGCTAATGTCTCTCTGTATGCTTCTTGCAAAAATTCTATCTGTAGCATGTAGGCTTGCTGCTTCGTCTTGAGCTAATTCATTTTTGAAAATAACTTTTGGTTCTCATTCATTGTAGTGACCAATTATGTTGATGGTGATAGGCCCATTGTTTCTTGTAGCTTCTACAAATTTCCCTGCGTAGTCTGGATCTTCTGATGTATCTCCTATTGGAACCTGTCTTCATTCAGTTGTGTCCGGACACCCATAGTCTCTATATACAAATGCATGCACTCTACTTCCAGAGATTTTATGATGTCCACCCTTGTGGTCGCATTTTTCTTCCTTTTCTCCCTCTCTTTATGTGGTGTACTTGGTGTTATGCATGTTCAAAATCCCTAAATGGCTTCACTTAGCTTAGTGACCTAGTCTTCCATCGAGGCCTCCTTCTTGGTCTACACCTGTGAGAGTTCTTTATAGACTCGCTTGAATTCCTACTGCATTTGTTCTACTTTCTACACGACCTCATCATGCTCTTGTTTCACTTTGTTTTACTCTGTCTCTAAGGCCACATTTTCTATTGCAATGTTTACTACCTCAGTAGATGTCTTCTAGGTGCACACGTTCAACTCTTGTGTTGCACCCATCTGTAGCTCTTGTGACACATCCATTTATAATTGAGATAACACTATATTTATGTGAACTAATGACTTTTCTTTCTCTTTCCTCTTAGTCATGGGGAACTGAACTACCCCTATCGCTATCTTAATTATCCTTATTTCCCCTAATACCACCAAGGATTGAGAGATCATTAGTCTGGCCTCTCTAGTCTTGGTCATGCTGGTTGTTGTTTCCTCCTTCATTTGTCACCTTGGTATGATATTTGTGGCTTATAACAACTGTCATAGTTATTCCATCTGGGCTTGCATCCATTTGTTAATCTCTTCATGATGTTGTGTTGTGCTCTAAAATGCATCGTCAATGAATTCATTTACCTAGTCATCGATTTTCTCCAAGTATTCTTCTATTAGTTCCTGAATAGGGACTTCCTTAATGAATTTTCACTTAGGTCATTGTTATCTAGGTCTCCCTCTCACTGGTTCTCTCCTCTTTCTGTCATTGCATGGTGTTGGTGACGGTGATAGATATTCTAGGCCCTTCCATTTTTCTTGGTCATATTCTTCTTCCTCTTCCTCCTCATCGACATCATATACTTTTGGGTTGCGCTGCACTAATGGCTTTGTCTCTATGGGTGGAATCTTCCACTCATCATCCCAATTGTCCATGATGTTTCCCATATCCTCTTCCGTCAGTGTATATTATGTTGGCAACCACTGTTGGTCCGGGTCTTTCTTCGCTTGAACTTACATGTGGTGGCTCCCTACCTTAGATTGTGCCACTTTCTTGTATGCCTCAACTAATTGAGGTAGTATGCATGGGGTCTTCTCTATGTTGTCTCTGATAGTTTCCTTGTATACATATAATGCAACAATAGTGTCTATATGGTGTGCTTTATGTACAATGTACCAAACGTTCTAATAGCACACTACTAAGTAAGGATTCTCCTTGAGGCCCAAAAATTGGCTCTCATCCATCTCTCTCCATGCTGATAGAGAAATTATGATCAATAGCCAAGAGTAATGGAATTCTATCCCCTTGTATTGTGCTTCCTCACAGTCAATAAAGAATTGGTTCAACAAAAATGTTGCCTAGTTCATATGGGCACCTTCTACACATCATTCTACAGCTGCTATAACTATTGTTAGGACTTGAGATTTCTTGAATTTACTCAATAGTTTACAGGGTAAGTCTTTCATTGCAAACATTATTTTTGAGTCACATATGCTAGTGACATCCAAACCGCGTTGTCCATAGAATGTGTGAAACTTTTCTTTCATGCTCTTAGTGAGATATTTCTAATTCTTCTTATCAAAAGACAAGGATGGAGGGTCATGTCCCTACGATGGAAGACCTGTAAGGTGAAATATCAAATTAGTATAAATGGATATTGGCTTATCAAGGAATATGTATCATTTTTTCACACAACTGAGTAGCATTTTCATGCATGGGTTGATCTCCTGGCTCCATCCGAAATGTGGTATGTCGAACAGGTTTTGAATAAATTCTTTCTGCAACCCCCTATCCCACACCTGTGGTTCTATGATGATCATGTGGGTCTTATAACTGATGGATTTCACCAAAAACGTACTAGGTATGCACTATGGGAACTTTTTTTCATCACTAATATCATGGTCGACGTATTTCAGAGCTGGTATCATACCTAACATATCCCTTTCTACTATGAATCCCTCTGGAATCAATGGATCAACTAATGAATACCTCACTTTTTTCCCAGGTCTAAAATTATACCTTTTATGCATCTCATCTTGCAATTCATTAGAAAACATACGATATTGAACCGAGGATAAATCTTTTTGGTTCAACTCATTTTTAAGAATCTTCTTCCTAGGTTTCAATGAGTTTTCATAGTCATTCTAGGTTAGATGTATAACATTATTTTCATCCTAGAGTAGATGGAGTTCTTCTGTGTATTCAACATATTCCTCATACATTACTTCTTCAATGAGGTTTCTTCAACATATTCCTCATTCATTACTTCTTCAAAAAGGTTATTATTATTCTTGGTCTTCACAGGGGGTTGGATAGGTTGTTCTTCATTTCTTCTTTCCCTTTTCATTAATTTTCGATTGAAAGGTATTCTAATATGATTAGGGTTTCTCATACCTCCTTCTTGTGGAGTTTTGTTTGCATGTTTATTTTTCCATTTTTCCATATGCAATCATGTTTCCTTGAATATATGTTGCATCATCTTGCATGATAAGAAAGATTGGGGACCTTCTTTCCCTCAACACCATGGAAAAATCAACATCGAATGCTCCAACATATGTAACTTCTATTGTTGGTTGTGAAGGTTTTATATCCTTGGGTATATTATTGTAAATTTTGTTGAATCTTCTGTTGAATTCAATAACAACTTCATTGGCTCTCTTCTTGAGTGACCCAAATTAAGTTAGGTAGTATAAATTGTCTCTTTTTTCACCCCATTATCTCACAAAGATATATTATAGGGATTTCTAGGTACCAATGGAGGCCACATGTAGTTTCTTAAACTATTTTCTAATGACCCCCTCCAAATTTTGGATAGATAGCCTCATGAAGATATCATCATGATCGACGAATAGGTTATCAATGAATTCCTATAAGGAAACCATGTGATCTTCAGTAGAAACATTTTTCTCCAAACGTTTCAGGTAATTCTAAGGGAGGTCATGAAAAATTGGAGGAAGATTCAAAGGGTCATATATAGAAATGACCCAAGGGTTCAGAGGGGGAGGAGGTGGAGGTTGATTTCCCCCACCTCTTCCTCCACCTAATCTAGTCAAAATATTTTGCAGAATGAGGTTATTGGATTCAAAGGAAAGAGGAGTAAAAGGGACTTTCAAGAAAGGTATAAAGGAAGAACTTCCTTCTTGAGGAAATTCTAGAGGA
>JZKD02S2158156.1:1235482-1251463 GCA_000966675.3 Picea glauca
ACTCTTGAGGCAATAGTTATGTAATGAACTTGCAAGTCCTTCACTATACAATGTGTCTTGAAGAATTCGACCTTCAAATTCTGATCTGTAATTGTGGACATAGAAATCAAGTTTTTCTTTATCCCAGGGACATACACAAGATTGTGAATGTGTCTGACAGTACCATTCAGAAGTGTTACTGGAATATCTCCATATCCCTTGATTTTATAGGAGTGAGCATCTTCAATATAAATATGGTCACCATTATGTGTTTCTTTAAAGTTTATATACCAATTCGTATTACATGTCATGTGAATTGAGGCTTCAGAATCCATAAACCATGCGTCAACATCATCAATTTCAGTAGACATTGCAACATTAAACACAAATAATATGAGATCTTTTGAATCAAAATTTGGGTTTTCTTCTGCAAAGTGTCTTGAATGTTTCTTATGCTTATGTCCAGCCTCATCATTTTTCTTCTTATAACATGCTCTAGCAAGATGCCCATTCCTACCACAACAGAAACACTTAGGTTTGTTTCTATTAGATGACATACCTTGATTTGGCTTTGGAAATGACTTCCTCTGAAATGAACTTTCTCCTCTACCTCCTTCTCATGGTTTCCCTTTAGGGAATCTCTTCTTTGTCCATAGTGCTAAGTTTGAATTCCGAGGCTTCAAATTTGGCTTCAATTCCGTGCGCCTCTCTTCTTCTTGCAGCAATATACCTGTCAATTCCTCAAAGGTAGGAACTTTCTCTCTCATTGCAAGGCCTGTTATAAACATTTGATAGTCCTCTAGAATTCCATTTAGGGAAATTGTGACAAGATTAGTGTTTGAAAGTTTTTCTCCTATATCTCCCAATTTATCTTTCATGTCTTTAATTCGCCCAAGAAAAGTACTAACAAACTCATTTATATCCATTTCAATACTTAGCAATGTACTCTTCAAAACAATAATACGATTTGTATTATTAGTCTCATACAAATCTTTAAGTGCTTTCCAGGTTTCTTTATAAGTCCTAGCATCTCTAATGTGAGGAATTATATTATATTTCACAGACATTCATAATATTACCTTGGCTTTGTTCTCCCACTTATCCAAATATTTGTTTTCTTCCATTTTCACACCTATAGATGCATCGGTTCGTGCTTCATCTCCTTTCGCGGTCTTCCATACACCATAAGCTTCCATCAAGGTATGCATTTTGAATTTCCAATTGACAAAATTTGAGCCATCCAATTTACTGGCTTCATTGAGATAAGTTTCATCAAGTGGATTCACCATATCTGCAAAATCATTTACACAAAAAACTCCTCTCCAAAGAAGCAATCATATGCAACGAATGGAAACTAGCAGAGAATATGGTGCGACCTCTTTGGCTTCGATGCAGTGCATCTCAAATTCTTCAACACTGCAAGTTCTGGCTACTACGATGGATTATGCTCATTCAAACCCATGACCTCGACTCTTCTTCATTTCTCTCGGCACCCTCAATGAAGATAGCCTCCAGTGGCTTCCTCCTTTATTCCTCCATGCGGGTTGCACTCGAAATCTGGATGGAAGTAGGTGGACGCGAGAGAGAAGGACATGAAATATGGAGAATATGAAGGCTCTCCACATACATGAAAATGAATGTGATTCTCTTATGTTTTCATTTGCGCCCAACTAAGAACATAATCAATGCAAAAATAGTTGGGATCTCCTTGACTAGGTATGTCTACTAAAGTCTAATGGCAGAAGTGTCCTCAGACACATAGTTTTATTAATTAGGAAAATAAATTACATATGATAATTTGCAAGAGTTTACACCTGAACACCTGAACACTCTTGCAATGATCTATATATAGGCTAAATGTCCTAACAAACTCTAGTTATGGATCACTTATTAAATAAAAAGTGTCTATTTATAATAAATTCTATATTAACAATCTTCTAACTATACTCCTAATTTAGAGCCTAAGATATGACACCTTTCTAGAGTCATATCTTTTATTATTACTCAAATATTCTAGATTAGTAATTTAATATTCTAAATTAATAATTATTTTATTCTAACTTTTTAAACTATGATATTTGTATTTTGGATCATCTAACATTCCCCGCTATGATCCAAAGATACATTACAACAGATACCAAGTTCATCCCTGAACTTAGTAAATTTTATTCTGCCAAGAGGTTTTGTGAAAATGTCGGAGATCTGATCTTCTGAAGGACAATAAATTGGCTTGATGACATCCTTTGCAATGCGTGATCTAATATGATTATACTTGGTTTCTACATTCTTTGTCATTGAATGAAAGACTGAATTCTTGGCAAGCTTAATGGCTCACTGGCTGTCAATGAATAATGATGTAGCTTCTGTTTGAGAAATGACCAAGTCCTGCAAAACTCTGTGTAACCAAACAATTTCACATGTTGCTTCCCATGATGAGATGTATTCTGCTTCTATTGTAGAAGTGGCCACTGTAGATTTTTTCTTACAACTCTAAGACACTACTGTTGAACCCATGTTCATTAAATAACCTGATGTTGATGCTTGATAATCAATACTTTCGGAAAAGTCGACATCTGAAAAACCACCAAGTACAAAAATTTTAGTGTTTTTCTAAAGAAGACCAAAATCTTTTGTTCCTTGGATATATCGAAGAACTCTTTTGGATGCATTCCATTGGTTGTCCCGTGGTTGCTGCATAAAGCGTGAAAGAATATTGACTGCATAAGATAGATCTGGTCGAGTGTTTGTCAAATAAATCAAGCTACCAATCAACTGTCTATAAATAGTGTTGTCTACCATTTCCCCCCCTTCAAATTTTGAAAGTTTCAAGTGTTGTTACATATGAGTAAGAGATGGTTTGCAATCCTGCATTCCAAATTGCTAAAGAATTTCTGTTGCATACTTACTCTGAGAAATCAAAATATGATGTGGACGTTGGAATACTTCAATTCCAAGATAGTAGTGAAGTAGTCCCAAATCGGTCATCCTAAAACCTGCATGTAACTCCTTTTTCACCTGTGCAATATGATCATCATTGTTTCCCGTAATGATCAAATCATCTACATACATAACAAGAATCACCAAATATGGACCCTGTTGACGGATATACAAAGTATCATCAAATTCACTTCGTTGAAAACCAACTTTCCTAAGGTATTCATCCATTTTGGTATACCAAGCTCAGGGATCTTGCTTTAACCCATATAAAGCCTTGATTAATTTGCAAAATTTATGTTCTTTCCCTTCAACTTAAAAAACTAGTGGTTGTTGCATGTATACATCTTCCTGTAAGTCTCCATTGAGAAAAGCACTTTTTACATCTATTTGATGAACTTTCCAACCTTTTTGAGCGACCAATGCAAGTGTTAATCAGATGGTATTCCATTTAGTTGTAGGAGCAAAATTTTCCTCATAATCAATGCCTTCCTGCTGTGCAAAACCTTTAGCCACAAGTCGTGCTTTATACTTATCAATTTCTCCATGTTGGTTGTATTTAATTCTATAAACCCATTTCCATCTAATGGGTTTAACACTTGTAGGACAATCAACAAGTTTCCAAGTGTTGTTATCAATTACTGCTTGATACTCTTCAATCATAGCTTGTGATGCAACATGCAATCGCAAGCACGTCCGCTCACAGGATCTTCTCTTCCTCCTCGGCCTGAAGAACCCTAAACAGTCCTTCTATTTCCCTATCGGGAAATCTGCACCCACAGTAATCCTCATGGGATCCCCCTCTTTACAACTCGGGAGATCGGACTTCGCAACTTCGTGAGGTCAGTGGTCGAGCGTTGGACACTCGAATCCCCAAATGCTGACAATAGTCAATGCTGACCTTTTCCTTCTCCTATCGGGACTTTCCCTATCACAATTTTGACACTCACGATGTCAAACAACTCGTATCCCCGATTCCTGAACCCTGATATGGCGAAACTCTGACGCACGTGCGATTTGACTATTCAACGGACCTCCACTCTATCGATACTTCGGGGTTCGCAATATCACGAATCCTGATGCAAATGTTCTGGAACTTTTCGCTGCGAATTCTCGATAAGACGTGCCACCTGTCCACCTACCGACTCTATTGTGGCCCACACTATCTTTTGACTGTCGTGATATCACGTTTCGTGATATCATGATTCCTGCTGCTATAATCATGGGACTTCAACCCACGAAACCCCGATAAATGATTCCACGTGCAAATCCGATGGTCCTTGTGACTTGGATCAACAACTCTACCCCTCCTGAGCTTTGAACCTCTTGGAAATACCTACAGTATCCCTCCTTCTCCTCCATGATATCTAATGGCTCACGGGAGTTCGCGAATTCTCCCCGGAGAACTTCGACCGTCCGTTCCTCCTTGATGTTTTCTGCGAAATGACTAAGTGTTCCTCCTCCGACACTTGTCCACTTGCCCGCAAACTTGCGACGCTTCTTGCGAACCTTCAAGGCACAACTTCTCTACGTTGTCCTTCAACAAATTCGAAGGCCTATCCCTCCTAAGATTTCTTATGACCTTGAGCCTTAGAAAAGACTCTTGCACGCACTCCTTGCGGTAACCTTCAAACACGTCTCAGTGTTGAATTCCTTTCGACTCAGTGCACACCTACAACAACAGTCCTTCAAATCTCGCTCAGGTTCGCAACCCTGAACTTCACTCGACCTGCACACTCCTTGCACGGATCCTATACCCAACTGCACTTTTGAGGAAATGAGAACAAAAGTAAAACTATCTGAGCTTCAGAGACGCAACCCTGAATCCTTGTCGACGCACTCCTTGCAGACACTTCAACTACACTCCTTGCAGGAATTCTTACTCAGATAGAGAAACAATTGAAACTCACTCCTTCTTCCTCTCAGACTTCAAACTCAAACATGAAATCATATACAAAGCATATAAAATAAAATGTATAACTAGAAGCAAACATTCATGAGCATATCATTCAACATACATGCACAAAGAACAAACACGAAACCATCAATTTGAATCAAATCTTTCTTCTATTAATCCAAATATCTGTACATGGGTGTTCTTACACAACTCTCTTCTTACTCTTGCTCAAATGCTTCATAATGTTACAATGCACAATGAGGGTGTCTATATCCCGCTTCCCTCTTGTGCTCTAAAACTGTCTAATCTAGAATTAAATTCTATCTACCTGCATTAACTACTTTAAATATCATCTACCTACTAAGGACGAGAGATAAAGGCTCAAGGTCTGATTACAATATACAAGTGCGCCTCATATTAATGGTTCATTTAAGATCGTGCAACAACTTCCAAGGTGTTTTTCAAAGTTTGTGCTAGCGCTTGTCCAGCTGTCCTCCGCTTCCACGCTGGCTCGCTTGATGTGGGAGATACTCCTACATCATACTCCCTCGCTTGAAAACTTTCATGGGCTCTTGTCCATGAGCTCCTGCATGGTTTTTCCATGCTTCTGTATCTCTGCTTCAGTCTCCCAGCTAGCATCTTCAACTAGATGGTTCTTCCAAAAATGCCCTATGAATTTTGTATCTCGATCTGAAACTATACTTCTTGGCTACCCATGAAGTCAAATGACCTCTTTGAAAAGCAGATTGGTAATGTGAGTTGCGTCACTGGTCTTCTGATATGGAATGAAGTGTGCCATTTTGGAAAATATATCCACCACCACAAAGATCGAATCAACACCCCTTTGTGTTCTTGGCAACCCCAATACAAAATCCATGCTAATCGCATCCCATGGCCTTTATGGTATGGGCAATGGTTGATAGAATCCTGCATTCTTATTTCTTCCCTTTGAATGCTGGAAAATTCTACATCTGTCTATGAATCTCTTGACATCATCTCGCATTCCTGGCCAAAAATATGACTCGTTCAGCTTTGCGAACGTCTTGTCGTGACCAAAGTGCTCTGCCAATCCTCCACTGTGTTTCTCCTTCAGCAGATTCTCTCTCATGAAGCATTTTGGAATACACAGTTGATTGCCTCTAAACAACAATCCTTCCTTAATCATATAGTCTGTCCAAGGGATTCTGTCTCTAAGAACTGGATTCTCAGCTGCTTCATACACCTCCTTAAAATCCTGATCATCAGCGTACATGTCCCTGAGATCATCAAAACCCAATGTTTTGACTCGGAACTCCTGCAACATCAAAAACTTCATGCTCAAAGCATCAACAACTTTGTTAGAAATACTAGAAATATGTTTAATCACAAATGTGAAATTCTGCATATACTCAACCCATTTGACATGTTTCTGATTCAACTTCTCCTATTGAGTCACAAACTGCAATGCATGATTGTCACTGTACAATACAAATTCCTTCGGGATCAAGTAATGCCTCCATTTCTTCAATGCCTGAATGAAAACATAAAAATCCTTATCATACGTGGAGTACTTCAATTTTTCCTCATTCATCTTCTCGCTGAAATATGCTATCGACCTGTCTTCTTGACTCAAGACTGCCCTAATTGAAAATCCACTTGCATCGCATTTCACCTGAAATGTTTTCTGGAAATCCGGCAACACCAAAACTGGTTGTTCCGTAATCTTCCTCTTCAACAGATTGAAACTTTTCTCAGCCTCGTCAGTCCAGTGAAAATATTTATGTCTTTTCTTCACTGTATCCATCATCGCTGTGCTAATTCCACTGAAATTCCTGATGAACTTTCGGTAGAAACTAGCTAATCCGTGAAAACTTCTCACCTCAAAGATATTCTTTGGTGATGGCCAATTCTTAATCACCTCCACCTTATCTGGATCCATCCTCAACTCATCTATTGAAATAACAAACCCCAAGTAAATGAGCTCTATCTTCATGAATGAGGACTTCTTCATATTAATCAACAACTTTTCCTGTTGTAGTTTCTGCATCACTATAGCCAAATGCTTCAGATGCTCTGCCACTGTCTTATTGTAGATCAGTATGTCATCCAAATACACAATGACAAATTTCCCGATGAAATCCCTCAGGACTTCGTTCATCAACCTCATGAAGGTACTTGGCGCATTTGTTAAGCCAAATGGCATAACAAGCCATTCATACAACCCATCGTTTGTTTTGAATGTTGTCTTCCATTCGTCACCTTCTCTCATGCGAATTTGGTGATAACCACTTTTCAAATCAATCTTTGAAAAGTATTTTGCTCCACGTAAGCAATCCATCAGATCATCCATCCTCGGCAATGGAAATCTGTACCTGATGGTTATCTTATTAATCGCCCTTGAGTCAGTACACATCCTCCAGCCTCCGTCTTTCTTCGGACTGAGTACTGTTGGAACAACACATGGACTCAAGATTTCCCTGACCAAACCTTTGTCCAACAACTCTTGGACTTGCCTTTTAACTTCTTCATTCTCTTGCGGTGTCAATCGGTACGTGGCTTTGTTTGGAAAACTGGCTCCTGGTATGAGATCAATATGATGACTCACACTTCTAATCGGTGGCAACGAACGAGGTAATTTGTCCACTATTATATCAACGAACTCTTCCAGCAGTTCTTGAACTTCTTCTAGTAAATCATCCACTCGTGTGCTAGTCAGAACAATCCTCGGCTTTCTGACCATAATGAACTGTGGATCCTCATTCTTCTTAACCTCTGTAAGAAGTTCCTTCCCACTCATGAGAAGTACTGTGTTGCTTACTTCTAGTTTCACCTCCTTATCCTTAATGAGAAGCAACATGTGTGTCCTCCCATTCTTCTCCAGGGTGTATGTGTTCATTCGCCCATCATGAATCACATTCCTGTCATATTTCCATGGTCTACCCAGTAATAGATGAAAAACATCCATAGGAATTCCATCACATAAGATCTTATCATTATATCCACCTATCTTAAATTCAACTAAACATTGTTTAGTGACAGTTACCTGGTGTCCCTTTTGTAGCCATGAAACTCTATATGGGCTTGGATGATTAGTCGTCTCCAGCTCCAGCTTTTCTACCATCTCTGTAGATACGAGATTATCCGTGCTACCACTGTCTACAATGACCTTGCATACCATGTCCTTGGTCTTGCAAGCAGTCCTGAAAAGTCTGTTCCTTTGGACTGAACTTTCCACCTCCTTCTCAGGTGTCAAAAGGACTTTTTGCATCATCAGCGATCTTCCGCCTTCAGTGTCTTCTACCTCAACATCCCGCCTTTGTGCCTCGGTGATGTGAGCTTCTCCAATGTCCTTCTTTCTCTTGGTACACTCGTAAGAATTGTGCCCATTCTTTCCACATGTGAAGCATGTGATTACTCCACCTCTTCCTCTTCCTCTACCTCTAGTATGAGGAAAAGTGTTATTGTCAGCATAATCTCCCCTCTGCTCTGTATGTTGTCCTCTCTGTGAGGTTCCACCTCTCTCAATTCGAGTCTGAGGTTTTTTCCATTCTTCCTTGGGCTTATGATATTTATCCTGGGCAACTGCTTTGCCTCTGGGCTGACTCCTGCCTCGGCCTCTCTGACTCTGCTTTCAACTCAGCTTCTCCTCCGCTTTCAGAGCCATATGATAAGAATATTCCACCGTTCGGATGGTTACCATGCTCATCTCATCCTGGATATCATATCTCAGGCCATTCATATACTTGGCAACTTTTTCATCATCGCTCTCCCGATGACCTACCCTAATGTTCAGTTTATAGAATTCCTTAGTGTATTCTTTCACTGTCATCAACTTCTGTCTCAGGTTTTGCATTATCCTGAACAAAGTAATTTGATAGTCCCTGGGGATGAATTTCGCCTTCATATTCGCAATCATTCTTTCCCAACTCTTGATCTTCTTCTTTCCCTTGAAGCGTCTATCAGCTTGTAGTTCATCCCACCACAATGCTGCATGTCCCTTCAAGTGTGTAATAGCATGCTTGACTTTCTTGTCCTCTTCGACATCTTCATAGTCAAAGAATGTGTATAGAGCTCTAATCTAGTCTAGAAGCTCCCTTGCATATAGATTTCCCTCGTAAACTGGAATTTCCATCTTTGCTCTTGCACCCATCCTAGCAATAGCTTTGATCAAACGTTCGTTTGATGCATCTTCGGCTGCAATTTCTTCTTCTCGTTCATCCTTAACTTCACTTTCGGAATCACTGAGATCCCCCACACTGGTTGTGCGTCTTTGCGCTGTCTCCATGTCTTCGAGTCTTGCTCGGAGATCACGCATTTGTCTCTCCATAACTAGATCTGTTACCTGCCTGCCTCTTCTTCTCGGCATTTCCCTATCCTCTGGATCGGGTGACTGTCTATCTCTCCTTGGTGGCATGGTGAATTCTCTTCTCTGCTACAGAAAGCAAAGAATCTTTCTGTGCTCTGATACCAAACTTGACGTTGTGTATAAGAGTGCTCCTTACCTCTTATGCCTCCCTCGCCTAAAATATATAGACAAGAATCAGGCTCTGATACCACTTGATGCAACACGCAATCACAAGTACGCCCACTCACATGATCTTCTCTTCCTCCTCGGCCCGAAGAACCCTAAACAGTCCTTCTATTTCCCTATCGGGAAATCTGCACCCACAGTAATCCTCGTGGGATCCCCCTCTTTACAACTCGGGAGATCGGACTTCGCAACTTTGCGAGGTCAGTGGTCGAGCGTTGGACACTCAAATCCCTGAATGCCGACAATAGTCAATGCTGACCCTTTCCTTCTCCTATAGAGACTTTCCCTATCACGATTTTGGCACTCATGATGTCAAGCAACTCGTGTCCCCGATTCCCGAACACTGATATGGAGAAACTCCGACGCACGTGCGAGTTGAATATTCAACGACCCTCCACTCTATCGGTACATAGGGGTTCGCAATATCGCGAATCCTGATGCAAATGTTCCGGGACTTTCCGCTGTGAATTCCCGATAAGACGTGCCACCTGTCCACCTACCGACTTTGCTGTGGCCCGCACTATCTTTTGACTGCCGGGATATCACGTTTTGTGATATCGCAATTCCTGTTGCTATAATCATGGGACTTCAACCCACGAAACCCCGATACATGATTCCACGTTCAAATCTAATGGTCCTTGTGACTCGGATCAACGAATCTGCCCCTCCTGAGCTTTAAACCTCTCAGAAATACCTGCAGTATCCCTCCTTCTCCTCCGTGAGATCTAACGACTCATGAGAGTTCACGAATTCTCCCCGGAGAACTTCGACCGTCCGTTCCTCCTTGATGTTTTCTGCAAAATGACTAAGTGTTCCTCCTCCGACACTCATCCACTTGCCCGCAAACTTGCGACGCTTCTTGCCAACCTTCAAGGCACAACTTCTCTATGTTGTCCTTCAACAAATTCGAAGGCCTATCCCTCCTGATCTTTCTTATGACTTCGAGCCTTAGAAAAGACTCTTTTGTGCACTCCTTGTGGCAACCTTCAAACACATCTCAGTGTTGAATTCCTTTTGACTCAATGCACACCTGCAACAACAGTCCTTCAACTCTCGCTCAGGTTCACAACAATGAACTTCACTCGGCCTGCGCACTCCTTGCACGACTCTTGTACCCAACTACAATTTTGAGTAAATGAGAACAAAAGTAAAACTATTTGAGCTTCGGAGACGCAACCCTGAATCCTTGTCAACGCACTCCTTGCAGGAATTCTTACTCAGATAGAGAAACAATTGAAACTCATTCCTTCTTCCTCTCAGACTTCAAACTCAAACATGAAATCATATACACAGCATATAAAAGAAAATGTATAACTGGAAGAAAACATTCATGAGCATATCATTCAACATACATGCACAAAGAACAAACACGACACCATGAATTTGAATCAAAGCTTTCTTCTATTAATCCAAATATCTGTACATGGGTGTTCTTACATAGCTCTCTGCTTGCTCTTTCTCAAATGCTTCATAATGTTACAATGCACAACGAGGGTTTCTATATCTCGTTTCCCTCTTGCGCTCTAAAACTGTCTAATCTAGAATTTAATTCTATCTACCTGCATTAACTACTTTAAATGTCGTCTACCTACTAAGGACGAGAGCTAAAGGCTCAAGGTCCGATTACAATATACAAGTGCGCCTCATCTTAATGGCTCATTTAAGATCGCGCAACAATTTCCAAGGTGATTTTCAAAGTTTGTGCTGGCACTTGTACAACTGTCCTCCGCTTCCGCGTTGGCTCGCTTGATGTGGGAGATGCTCCTGCATCAGATTGTTTCCATTCTTTATGTTTTACTGCTTCTTTTTATGTGGAAGGTTCAGTAAAATCATTTGCTACCAAGGAAAAATTTCCTTCACTGTTGTGTGATCCCATTGTTCCTGTTTTATTCTACTCATCAAGCCTTAAATATTTCAAAAGTTAAACTGCCCATTTTGGTAGTTGATGTTCACTTGTTTGGGGATCTGAATTTCCATTATTGTAAATTGGATTAATGAAAGTGATGTTCGTCGATCAATTGAAGATGTTGGAGGTGGAGATTCATTGTCAAATGAACTGTCACTGCTAGGAGATTTTGATGAATTGCTAGAAGACCCAGATCATGATGTTGTTGATGTAAATGGACTGGATGTATCATCTTCAGATGAAGGAAAATTAATTTCATACCAATTATGTGAATTTGGTTGACTTTGCATTTTTCCTTTTCTTTGATTGCCTTTGGTTTCTAATTTTTTAAGAATACTTTCTATTTCTTTAGCGCTCTTACTTTCAATTTCATCAAAAACTACATCCCTGCTCAAAATAAACTTTCCATTGGACAAAATTCAATACCCTTTCTTCTTATCAGAATACCCAATCATTGTGCATTTTAAGCTTCTTGAGTCAAGCTTAGTTATTTTTTCTTTCGGAACTAAGGCATAACATACTGATCCCAAAACTCTAAGATGTTTAACTTGAGGTTTGAAACCAAAACATGCTTCATAAGGTGTGATTCCATCCAAAGAAGTAGTTGGATATCTGTTCCTTAAGTAGATAGTTGTATGGATTGATTCTGCCCAATATGTAGGACTTAAATTTTTAAAGGTTAACATGGATCTTACCATTCCTAACAAGGTGCGATTCATTATTTCTACGACTCCATTTTGCTGAGGAGTGTAGACATTTGTAATATGTCTTCTTATTCCATTGTCTATGAAATAATTTGTAATTCATTAGAAGTGAATTCCCCTCCATTATCTATCCTGAGAGTGCCTATCTTTTCTTTGGCTTCATTTTCAACAAGTTGACGAAAAATCTTAAACTTTTCAAATGTTTCTAACTTTTGCTTCAAGAATTAAACCCAAGTCATTCTACTAAAATCATCAATAAAGAGTAAAAAATATTTGCAACCACCTAAATAAGTTTGTAGTGGTCCACAAACATCACTGTGAACTAGTTGTAACCGCCTATTTGCACGCCATGAACTTGTTGGGAAACTTTCTCGACTTTGTTTTCCATAAATGAAAGCTTCACATTTTGCATTTTCCTTTTTGAAAGTTGGAAGTCCCTTAACCATCCCTTGTTTTTGCAATTGAGAGAGACTTTCAAAGTTGAGATGTCCATATCTTACATGCCACAATCTTATAGGTAAAATACTTGTACTTACTGCTCCTGCAAAATCAGAATGCCTTGGAATAATTGTCCCTTTCATCCTTAAAAATTTTCCATCTTCATAACCTGTCATCACTGTTTTCATATTCAGTTTGACTGAATTAATCTTAACTAAGCCATGTTTCATAATCACCTGATGTCCTTCTTGTCGAATCGTGACTAAAGACAAAAAATTATTTTTAAAGGTTGGTACATACCATACATTTGAAATCATTCTTTCTCCAATGTCAGGTAAATAAACTTTAACTACACCTTTTCCATAAGGAGTATGTTTGGTATTATCTACAAGAAATAAGGAATTAATATCGAATTCTTGAAAACTCCAAAAGGAATCACGTATGAAAGTCATGTGTTGAGATGCTCTTGAATCTAGAATACAAGCATCTTCATAATCACTTTGAAAATCGGTGGAAATATGTAATGTTGAAGATGAGGTAAAGACATATTCTGAACCATCATCATCTCAATCATTTGCAAACTGTGTTGTTTTTTGATGAAACTTGGAAATTTTATCAATGGAATTTTGACAATCTTCTGCATAATGACCAACTTTGTTACATCTACAAACAATTTGACTTAAATCTCTTCCTCTGCATGAATTTTGTCCTCTGCCTTTGTTTTGATCTCTATTTGGAGTTTGTCCTCTACCTTGACTATTGCCTTGAAAATAGCCTCTACCTAGACTATTTCCTCTTCCTAGAAAATACCCTTTGCCTTGACTATTTCCTCTACCTTGAAAATAACCTCTACATTGACTCTTTCCTCTTCCTTGAAAATTGCTCCTGTCTGAAAAAATATTTTCTCTACTTTGGCTTCGTCCATGACCTTGTACGAAATGTCCTCTTCTTCTGCTTCTAGAACTTTCAGTTGAATATTTACTTGTGTTGGCTTCTGTGAAAAAAAAATCTTCCCCAACTTGCTTTTTCTTTCCAAAAGTTTTGTTGTGTTGAGATAACATCTCACTTAGCTCATCAAACGTAAGCTTGTCTAACTTTCCAGTTACTTGTAAAGTTTCCAAAAAATGTGTATATGAAGAAGGCAATCCATTAATTAAAATTGTGGTCATGAAACTATCATATACTGCTTGAAAACCAACATTTAGTATTTTCTACTTAATGTTCTTAAGTATAGAAATATATTCATGTACATCACCTCCTTCGGTCAATTTCTGTTGGAGCAACTTTAATTGAAGATCAAATTTATTTGATTCAGGCTGAGTATCAAATAGATCCTTAAAAAATTTGAAAACAGACCATGCATCAATAGTATTTTCAATGTGAACATACATCTCATCATTAACTGAAGATTTGATCAGTGCTAATGCTTTGGCATTTTTAATTTCCCATTTTTCTAGTGTGGCTGCATCTGTAGGTTTATTTGGCTTAGTATATTCATTACATATATCACGCCAAAGTTCATTATAAATGAGAGTGATTTCAATGAGACATTTCCATGTCTTGTATAATTTTGTGCCTTCAAGTTTATCGGAGTCAGAGAAAAAATTAATTAACATAGACATTGTAGTGTTGAATCTTCGCACGAAAAAAATTAAGCAAAAAATATCAATATGAGAAACACACCACACGTATCACGCAAAAAAATGATCTATCGGGGCTTGGCCTTGACCCTCATATATTCGTTGAAGAAGAATAAAAATGACTGAGCTTTGCACTTGGCTCAAGTCAAATTCCAGGTAACTTTCAAAATTTTACTCCTTACAATGCTCTTGCAAATTTTGGTAAAAAAAACAAAATTACCCCCCCTCAAAGTAAAATTTCTTTGAGTTTGCAATTGAAGCTGCAGTTTGGAATTGAAGCTGCAATTTGCGAGGCCAATTAGTTCTCAAGCAAAGGCGCTGATTAAGAGAATCTTCACTTTTGTTCACTGGCCTCCCTGAGATTCATATCCATAAATATTAAAGCATTGAACATTAAAAACTAAAATGATGGAAAACACGGGAATAAGCACATCAGTGAAAGGAACTGCTAGGCCACTACAACTTGTGTCTGTGAACCATATATCACTCGTCTGCTGATTTTTTCAGGATTCTACAGACTTTTATGAAAAAATTCTCAGTTTCCTTCCTATTAAGAGACCTGGATCCTTCAAATTTCATGGAGCATGGCTCTTCAGCTATGGAATGGAGATACACCTGCTGAAAAATCCTAATTCAGACTCTTTACCTAGAAAAACAGAGATCAATCCCATGGATGATCACGTATCTTTTCAATGTGAGAGCATGCAGGTCGTAGAGAGAAATCTCATTGAGATGAACATCAAATTCATAAAACACATAGTAGAGGAAGGAGGAATTTATGTAGATCAACTCTTCTTCCATGACCCACATGATTTCATGATTGAGATATGCAACTGCGAGAATCTATCGGTAGTGCCCTTGGGTTCTACGATATCTGCTTGCACTTTCAAATCGTGTCAATCCCAACAACATCAGCAGATATCAACACCATATTGTGCATCGGCTGCAGATACTACTAATACCTCTCACCAAATTCTTAAAGTTATTTAGAGAAAGGATTTGTAGAGTAGAGTAAAATACACAACACAATGCGTCAATTACACATAAACGTAAATCTGAGGATTCTTCAACAAGCTTTGTGTTTCTTAGGTGTGATATTATTGGTATCGAGCAGAGAAATTATGCGTATTTTGGGGTATCCATTGCAACCATTCACCAGAGTTGTATTCTCTTACACCCAGATGGATGCTTGCATCAATCCAAAGGGTTGGCAGAACTAGAATTCAGAGGAGAAATTGCAGGAGAAAGAAGGGACTGCAATCTTCTATGAATACGAGTGTTCTGGGCCAGGGGGTGATAAGTCTGGGAGAGTGAAGTGGTCGAGGAAACAATTTACTGATTAAGTGTGTTGGCCTGTAGAGCTGAAATCTCCTCCTCAGATCAGCTAATATCCTCCTCAGTTCAGGTGCATTACTAGACCTCTGATACCACAATAATGGCAGAAGTGTCCTCAGACACACACTTTTTGTTGGACACACCTACCACACTTAGAGGGGGGGGTGAATGAGTGTGGGGATCTTTTTCCCAAAACTTCCCTCTTACATAAAACTCATTAGTTAGCATTCAACATTTACTCATTACTCATTGCTGTCATTAATAATCAGTTAGATGTGAATACATATCAGCAACATATATCAGCAATATATCATCAACAAATCATCTCCACAAGGAACACAAGGAACACAAGATGTATGTACAATTTTCTTTTTATTACGAACTACAATCCTTGGGGTTTATTAGCAACAACTGAATAGAGTAAAACTCTACAAGAGAAGTAGCTCTATATGCAAGACTCATCTTGCATTGTCAGCACCAACTGAGATGAGGCAACAATCCTCAACAGATATCAATTTGTACCATAAACAAGATCATCAACCATGCACCAACCTGTAATCAACCTGTACCATAAACAAGTGCATCCAACCATGTACCAAGTATATACCAATCATGTTTCAACTACTCATCAACAATGA
>JZKD02S2158157.1:9127-37259 GCA_000966675.3 Picea glauca
ATTTATAAGAGGCCTAACACGTCATTTGTATATACACTCATCAATCTCTCTCTATTAAGTGTGTAAGTCTAAGAGTGACACAACTACAAGGAGAAGTGACACAACTACAAGGAAGAGTATCTCGATAAAGGTGAAGGTCATCTTGGTGAAGGACTATCTTGGTCTAAGTGGTGCGCTACTCTGTTCTGATTAGGGTTTCTGGTGGATCTAAAATGTGGAGGCACATCATCACCACCCAACTTAGTGTTTTGTGCACTCTTGTGCAACAAAAATGATGAAATTTTGCTACTGTATCTTGTTTTGCTAAGTCACTGTTGTTTTTCCTTGCATCTTTGCATGAGATCCCAAGATAAAAATATGGAGATGCCCCCCTGGCCATAGTACCTAGAAGTCTTTTCAAGCTCGTCCCATTCTACCTTCCCTTTTTCCCTATCCAAGGTTGTTGGTGATGAAGGTTGCAATATAAGAGGCGGGTTAAATCTCAACCCAATCCATTTCAATATTAGTCTCCTCAGGGTTTCCTTTCAAAGTTGGGCCTTGAACAAGGTAGCTTGAAATTTGCTTGGTGAGCAGGGTTCCCTCTTTTGAAGACCATGTGGCAATGATTTCCACCTCCTTTGGCAAGCCTGGGCTGGCTCCTCACCTAAGTGTCACCTAAAATCCTTATAGTATATTCAAAGTGGGAAATAGATTTCCTTTGTTTCTCCTCTAGAATGGGAGCCAAATCTGCATCATAGGTGAGAAGTTCATGGCTAGCCTTGAGCTCTTCTAGGTTGGTGATCTCAACCCTTATCCAAAGAGGGATGCCCAACTATTCTTCCTTGTATTTTTTCTTTTCAATTTCCCTCAACTCTTCATGATGAATCCAGGATGATAATGCTTTTAGTTGGACTTCCCCGACACATGGGTTTGGATTCCATTTGTAGGGGTGTGGTAGGGTGATATTGTTCAAATAATATTTACACATCTTATCCCTTACTTCCTCATCACCCTCTTGGCACACATCGACAAACTCCCTAGGGGTGTCTATCTTGAATGGGAGCTATTGTTACAAACTTTTCACCTAGAATCTATACCATTTCTCCTTGAGAAAAAGGTTGTATACCTTAGCTGGGATCTACACCTCGTCATATGTTCTGCCAACTAATCCATTATGGTTATAAATACTTCCATTACCTTTTCTCTTTTAGTTTGGGAAGCCAAATATTTTTTGGTTTTATCCATCTTAAGTTGTTTATGGATATCAATTCCTTGCATCTTCATAATCTAAAAATGTTCTTGTAGGTGGTGGAACTATTACTCTGCATCCTCTATGTTACCCTATGCTTGTTTTCCCTTGCCCATTTTATCCTCTACTAAGATTTTCCATTTAATAGCCTCAAACCTGGATGATTCCAACTCACTCAAAGTGAGCTACAAAGTGGCTTCTGTAGGTGTTGCTAATTTTTCTTCCTTAGGTGCCCCTAATGGGATTTCTATATGATTGAGGGAGTCCTCTAGATTCACCATGGAAGAATATATTGGTTGGAACAATTTAGGGGTTTCTTAGGACCTAGTCCTAGCTCTCTTGAAGGACTTCCCACTTCCCTTTTGAGCTATGGTTTTCTATTTAATCTTCAGGGGGTTTCTTGGTGGTGTCCCTAATTTGATTAGGCTGGCAACTACTTCCTGATATGTGTCTTCCACTTTTATTTTCTTCTGAGCTTATTTATTCTTACATGTTTTTACTTTGTTTGCCTTCTTCTTCCTCCTAATATCTTTCCTAGGGCTTGGTTCACGAGTAATATGTTGAGAAGCTTGAAAAATCTATATGTCCACGTCCACAAAATCCTCTAATGATATCTTGACAAGAAACTTTGCCTCTCACAGGCATCACAAACCAACTACTTGATGAGGCCATGGTGAGATAGGGTGTCACTCTTGACTCCATTTACCTTTATGCACATCTCCCTTAAGAATTGCAGGGGAAAATATGGAATACAAAAATTCTCTTTAGGCTTTTGGTGAAAAAGATGTCTCACCTGGTGCAAAAATATTAAATGATATGCATAAATTAAACTTAACCTTCCCTCCTAAGAAATGTGTTTAAGAAAATGGTATGCTACTTCAGGCCATGGGATTGGAAGGATCTCCCTTCCAACCCCATTTTTTCCTCCTCAGGCCCCTCATAGTTGACGAAGAACAAATTTTTGGCATATATGGCTTCCTGCCTCTCACCCTCATCCTAGGGCAGACCCATGGACAACCCTGACACTTTGCTAATGATAACTTCATTGAATCACAAATCCAAGCCTCTAACTACTATAACATATTCTTAGTCCTTGAAAATTTGGAAATTAAGTGAAAATTCCAGGGCTGCCTTATCATCATACCCTTTTAGTATGTAAAAATACACAATCCAATTGGAGTCAGAAAATTTCAACCACCTCAGGGTTACTATAAACCATAGAGGTGTTAGTTGGTTCCCTTGTATTAAAGTCCCCTCCCATGGTTTACTTCTATAGCTCAGAGAATTTATGGACTATGAAAGGTTTGACTCTTTAGGTTTTTGTAATGAGGAAAAAAATAGAGGGAAGGCTATAGAATGGTTTACTATAGGTGAGATTGGAAAATTACCTTACACATGCTATGTCAGACTGTGGTTTTGTAGGAATAGGGGAATGCTTAGGTACAAAAAGTTATGTCTATTATATCTTCCCTTGCAACAAAGATATAACACAAAATATTTGTAGGTACATAGCTAAGAATGACTTCAAGGCTTGTGGGGCCATAGAGTTTGAATTTTTTTGAAAATTCCTACCCTAATCTTGTAAATTTCATTGTTGAAAATGGGAATAGGGGATTCCTTAGTTAATTGGTGAGATAGTAGGAAGAAAAATAGAGGGATCAAGTTGAGAACTAGTGTGTTCAATTTTGGAAATGGAATATTCGACCAAGGTGGTATCTTGTAGCATGCAATGGTGTATGGCTATGGATTTCATAGTAATTCTTAAAACTCTAAACATACACTGAGAATTCCCTTGAGTCCATGATAACCTTGTAGTAGACTATGATAAAAAATTTCAAGCTGCAATATAAACCAGAGGGAATGCAAGAGCTTTGTTATTAACCTTTCATAGAGAGAGAGAGAGTGTATGCAATATAAACCAAAGGGTATGCAATATCTTTGTTACTAACCTTTCAGAGAGAGAGAGAGAGAGAGAGAGTATGCAATATAAACCAGAGGGTATGCAAGATCTTTGTTACTAACCTTTCAGAGAGAGAGAGAGAGAGAGAGAGAGAGAGTATGCAATATAAACCAGAGGGTATGCAAGAGCTTTGTTACTAACCTTTCAGAGAGAGAGAGAGAACAATATAAACTAGAGGGTATGCAAGATCTTTGTTACTAACCTTTCAGAGAGAGAGAGAGAGAGAGAGAGAATACAATATAAACCAAAGTGTTACTAACCTTTCAGAGATCTCTGTTACTAAACTTTCAGAGAGAGAGAGAGAGAGTTCCCTTGATGGTATGCATGATCTCTATTACTAACCTTTAAGAGAGAGAGAGAGAGAGAGAGAGAGAGAGAGAGAGAGAGAGAGAGAGAGAGAGAGAGAGAGAGAGAGAGAGAGAGAGAGAGAGAAGCACACTACTCTCTCTCTACAGTAGGTAGGTAGGTCCACCAACCTACTGTTACAAAGCTTATATGCACCAACCTACTAGAGATACCAATCTCTTCAGTTGATCACCAACTCAAGATATTGTGTTGGCACCAACCTACTAGAGACACCAATATCTTTAGTTGAGCACCAACTCAACAAGATATTGTGTAGGCACCAACCTACTGGAGACACAAATCTCCTCAGTTGAGAACCAAATTAGTAAGACCTGTATAAGTATCAATCTAAAATATTCATACATGGAGTACTTCTTACTTCACCTACATGCTTCATACTTTATGCATTTCACAGCATCATCATACCCTTAACTTTCATTCTCCAACGCCTCTCCTTGTTTCATACCCCAGAGATAGCTTCAAACCCTAATTAGGTTTATCCTTCATTCCCTACGAACCTTATAACATCATTCCTATAATATAATTCCATATTGCAACATCACGACCTCAAAAAAACATACTTTGCGCATCATAGATCTTAGTCCTTCATAACGCACTATCAAAACTCCAAGAAAACTCCTCTTACACACCTTTAGACCCAAAGAATACTCCCCATCTCCTCTTGCACACCTCAAATATCTTCTATGCACTTGTACTTGATATTCTTACTTGGATGCTCTTCAAATGCGCACATCTATCATGTATTTATAGTGTTTCTGCATTTTCTTATGGGGATAACTTGTAAAACTAGTTGGGTCAACCTGTACTTTTTGGCTGGGTTGACATGACATAATCTTTCATATATCCTCATTCCTATGGAGTTATAGGGAGTGAAATATATCATTGGAAAGGTCTACGAACACTATTTTTAACCGTATACCCTATGCTCACATTTGAGCTAGGTATTTAGAGTAAAAAATCCCCCAAAGATAAGCTATCCAAATTGAACATCAAAAATCCAATTTTTGTTTTCCAACAATCTCCATCTTGTAATCTTTATCTTGGGCATCTGTAGTCTCCCCCTATATTTGACATCAATGAAAACAATATTTCCAACAATCTCCCCTTTTTTCACTGATGGAAACCCTTAGTCAATTCTGTAATACTCCCCTTATCTGCAACTTTCCTTGTGTCTGTAGTTCTTCCTCTATCTACAACTTCTCCCCCTTTGACTTAAATGGTAAAGGGATGCTCCACCCCAAGCTTGTGCTTTCCTTTATTGACGATATGAGAGGGATATCACTCCCATATTTCATTTACTTGTCCTATATAACATTTTTCTCCTTTGGTTTTATCGAGAACATATACATTGCTCGGGGTTCTGTTTGGATTTGCCACTAATCTTCTTGAAACCGCTTTCCTTATCTCACATACTTTAGAATGAAATGTGAGGTTGTAACCTTGATCACACATTTGACTGAAACTTAGAAGATTGTGCTTTAACCCTTCAACGTACAAGACATTATGTGTTTTAGTATTTCCATTATCAAAACTAACAATACCTTTTCCAACTATCCTTGCATAAGCAATATCCCCAAAGGTAATGCTACCTCCCTTTTCTTCCTTTAGGGTGATAAATTTGTTTTGATCCCCTGCCATGTGTTCTGAACAACTACTATCAATGTACCATTGGCTTCCTTTGTCTTGAGCATACATTGCAAGTCCACATTCTTCCTTATTTGGTTCTTCTTGCTTCCTTTTCCACACCTTTGTGTATTCTTCTCTATGCTTGGTAAGAACATATTATTCCTTGTTTTGTTTAAGAGACTTTATTATGGTTCTTCTATAGTCACATGCTATGTGCCCATAGTTATTTCACTTATAACATTCGATATTGTAATCAAGTAGGGGAGAAAATGAATTGTAGTTTCTATCAACAAACCCATGAGAACTTATCGTTTGTTTCTCACATAATCATTCTTTGAAGTCTTATAAGAACCTCTATTTCTCTCTCTCACATGATTACTTCTTGCATAAGCTCTACACTAGTGATTTATGACTAAAATTATTGCAAGAAAAACAATAGCCAAGAAAGAGATTTTGGTACCGGGTTGTGAAACGCCTTCTTGGTGGAACAACTCTTCTGAACTCATTCTTATTGTTCTTGTGAGAAGAATCAGGTTTTTGTTGGTCATCATTTTCTTTCCTACTATTGTTTTCATTATTGATGGATCATTTGAGAATATTAGCATAACTTTTAGGATTTTCTTCATTTTCCTTTTCTGATGGCTTTGTGACCTTTGTGCTTGCATCTCCCTTGGGGGTCTTTTGTTTTTCATCGTAGTCAAGACCCGTCTTGATGAATGGCGACCTTTGGTAACTAAAAATATTATCTAATATTTAAATACTCTTTCCATGCTTCCAACTTCTACTCAACATATCAATTGTTTTCTCTATTTCCTTTCTTAAGGAAACGATTTCAGCCTCTGGCTTCTCACAATTTTCTTCCTTTTCTTTCATATGGATTCTCATGACTTCTTCAATCCTTTTATCCTCTTCTAATTGAGTCTTCAGGATGATAACTATTTTTTCTATTTCATCAAGTTCATGATCCTTCTTTCATATTTCCGCAATTGCTCTTTCTGATTTTTATTCTTCCCCTGAGTTTGTCTATTTCTTCTAAGGCACTAATGAGTTCTGCTTCAAGATTTACTTCCCCTTCAATATCTTCTTCTTATGAATTTGATTTTTCTTTCTGAATATCTGCATTTTCTGTATTAGTAGACTTTGTTTCTATGGCCACGAAGAGGAATTTCTCTTTGTCAATATCATAACCATATCCACCACATTCTTCATACGAGCTACTATCCTCTCTAGAGTAAAATCTCTTCTTCTTAGTATATTTTCATCTTTTGTGTTTATAGAGTTTTCTTTTATTGTTATGTTCTTCATAATTATTTTCTTCCCTTTTTGCATATGGAAATTTAGTAGAAAAATATCTTATTCTACCACAATTAAAACATTTGAAGGGTAACTTACCTTTGTATTTTCTATATCCTCTTTTTAGCTTTCTCATAAATTGTGCTTCTTCTGTATCTGATTCATGGTTGAAACAATCATAGGATTTGTGTCCTTTTTTCTTATTTGATGATTTGAAAGTTGCTTCCTTCTGTGATGGATTTTCTTTTTCTGTCCTCATCTCATATGTAGTGAGAATCCCATGTAGTTCATCCATCGTTAGTTTCTCTAGATCCTTCATTTCTTCAATGACAAAGACCTTGGCATCAAATATTAAGGGGAGTGAACTTATCACATTTTGCACAATCATTGGTTCTTCAACCTTCCCACCAAGTCCTCTGATGGTGTTGACAATTTCATCCACAAGGTGAAAACAGGTTGCAACATTTCCTTCGTCTTTCATTTTCAAACTCTTGAATTGTCTTCTATGAGTTTGGAGTTTTTCATTCTTCACCTTGTCGTCACCTTTGTAGATGCTTTGAAGTCCATCCCAAATGTATTTTTTCAATCCAAAATGCATCATCTTGACAAACTTGGATTCTGATAGACCACACAAGATGACATTTGTGGCTTTTGCATTATTTTCACTAGACTTATTCCCCACCTCACTTATTGTTGGAGTTGTCGAGGCTACATAACCATTCACAATTGATTCCCAAATATCAAACCCAAGGGCCATTATATATGTTTACATCCTTATGCTCTAGAAGTCATAGTTTATTTTGTCAAACAACATAGTCCTGTTTGTGGAGAAACCTTCTTGACCAACCATGTGTGCTCCTGAGATCTACCTTCTAGTGGTTAGACTGTTTTTGAAGGAATCGCCTGTGATACCAATTGTTGAACTTATGATCATACTGAGAGGGGTGGGTGGGTGAATCAATATATGATACTTTTTAATTTAAATGATAATTCATCAATCATTCATTAACTTTAAAATAGTAAATGCATATAAACTCAAATCACAGTACACAAAGTTTAATGTGGAAACCCTTGTGGGAGAAAACCAAAAAAAAAATTCTTTATAAATGTCTATAGGCACCAACCTACTATAGACAAAATATCTTCAGTTGAGCACCAACTCAACAAGATGTTTTGTAGGCACCAACCTACTAGAGACACAAATCTCTTCAACTGAGCACCAACTCAACAATATATTATGTAGGCATAAATCTCCTTAGCTGAGCACCAACTCAGTAAGACCTGTATAGGTATCAATCTAAGATATTTGTACATAAAGTACTTTTGAATTCACCTACATGCTTCACACTTCATGGATTTCACAATGTCGTCATACCCTTAACGTTGGCCCCAACGCCTCTCCTTGCTTCATACCCTAGACATAGCTTCGAACCCTAGTCAGATTTAGCCTTCATGCCCTAACGAACCTTATAACATCATTCCTAGAATATAATTCTAGACTACATCATCACAACCTCAAAACAATGCATGTTGCAACATCATATATCTTAGTCCTTCATAACGCACCCTTAAAACTCCAAGAAAATTCCTCTTTGCACCTTTAGACCCCAAGAATACTCCCCAACTCCTCTTGTGCACCTCAAATCTCTTATGTGCACTTGCACTTGATCTTCTTGCTTTGATTCTCTTCGAATGCACACATCTATCCAATATTTATAGTGTTTTTGTGTTCACTTCTGGGGCTGACTTGTAAAATTGGCTAGGTCGACCTGTACTTTTTAGCTACGTTGACTTGACAAAATCTTTCATATCTCCTCATTCCTATAGAGTTATAGGGAGTGCCATATATCATTGGAAAGGTATCAGAATAAGATTTTAAACCATATATACTATGCTCCCATTTGAGCTAGGTATTCAAAGTAAAATGACCTTCAAAGATAGGGTATCCAAACTGAGACTAAAAAATCAGAAAACAATATTTCCAACAATATCCATCTTGCAATATTTATCTTGGGCATCTGTAGTCTCTCCCTGTCATTGACATCAATGAAACAAATATTTCCAACAAAATGTTGTTATGATGATCCTTATCCTAAGCTTCATGTCTTTTTTCCTTCTGAAATTGTGTAGTGGGTAATAAGCCTTCAGAGGCTAATGGATCATTGTGATGGTGGGAAACTGGAGCAAAAGTACCATGGAAAAATATTGCAAAATTACCATACTTACATTGACAACCCAGAATTATTGTTGTGGCTAGTTTATGAAAGCTTGGAATGGAACAAATTGTGTTGAAATTTTGCATAAAATTTTCAATGGTTGTAAACTTGTGTGCCGAAAGGATATTTTCATTCCTTGTATTGGTGAAATTGCATAGTTGTCTATGCTCTACATTTTGTGTATTAAAGTTTCTGGGCAGGCCTATAATGTTGTTGTGGAGATTTAGCCTTTGGAGTGTTATTGTCTTTCCTACCCTATCCTTCTTCTCATATTGAGATAACTTTGATGATATTCTTGAAGTATGTAGTATTATCTACTCTTGTGAAGGATGTCCATAGACAAAAGTTTCCCTTTTGTTGATCCACATGTGGCTAATGTTGATATCCACGTTGTAGCCTCCCTTACTATCCTCATACTGAGTAGTGTTGGTAAATTAGAGTAGGAGGTTGCAATGTTCTTCAGGGGATTCTTTTCTATGAATACTTCTTCAAGCTACCCTTTTGAAAATGTCGTGCATAAAGATACTAGGGTTGATGGCTGAAGAATGTGGAATTCTTACATAAATCATAGCTACCATTTGACCTTGGCTTGTACGAAGTATTTCACACTTAACAAATCTTGAGGTAGGTAAGCAGATGATCATTGTTTATTGAAGATGTACTTCTTGTATCTTTTGCATGCTGACCTAGGAGTTGATATGTTGTAGGCTCCTTTGAAATTGGTATCTTATGAATGTGTTGGACTGCCATATTCCTTTGGTTCTAATGCTTATTTTTTTGAAGGAAATGTGTTGAAATTGTTCTTATTTTAGAGGTACCTAGAATACTTGAGATGACGTGGAGAGTTGATGTTGTCTATAAACAATTGATGCAAATTGTTATGTTTTTCTTCTTTTTCAAATGAATGGTTCCATTTCTGGTTTTCAACCTTTCCTTACACCATCGAGAATGTGAGGGTTTTCATGATGGAGAGTTTTTTCTTTATTGCAGACTTGGGGCTGCCTCCATGGAGGTTTTAAGCTAGAGGTATGTCCCAAATGTCTTAGGGAGGTTTCACTTGGATATTTTATTGATTTTTTTTTCTCTTTAAGAATTCCTAATCATTTGGATGGGTTGAGAGTATTGCTACTCTCAACCACATCCAGATTTTGTGTTTTCATAGTAGTTGTGAATTATTCTCTTGATAGGGGTTTGCTGTAGATCTTGAGTTTGAATCCATTTAATAGAGAGTTGATGCTTTCCTCATATATGGTTCTTATATTTACTGAGCCATTGTCATAACATTTTTCAATCCTACAAGGGCCCAACCATCTTGTCCTTATTTTTCCTTTAAAACCTTTGAACCTTGAGTTATAGAGGAGTTCCCAATTCCCTTCCTTGAAACTTCTAGGATTTGTGATATTATTGTTCCATCTCTTCCTTTGTAGTTGGACCACCTCTATGTGGAACCGAGCTTGTTTTCTATATTCATCCAAGGCATTCAACTGCTACAATCTCTCCTCTTGGATTGATGAAAGGTCTAAGTTTAGGCTGTAGTTTGTCTTTAGTGTGACAATTTAAAAAACAATAAGAATCATTTCTTTCTTGTCATATATCAACTCATAGGGTGTAAATCCCATGGTAGTCTTCCAAGTGGTGCTATATGCCCACACAACTTCAATTGGCTTATTTTTTGAACCCTTCTTATGCAGGCTAATTGTATTGGTGAGGATATTTCCAACTCCTTATTTGTCACTTCTACTTGCCCATTTGCTTGAGGGTAGTATAGTGTATATTTTCTATGGTGTATATTTTTCATCTGCATGATATGTTTAATGAGGTTGGAGGTGAATTGTGGTCCTTGATTTGTGGCTATTTCCTTTGGGACTCCAAATATAGAGAAGATGTTTTCTTGCAAAAAATGAGTCACCTTCTCCTCTGATGAAACTTTCATTGTCTTCACTTCAACCAATTTTATTAAGTAGTCAGTGCACACCAATATGTGTCTCTTTTGGTTTGAAGGAGGGTCAATGGGCCCCAAAAATTCCAGGCCCCACTTGTCAAATGTTCCAATGAAATATGAGGTTGCAAAGGCATCTCATCTCTTTTGGTAGGATTTTCCATTCTTTGACATTCATCATAGTGAAAAATATATTGTTGTGCATTCCTATGGAGGACATGCCAACAATAACCAGCTTGTAAGATTTTGTAAGCTACCCTTTTTATTTCATAGTGGCCCTCAAAGGGCTCATTATGACATGCAAGGAGAATTTCATGAACCTCATATTCCCTCACACATATTCTAAAAATATGATCAAGTCCAAGTTTGAAAAAATAACTCTTGATCCAAATCTTGGTAGCACTTTTCTTGGTTTTGCATCTCTCCATGTAGGAGAAGTGTTGATGAAACCTCCATGTTGCTAAATAGTTGGATATGTCAGCAAACCAGGGGGTATCTCCTAATATTGTGAAAGGATGTTCATCTGGAAATTTGTCATCTACCACCTCATCATCTTCAATGTTGGTTAGTCTTGATAGAAAATTCGCAATAACATTGTGTTTTCCATGCTTATCAAGTATTGTGAGATCAATCTGTTGCAGTAATAAAATCCATCTTATAATTCTACTATTAATGTTAAGTTTGTTCATTAAATATCTAATGGCAACACAATTTGTGTGCACAAAGACCAGATACCCAGTGACGTAGTTCCTAAACTTATTTATGGCATGAGCTACGACAAGGAATTCTTTTTCAGTGACTGCATAAGTCAACTTTGCACTAGACAAATTCTTGAGAGTAAAATAAATTGCAAATGGGATTTTATCTTCTTGCTAGCCCAAAACTACCCCTATTTCCTTGTTTGAGGCATCGATGTGGATGTGGAAAGGAGTGTCCCACATAGGATCTTTCAAAACAAGCATTTTTATGAGCTTCTCTTTAATGCATTAAAATTATTTTTGATATTCTACTTTCCAATAGAATTTAATGTCTTTGGACAACAAAGTGAATAGAGGAGAGGATAGTTTGCTGAAATATTTTATGAACCTCCTATAGCATCCTGCATGCCAAAGGAAACTTCTGACATATTTTTTCATTTGGGGTGTAGGTAGGTACTTAATTAGGTTCACTTTTCTTTGGTATAATTCAATCCCCTTAGAGGAGAGATGATGACCTAGGAAAACTCCTTCACTCATAAGAATGTTTCATTTCTCATGGCTGAATGAGAGGTTCATTTATTCACACCTTTTCAATACTCTTTCAAGGTTGGTCAAGGATTCCTAAAAGGAATTTCCATAAGGTATGAAATCATTCATGTATATTTCTTCAATGTCATGGATGAGATCATAAAAGATGCTTAACATAACTCTCTAAACGGTTGCAGGAGAATTACAAAGGCCAAAGGGAAGGAACTTGTAGGTAAAGTCGGCCCAAATATAAGTGAATATCATTTTATGTTGGTCCTCAGGGCTGATTTGAATTTGGGTGTACTCTATGAACCCATCTAAAAATGAGAAGTACTTTTTATTTGCCAAGACATCTAGTGCTTGGTCAATGAAAGAAAAAGAGAAATGGTTCTTCCTAGTAGCTTTGTTGAGCTCTCTGTAGTCCACACACAATCTCCACTTTCCATTGTTTTTAGGTATAGTCACCAAGGGTGATATCCATTCACTATCAGAAATAGGGTAGATGAACCCTGCATCCAAAAACTTTTACAATTCTTCTTTGATATTGTCCTTTAGGGTAGGGTTCATTCTCCTTCGGGGTTGCCTAATGGGTTTGTAGTATTACTTGATGTATATATGATGGGTATATATGTTTGGATGAATCCATTTCATGTATATATAGTCTCATGAAAAACCTCCAATGTGTTTTCTGAGGACAACCATCAATTTCTGCTCTTGTTCATCAGTCACATTAACACTAATTTTCAGAATTTCTAAGGGGCATATTTCCATTGTTTTGACTGGTGCATTGTCAATCTCAGTAGTGATTAATTCTTCCCATAAACCCTCTTTTTTATCAATATAATTTTTAGGCTACTATTTCTCATCTAAACCATTAATTTTTATGGCAGTAGGGTACAAGTTTTGCAGAAAATTGGATATGAAGGTGTCTTCCTTTGAGTTTTTGCAGGCTAAGGATGTCTCAATGGTGAGGAGAGAATAAATAGAGGCATGAGGCATATATTATTCTTATTATTATACCCAAATATGAATTTCTCCTATAACTAATGGTTTGGCAGGGGGGTAAAAGATAAGCTTATTTTGACATTAACCATTGGTAATGGTCATGTTCCCTACCGTATAGTTAACGCATGTATTTTTTGTAGCTAGCCATGGTCTTACTGGGATGAGAGTGTACCCATTCAACTTGTATTTCAATTGAAGGACTATGAAATCAATTAGGTACTCCCGAGAATCAATGGAGACCATTACATCCTCCAATACTCCCTTAGGATTCATAGTTGATATGTCTGCTAGTTAGAGTATAATAGGTGTATGTCTTAGCAATCCTTGAAGGTTTGATTTGAGCATGGTATCCTTTTTCATAACATTTATGGTTTCCCCTAGGTATATCAAAGTGAGGATCATAATTTTGTTGATATGGACATCCACTAGAGGGTTGTCTGGATCCAAATATTTAGGGATAAACACTGTGCTAAGCATAGGGTTTGCTAGCTGGCTTATCACATTGACTATAGGGGAATATTTATTTATTTATTATGGGTTTCTCAAGGAATTCCTCCTTGCTGAACTTGTTGTATATATGAACATACTTAATGCCTTGGAGGAGAGGTATTTTGACACATAAGCTCTTATGTTCCCCTAAGAGTTCATTCTCTACAAATGAGTAGGTTTTCTTGGTGTCAAGCCTTTCAAGATATGGTGGGGTTGGTTGAGGAATAGGTGGTTGTTGTGGGGGGTATCCTCCTTCTCAAAACTTGAGTCTTCTATACATTTAATAGTGAGAGGAGGGTCCTTTAACACCTTTCATGATTTGAAGTCGATCTCTTAAAGATCCATAGAATACACTTGATGTGTTACCTCATTGTTATACACAAGTTGGACCTACTTTTATTTGGATTAGAAGTTGGTTGGGTAGACAAATGTGTTGTTTCAAATGTTGTGGTACAAGACTTGTGGAAGCATTGTTTTGTTGAGGAGGAGGGGGAAACAATGCCTTTTGCTGCTAGTTTGGAGGTCTCCTGCCTTGTGGAGGATTAGTTAACTGAGGGTTTTACATTTTAGGTTGGGATTGAAATGGTTGATAAGGGGGATTGATAGGATTACTTGGGTACTTCTATTGGTTTTGCATGGGACAAATAGGTGGACTAGGATGGTAACAAGATTGAGAAGTAATTTGTGAATTATAATCACCAAAATATTGAAGATGAGTGTAGTTTATACCTTGTTGGAATGGCCTAGGTGCTCCTAGTCTCCTTTGGTTGATGAAGCATAATGGATCCATATTCTGTTTAGCCCCTCGATACATAACTTTTAAACCCGAAAAAGAAAGGAATTTGTTATTTTTATGTGGATCTTCATAGATTGCACAAACCTCTACAATATTTAACGGGCATTCTTTTCTAAGATGCCTCTTGGTGCATCTTGGGAAAAAATAGCCAAAACCCTCTATACTTCTTCTTGACCTACAATATGTCCATCTGCATGGTTAGTGAGTGAAAAATATCGGTTTTCGTGTCTTCTAATAATCCTCCTATCTCATTCTTAGTAAGGGTTGTAGGGTGAGAAGATTGTGTTACCATACCCTTACCATTTCTACCTTTCTTCCTGGTTGATTTGGAGTAATTTTTGAATATTTTCTTGATGTCCCCATAATCTAATTGGAAGATACCTCCATTTTAAGGAGATTCAACGTCTGCATGATTTCCTCTATTATCCCTCTAAGTAGGACAAGTTTTAGTGAGTCATCATCTAAGGTACAATTATGAGCTCTCTTGTATCTAAGTTGAAATCTTTCCTCATAATATTCCAGGGATTCATTCTCCCCTTGAGTCATTCAAAATATCTCATCCCTTGTGTCCCTTGATTTTCAGTAGTCCATGCACTTGTTACTAAAAGATTGCTTCATTTGGTCTCAACTGCTGATGTTGCTCATGTCTAGGATCATGAAGCACCTCAAGGTTGATTCCTTCGATGTATAGGGAAAGAGTTTGAGCTTTTTCTCATCTGAAGTGTAATCATAAGTCCTGCACACAACTACAAACTCAAATAATAAGGTGTCAAGGTCTTCTATAGTAAGGCCATGGAAGTGAGGAAGGGTAGATGGATTGATGTTTTTCATTTTTATTTCCCCATTGGTTTCCTAAATGGGAAACTCAAAGACTTCTAGTTGGTCTCCATCATCAACCATTGTGTGGCTAGATGGGGATCCTTCTTCTTGTGAGAGATTCTAAAAGCTTCTTGCTTCCTCCTCTGAGAAATCCACAAAAATTTCTATCCCCTCTTGAAAAGTTGGCTCACAATCAACTTGTTGTTGTTATTGATTGCTAGGAGTTGGTTCAATGGTAGGGGTTTTAGGTAAGGATTTTCTAGATTTATCCCTAAGTATAGGCATGCATCCTAAAACTCTTTTAAACAAAAAATTCAATCTACTTAAATATTTTTTTCTTTTCCTTAATAAAAGGTGAAATGCGTGTATTATAAAATTATTTTTTCTTTTTCTTTTTGTTAATAAAAATGATAAAAATGTGTGCAGTCTTTCACACCTCCTTGAAAATGGTGCCAAACAGTGGTGATGGGATAAATAATGGCAACAATAATGCTACACTCCTCAACTCTCAATTTTAAATGTCAACTCAGGGTTTGTATAAACTTGATAGGTGTTTTTCACTATATGTGCAAACCCCATACATGCATATACCTATAGAGAAAGACCATTTTCATACTAGGACTACTTCAAGCCACTTTAGCAGGGGGAAAGAGATAATAATTACTCAACACTAGAGAGATCGAACCAAAAATTCAATTACAAAGAGAATATATAAACTACTTGAAATGGAAGACTACAAAAAAGAATTAAATGGGTCATGCAACCTAGTGACCAATCCCTGCTTTTCCTAATAGTGGAAAGATAGGCTGCAAGACTACAAAGTGGCAGAATCCAAGGCTGCAAATCTAGGTGAGCCAATATAGGTTGCTTGATCCAAAACTGAGAAGTAAATTGCTGGAAAACAAAGTTACATCTACCTAATCTATGCTTAAGAAAATAGATCAAACCCTACAATACACTATTCTATTGCAGAAATTATAATAAAGGATGATAAATGATAAATAAAATGAATCCCTCCTAAAGTAATATTGAAGCAATTCATGGCTTAACATGTCTATTCTGATAATGGAAAAAGACTAAGAACTATCCAAAATAATGTTGGAAGTGATGCTACATGAAACATAGTATTCCTATAGGTACTGTAATGTTGGTAGAAGTAACAAAGTATTCCAACAAGAACTGTAATGCTACTGCAAGAAGCCAAATAAAAATGGAGAAAATGCAATATTTCTACAGGAAGTGTAGGAATCTATGTCAAACACATATTGTAAATGAATTGAACTAAATGGGAGTGAGAATGAAATAAACAAAACATGAAATGCTGCTAGAATAAGTATGTTATTGCTATAGGAAACATATTTCATATGCATAAATCATGCACAACCTAATCTATAAATAGAAGGAAAAATGTTGAAAGTAAAGTGAAACAAAGTAGAAAGGTTCCTTAGGTAACCTTGAGAGGGATCTTACCCAAATATCATGTAAGGAACCTTAAAAAATAATAATAACAACAAGACTAAAAGTACAAATTCTCCATTAACATATCATCTGAAAAACATAAATACAACTTAAAGGAATTCAAGTATCTGAATGCTTAACACAATGACCACACATTGTTTATAAAAATAGACTAAATCATCAAGGCTAGCCCCTAACTTCTTGTTATACTAAGAGATTGCATTATTCATCCCTTAAATCACTCGATTGAAGGGCCTATGTCCCTATGATCCCTATAATTAGGGTCCCTAGTCCTAGGACCAAAGTCACTTGATAGATTGCTTCTCTTGAGTCGACAGTTCGAACGGATTGGACTGGATATGCTGCCTTGAAGGATTAGAAACCTATGGAGGAGGATGAGGGTACAAAATCCCCTTTTTCCTCGTGTAATGATGGAGTAAGATTCCCTTGGTGATTCAACCTACTTGGAGCATGGGTTAGTGGGTATGAAAATATCCATAACATCATGAAATAAAGAGCTAAAAGCAGATACAACACACACTTTATCAATCAACCATTTCATTCATCATTTAATTGCATAAAACCATAGTCTTATATTAATCATGTAAAAAAGAGGGTTCATTAAGTACAAACAAAGGTCAAAATATATCTTAGAGGGAATTATGATCTATAATATGGAGGCCCATTAGTTCACTAAAAGGAGGGGGTTGCAATCATTCCAATGTTCTTGAGTAATTTTGTTAAGCATTTTATAGGTGTAAAATGTATGGATTTACGAAGAAATTCCACCTTCCATAAACAATTGAACTTCATAGAGTAATAAGACAAGCAGAGCTAAGTAGGAAATGTAAGAGATCTAATGTATTTGAAGGTGGAATTGGGAAAAGTGGAAGGTATGAAATCTGTATGTAAACATTTTTACCTTATCCATTTAATTTATTTATTGTCTTTAAGGGATTCTATCATTATTTTTTGTAGATGTGACCCTCTATCAATGGGACCTTTCACAAATCATTCAAGTTTCCTGTAAGTGTATTATCTTGCAAATAATGATGTAAGTTCTAAAGTTTATCCCCTTGATGAAGCATATATTTTGTCTGTCAAATAATTATCAAAGGCTATCAAGACAAAGATGATTTTTGTTATCAAAACTAACCCAAATCTTGTTCATGTCAGTAGGTAGAACATGGAAATTTCAACTATAGTAGTCCAAAAATCCTTATTCTAAATGATTCAAGATTTGTTAAGTTCAAAAAGGACCTATATAGTAGTATTTACTTCTCTAATGAGTCTTGCATTTCTTTTGGGAGTCACTAGTCAAAGCTGGATAAATTATATGATTGGGAGAAAAAAATTTATTTGTAGATACTCCAAGGTCATGTTTCTTCTTTCTTTCCCCATGTTTTAATTAGTTGTAAACACATTTTATCTGTAGGGACTTAGACCCACTTTCATGTCTGTGTTGGTATATATAATTCTAATGTTGCACATTTTTTTCCACGAAAAAAAGCGTAATTCTATTCATTCAAGGAGAACCAAATTACATTTTGTGGGTGTGTTAAGCATGAACCAACCATGGGTAAAGTGATCAGAAAATAGAATCCTAAAGGGGCCATGAAGCTGGCTAATAAGCCACAAATAAATAGGGAATAAAATGAGCTGGGAACAACCCAAAATGAGTTAGAAAACGACCATTGAAGTACAAGAAACCTCGCCATGAAAAACATAGTGGGAAAGCAGTCCCAAAGAAAACCCTGGAGTCCGTAAGGACCAGGTTAGAGTGGTATGAAGATCTCACATCAACAAAACCAGATGATAGTGGCACCAAAGTAAACCCCATCCTACAAATACAAGAAAAAGAGAAACCAAAAAGCTACACACCCTCGAAAAGGACCTCAAAGTGTCATTGCAACAACACTGCATGCCCTTAGAAAGGGCCTCAAAGCACTAGCCAAAACCCTAACTGATATGAGGAAGGGAGAGTCACCAACATCCTCCAGAAGGGCCCTGATCTGAGCATACATCAAACCCTGAATGAACCAACAAAACCAGATAGAGGAACCACAAAATCGACGGTGAAAGAAGATGGTTGCAAAGAAAACCCCAGGCCACCAGAACATAAGCTCCACGTGAACAAAACAAACCCAGACCTGAGTCATAGACGGGACGATCTAAAAAAGACCAGATCAGAAAGAGAAATGAGCTTCATACCCACCATAAACCACCGGATCAGGGAACCGCACAAGCAAACATATGGAGGAAGAGAAACAAATGTGTAACCATCATCCAAATTGTTTTTCATGGACTTCCCAAGAAGACCAAGAATGGAATCCTTGTGAGATCTGGGTGAACCAGAGGAGATGTTGCTGAATTGGATTTGGTCACCACCATGCTGGGAACAAAACCACGGGGGAGGAATGAGCTGCACTGAAACAAAACCACTGAGGAAGAAGGCAAGGAAACTAGGATCAGAGAAGAGAGAAAGACCATGTGAACCCATATCTGAGCCAGGGAGGGATTGCATGCATGGATAGGGAAAAACCTTAGCCACGGTGGCCTCCCGATTCCATCCATGTTGCACATTATGGCCACATTGTAGTGTTTATCAAGTTTCAACTTGCATGTCATTGTCTAATTAGAGAATCTATTATAAATAAAAAAATATTTTTATATTTATCTCTTTGGTTCGATGTGATGTGGTTAGTGAATGGTAGATCATTTGCTAATGGAATCTATCTATGAATCTATCCATTCCTTGCAATTTTGGAATCCAATTTATTATGTTTTTTGCAACCTTTCAAAATTTAGCTCTCTCGTTGTTGGTGCTATTCTGTGCGTGGGTTGTAAGACCCAAGGTTTGGTTTATCTAAGACCAACAAAACCCACCAAACACTGACCCCTTTGGCATCACTTGCTTACGCAAATGAAGACTCAGCCGAGGTATCTATTGGGACTACGAGAATCGAGCTTCTTCAGTAGTAAGGGAATGTGAGGCAAACGATCGATTCATTCTTCCTTATTATGTTGTGTGCATAACTCAGTTCTATTCAGTTATCAATTTACTCATGGTTCACATTCCTATACTTAGCATATTCCAAATTACTACGTAGAATTGCTACTGTCATAGTCATGAATCATTGCACCATACTTAACTATCATACAAATCTATTCTACGATGCATGCAAATAGTATCCATAATCAAACACAAAAAAACAAACAACACAAGATTTTGTAACATCTCTTTAACATTCCTTTATTCATTCTTCTCATCCATCAATTGCTACATTCAAGAACTCTATAACTCTATATCACTCAACACATAACAAACTATAACATAACCTAATCTATCATAACCGAACTTCATCAGAACAGTACCTCACTGAACCCCTAATCTCCCAACCCATTACATATTTATACAGAAATCTAGGGTTAAAACCCTAATCTATTCATCCCAAAAATATCCTATTACAATGCATGGCCAGCTCAGTTAACTAGCTATTCAATGACTTTCTTATGCTTTTCAACCTTCATGTTGCTTTTCTGTTTCTCTTCTATTTTTGGAAAGTCGGGATGTCATCCTCCTGTTATGCTTTATTATTCTGGCTATGTGTTGTCTTCCTTATGCGCACTTTCCTCCTTCTATGCACTTTCCTACCGGATGCGCCTCATCCGCACGCTCTCTATCTTTCTTCTTCTTCCCCGCACTTTTCCTATACTTAGGATTTTTTCTCAAAACTTTATCAAAAACTACAAAACTGTTTCCAAGAATTCCTGTCCAACATGCCCCCAACACTCACATGTGGCTCCTCCCGAGCCACTCAGGCTTATTGCCTTCTCTTCCATGCCGAAACGAAGTTTTGAGAGGCAACCTTTACTAGCTCCACCTCATTGATGATTGCGTCCTCTATTGATGTTATCTCCTTTTCTCCATGCATGGTCAAGTTTGTAAGTTTATCCTATGCTTCAATGGATGCTTGCTTGAACTTACCCTGCATCATGGAAAATTATCCAATTACATGCACTGCCTATTCTTGCAGTGGTCCTAGTCTCTATTGAAGGATATTTTGATGATCCCTCATTCTCTCCACTTCCACCTGTACCTGTTGCTGAACCATAATGACTGACATGCATTCTAGTGGTGGTAGTGTAGCCACCCTTTCTACTTCCCGCTACACCTGTTCTTGTGCTTCTCTTAGATTGGCCTCTACATCCTTCATCTCTGGGTATTTTATCAACTCTGTCCACACCTGGACATTCTCCTCCCAAATTTTTGCGCATTCGCTCTCGATCTTCTTAATGTTCACAATTGTTGTGATTGTCGTTTTCTATTTTCCTTCACACACCTGTCGTGATGATCCTAGCATGCTCCTTAGCTTCAAGTTTTCTATTTGTTATCGGGAGCCCTTAATGACTTCAATGATCGTATGCACTTGTTCCTCCATAGTCACTTCAACTACTAGGGGAACTTCTGGAATTTCCTTATATAAATTTTGAAATTTTGCTTGGGTCTTCTGCGCCATCCTATTGGCTTCATCCCTTTCCTTGAACGCTCTCATGTCATTGTCATCCTATTCCTTATGCTTCTTCACAATAAGCCTTAGATTTTCTTCCTTCTCCCTCTTGAAGGCCTCTTCCTGCCTAATAGAGGCCTAAGAATGGATGACGACATCGAGGGTCATGTTTCCCATGGTGAAAGCATCATTTCTATCAGGTGAAATAATTCTGTTAAGCCTCCTCTTCCTTTAATCATCTTCTCTGTCGATAATCCACTAAGGTTTCTTGAGCCCAATATCATCCTCCTCACCTATGCCCTTTGGTAAATCCTTCAGCTTCAGTTAGGGCACCGTATAGGAAGCCAATTTTTGGGAACTTATTTTTCAGTGGAATCTTGATCCATTTCCTTCTCATTTATTGTCGTGAAATGTTCGTAACCCCTGAACCTGTTACTACCTCCATTCAAATATACGTGAAAATTTACGTTGGAAGTGTTGCGATCCTATGTATCTGGTACGCTCTCAGTGCATGAGTATTTTTCCCTAGCCAGCTTCAGAAATGGTTGTTCATCGGTAATGTCATGATCCACAAACTTGAGGCCGACAATCTTTCCAAGCATATCTCCTTCCCTACTCACCTCAGGGGGGACCAATGGTACTGCTAGAAAATATTTCCCCATTTGTCTTGGGTGACAGGTTCCCTAACTGGGACTGTGTCTATTCTCTAGTAGCTATAGCTCGGCTCTATGCTCTAGTTCGCTCTAGCTCGCTCTATTTGATCTCATTTGTATGCAAGAGTGATTTACACTTAACGATCTTCTTATGTTTTTGTTCTTTCATGTCAACTGTACCTGTCCCATCCTACCTTAACTAACTTGTCTAATCCACCACCGTGGTTGATGATTTGTTCCATAATTGCATCTTGATTACAAAATCCTTTGTGTGATTTATCCCTCGTATTGCCAATCTGTCATGATTTTCGACGGATTTTCCCATTTAAGACTTATATGACGCTTTTATGACATATCACTCCCGCTACGTAACTGTCATTTTTGTGATTTAATGCTTTTAACGATATTTTCATTGCCAAAATGCGGATTGGTTCTTTAATTTTTTATCTGTATGCTTCACACTCTGTCTTATTTATGTCTTGTCTCCTAGCTTGGTGCAATGATATTATGATGTGTGATGACCATTTGTTTTGCGCAAGTTCTTATGCATTGGTACTCAAACACTCTTTTTTGTTTTCCTATATCTACTTTTTATTTGTTTTTCCTTCTTTTTCTTGCCTACTATGATACATCTACTATAATACATGTATTCCTATGCAACCCACATTACTGTACGGCCTGTCGACCGTCTCTATAGAGTTTCAGCCAACTTCCATTCACCATTCCTTCCAAGCCTTCTCCGTTCAATATTTCCAACCTCACAACACCTGTCTCTCTTATGTGCTGAATCACATAAGGTCCTAACCAATGCGTTCTAAACTTCCCTGGATGATGCATATACTTATTGTCATAGTGTAGTACCATATCTCCTACTTGAAACTTCTTTTGTTTAATGTGTCGATCATGCCAGGTCTTCTCTCTGTCATTTTCAACATGCTAATGGAATCCTGTGACAAACCGATCCTTCTTAAGATGTACTAACTGTTCCAACCTCTCCTTTATTCCACCAGTGGCTGATAACTCTGTGATTGCTGCAATGCAGAGGCTATACAGAATAAACTCCATTGGCTTTACTTCTTTCCCATAGACCAACCTTAAAGGTGTCTGTTCTTTCAAATTCTTACTTGTAGTCCTATAAGCCCATAATATTGCAGGAACTTTTAAGTCCCAATTGTCTCTCCCTACATTGCAAATCTTTGTCAAGGCATTCTCAAAGATCTTATTAAATGCTTCCATGGTTCCATTGGCCTGAGGGTGATATGGGGTACTCTTTTGATGATGAATATGAAACTCCTCATTCAATACTGCGATTGTTTTGTTAAGAAAGTGTGTACCTTGATCACCAAGTAATATGCATGAACATCCAAACCTTGTGACTACATTTGTGAACAGAAACCACGTAGTAGTCTCTGTAGTACAGTCTACAATTGGGGCTGCTTCTGACCACCTTCTCAAATACTTTGTCGCAATGATGGTGTACCTTTTTCCTGATCTTCTTGCTTGTAGGTTAATTGGCCCCACAAAGTCTATGGCTCATTTATAAAATGCTTTCAACTTAACCTGTGGATCCAAAGGCATTTCGTCCCTCCTAGATGGTTTTCACACTTTTTGGAATACATCGTATGACTGGCAATATTTCTTTGCATCCTTGTGAAGTGTAGGCCATGAAAACCCTCTACACAAAATATTCTATGCAGTTTCACTCCTTGCATAATTTCCTCCAACAATTCCATCATGTGCTTCTTCAAGTATCATTGACCTTTCGTGCTCCAACACACAACGTCTTAGTATTCCATCTGCACCCATATTGTATAAATTCCCTACAATCAACTGATAATATGTTTCTTTCACTACCGTTGTTTCTTATGTGTTACAATCATCTTGGATGGAGCCATGGCTGTGTTTAGAAACTGTATGATGTTTGAGAAATAATCATCCACCATCCTTAGTGCAAATAACTGCGCATCTAGGAAGTTGTCATCTAAATTTCTTGCATCTTCTCTGGACAATATGAATGATAGATGATATGATCTTGCATTCATCTTCCCTAGTTTCACTATGACTTCAAAGTCATATTCCTGAAATAATAATAGCCACCTGCATATTCTCCCCCCCAACACTGGCTTGTTGACTAAGTATTTTAATGTAGAATGGTCTGTATACATCTTAAAGTGAGACCCGAATAGATAATGCCTGAATTTTTGTAGTGCATAGACCATTGCAAATCCTTCCGTTCCATGGTTGTATAGTTCTTATCTGCTATAGACAACTTCTTTCCTACAAAATCAATTGGGTGATCTATGTTTCCCTCCCCTGGTTGGGATAGTATTGTGCCCAACGCTATGGATGATGCATCCATGTGTACATGGAACTCCTTATTCCAATTTGGAAAAATCAAAATCGACGTGGTCACCAACTTCTGTTTCAGGGTGGCCAATCCTTTCTGGTAGTCTTCATTCCATTGAAAATTCGTTTCTTTCTTTAGTAACTTTTCCATCGGTGTTGTGGTATGTGCATTTCCTTTGATAAATTTCTTGTAATAACCTGTATGACCTAGCGTTGCCCTCAACTGTCTGACTGATGTAGCTGGTTCTAACTCTAGAATTACTGTGATCTTAGCTGTATCTACTAATAGTTCCTATTTGCATATTACATGTCCCAACAAAATTCCAAATGGTGCATAAAAAATTAACTTCTTCAAGTTCAGGGAAATCTAATAATGCCTGCACCGATGCAACATAAGCCTAAGAAATTCTTTATGATACTTCAGTAGAATCAACACCGTCCAATCATCCAAGTATACTTCTAGGAACTTATGGATGAACTCCTTGAATGTTGCAACCATTACCCTGGAAAACACCGTAGGGGAATTCTTCAATCCAAAGGGCTTAACTGTATACTGATAACTTCCCCATTCTGTCACAAAATTGGTCTTGTGTAGATCCTCCTGCACGATTAATATCTAATGATACCTGGAGAATCCATTTGTGAAACATAAAGTTTCCTGGCCTCCTACGTTCTCCAGTACCTCATCCGTGAATGGTGTTGGAAATGGGTCATGTAAGCATGCGTCATTCAACTTCCTTAGATCTATGTAGATCCTGATTCCTCCTATCTTCTTGTCTTGCACCACCATTGGATTGATCCACTGAAATTATTCTATGGTTTCTATGATTTCTACGTCCAATGTCCTATCTATTTTAGCTTTGACCTTCTCCTTATACCTCGATTTTATCCTATAAGGCCTCTGGTGCACTGGCTTAGCTCCTGGTTTCAATAAGATCTTCATCTTGCCTAAGTCTCCTGCTATTCCCTTCATCTCTAAAAATGTCGTTGGAAATAGGTCCTGGTATTCTCGCAGTAAGTATGAAATATTTTCAACTGTCTCATCACTCCAATAATCTCCTATCTGTGCAAACTTGGGATTCTCCGTCATCCCAATGTTTACCTGCCACATCTTTATAGGATGTGTATATGCGGAGGATTCGAGCTCCGAACCTTCTATGGCTCAATCTCCTTCTGTCTTAGGTACTTGTACATTCCTAAGATCCTCTTCATCACATTCTTCTTTGGATACATTATAACACTCCAGTAGCTCACAAATAGTCATCTTGACTCTGTGCGCACTGCATACTGGTACCACCTGCATTGTCTCTTCTTCCAAGAATATATTCGTTCAAATCACATGTAGCACTGCATCTATGGATGGAGATTCATGTTCAAATGTAAATGTGATTTTGAACCTCTGGATCAATTCTTCTCATATTTCTGTCTCCCTGCGCATTTCCAACTCCAAATACTAGTTCTTTGGGATTGTGGCTAGTGTGTGTATAAATCTATGCGTCCAATCTATTTATGGTATTGAACCCCATAATGCCCTACACTATTCCACATGACCTGCTGGGTCACTCTCCCCTATATACTTCTGCACAATGTTTTCTTCCTCAGTTCCAAACCTTATTTGCATTAGTTTGCGGCACTATGACCAGTCTTTCATTCCCTCTCTGTGTGCAACCAACAATCTAGTTGATTTTTTTTTTAATACAACATCTAGTGCTAATAACCTTTTTTGTTCGGGTACCTGCAACTCAAATTCTCTTACAAACATACTTATATCAGTTAATCCATCATACCTTGGCGGATCACATAGCTATGTTCCAATCCAAAGCAAGGATCGAGTGATGGACACACATCATCTAGTTGACACTTCATGCATTCTCTATTGCCAACACTCTAGACCTTCTTTAGATTATGACACACACGAACTGATACTTTTCCAACTTAATGCACCATCCATTGTTGGGTTGAAATAATCCTCCATCGACATATTTATGTTATATAAATTGTCAATGCCATTCTCTCTTGCTGTTTCTATGTATCTCTTTCCTTCTTATGGGTCCAAGGGTGTCGTAACTTTCAAATATCATATCCATCCTTTTCAAGTTGATGATTGCTTGGTTATCAAAATACCATTCCAGTCCCATCAATGTTGGATATGGTTGACTGTCGTCCACGATCTCAATAAATTCAAAGTTTTCCATGCTGTGCACCCCATCTATGTTCACAGGTACTCCTGTCAACCGACCAATCAAGACTATTTTGTGTTGCTTCACTAATCTTAGATGAACAAGAGACCATACCAACTTGAGTTTTCCCATCAACTCCCATATCTACTTGGGTAACACATTTATCTTAGAACCCAAGTCCAAGATACTATTATCCACATCATGCTCTCCAATCTGCGCACTGAATCTGAATTCTTCATTGGTTTTCTTCTTGCACAATACCTGATTTACCATCCTTTGTGCGACAAGAGATTCCCTTCCTCTTGTACAATGATCAATCACATCGTTTAATGTACTCAACACAACCTCATATTTTATTAACTCTACACAACTTCTCAGGAATTATGTTAGCATGCTCACCTTCCCCGTTGACTCCTTTGGCACAACAAAATCTTCTACATAAGGCGCAACTGATGTTGATGCTCCCGAATCCACTCCTAGTAATGTTTTCCTTGCCCTCTGATATGTATCCTTTTCTTACCGAGGATCAATGGCTGGCATAGGCACTACTAACTTTCTTACCCATTTTTCAATATTCTTTCCTTCATCTATCCTATCAGTCCCTGTTCTATCTTCTCCATGTGTAACAAATCCTATTATGGGTCCTTCATTGTGTTTTTCGGTTGATATCATATGCACATTCTGATTTAGATTCTGGTTATGGTTTCCTTTGGCATGCTACTTCACAACTATTTGGGAATAGTCTTCTGTAGAGTGATCCAATGCTCTGTAATATGTGCACATCGTAAATGGATTCTAGCAGTCACATGCCAAGTGTCAAAGTTGATTACAATTATAACATATAATCGATCCTCTTCCTCCTCTACATAAATTCCCTTTACCTCTGCCTTTGCTAAAGTTTCCTTTGTTCCCTTGATTGAAATCTCTTTGATTGTTGTATTGCGAACCCCCTGCTTCTGCTACAACATTTTCTTCCTGGATCCTGTACATATCGGATGTGTGCTCTCTCATTAAGTTGAATGCGTGACAATCCTTCTCCTTGTGTCCTACAAATTTGAAAAAATTGAAAAACAAGTTCTTTGGCGTAATCTGGTACTCCTATAGTAGTGGACACTCAGTTGGGTGATGGCCCCATTTCTTACGTACCTCGTAGTATCCTCATCCCGATAATGGATACAGTGCTATTGTTGCCAAATATTGTGCAAATGCTGGGAATTTGTCCTTGTGGTGGACTTCAATCCGACATTTTGTACACCAAAATTGCTCACATTTCTCCTTTCCTTTTGTCAGTTCTACCACTTGAATTGTCAATGCATCCAAATGCGTCTGAACTTGCACCATTCCTCCACTATCTCATATCGGAGATGACTCAAGTTTGATCACAATCTCTAGCGCCTTAGGTTGCGACACAAGATTTTGTTGGATCAATAGCCTGCGAATGTATGGGAGAAGCCCTGCAATAAACTGTTCTTGGTGCTGTTGATCTGGGATATGAAAAGTTAATCTACCCATCACATTCTTAAATCTCTAGTTGTAATACCATACCGAATCTGTTTATACTTGTTTAATATCCTTCAATTATGTGATGTACTACGACTCCAACTTTGGCTTCTTGAACTCCTTCAACATTGCTTGCTTAATATCTACCAAAGTCCTGGCCTGTACTGTAGGCATGGTGCTCTATAACTTCATATACCACACTAGTGCACGACCTCTAAATATTTTTGCTAACTATGCAATCTTCACAACTTCATCATGTACATTTTTTACGAACCAAATCGTCTCGCAAACAAACAAGTGTTGTTCCATGTCCTCTGACCCAATTCCTTGGAACTCGGACAACCTAATATTATTATCCACCTTGACCATGTTGTGTAGTGTATTCCCTCCTTTTGTTGATGCTGGTTGACTGTTAAGAACCAAATACCTGAATACAAAATATCACAATAGATCCAAAGATATCTGAATACAATCACCACACAAGATATATGAAACCATATAGAAAACCACAACTTTATTAT
>JZKD02S2158157.1:55823-91113 GCA_000966675.3 Picea glauca
CACTTTTTCCTTTTGAAGTATTACCCAAAACTGGTCACTTCCGTTCTAAATAATCTTCATACAAAACTGTCACCATCTCCGACATAGCATGGAATGTTTTCCGGAACTCTTTCTCTTCTTGAGAAATCCCTTCTTCCAATGCCATATTCTCTTTGAAAGAATCTCTTTTTCTCAATCCAATTAATGGATTCTCTGCAACAAGATTTTCTTCACCACGCTGTAGCTTTTCACTGGTTAACATGCAACTCAAATCCAAACGTCAACTAGCTCTGATACCACTTGATCCGTAGGATCTTTTAAATGACTATGGTTGAGTTTTAATTTTGCATGTGTTCATTAACCATTTGAGAAATTTAGTGAAAGAATGAGGAAAGAAGAGGAATTATAACAGCCATATACACATATGCAGATCTGAAATGAAAATATAGACAACAAACCATAAACACGCAGATTGATAACGGAGTTCGGCACAACTTTTGCCTACGTCTCCGGGCCTTTTCTTTGTCGGGGAGGCTTCTTTATTTCTGATCAAATGCTCAAAAGTACATCGTTGCAATTCCAAAAGGCTACAAGACTGATCTGGTCTTGTTCGTCCAGATCTCTAGAACCCTGCAAAGAAAATGACACGCAAAACGGATGTTCCAAGCTCCCAAAAACGATCCGACAACGTCTCCACCTCAAAGGCTTCTCTGCATCAAACTGACTTTGGCTTGGCTTTCCTTCAACATAACTCTGCTCTGGCTGACTGTCAATGGCCTCAAACATGCCTGGTTTATATAGCCTTGAAGTTGGTTGCACATCCCCAACTTCCTCCAAGAATTTGGCCTCCAAAAATGCCCAATATCCCCCAAAAATGGAGAGAATAAGTTAAAAATAGGCATTAATAAACAAAAAAACCCAATTCTGTTTGAAAAACCCACTTTTATATAGTTATTGGCCAAAAATTGGGCGCAACCCCCTTTTTGGCGCGCGCCCCTGGTCATATAATCGGCCATGTGGCCACGCGCCCATGCGTGGCCCCTCCTTTTCGGCGCTGAGTCCTGGTCTTATGGCATGTGATAGGCCCGTGGCTTAACTCCCCGCGCTCTGGGTGGTTAGTTCCGGGTCATATGGCGTAAACAATGGAACCGTGACCCACCATTGTAACCCCTGGGTATGGTCGTTTGCACCGTCAATACACCCAAGCCTTTGGCTATATGAAACAGTTTTATGTGTTGGCGCGAGGGATGGGGCTAAGCCCCGACCCTTTTCTCCACCGTTCACCCCTTTAACCAAACTCAAATGTATTTTGTGCCATAATGTCAAAAAGTAACACCGGCCGGGCGGGTGGCTAGCCCAACCCTGCCAGTCCTTACGCCCGACGGGAGGTCGAGTGTTCGACTCCCGACGACATAACCATATTTTGAACAAAACCATAAACCAATGACGGGGTGCCACGTGGTAGCCCTTGACTGGGTCATGTGGCACCTTTCCAACCAACCCGTGAATGCCACGTGTCAAACTCTGATTCACCCACGTCGTCTGCCACATCAACTGCCGCATCATCTACCGTACCGCCACACATCACTGCCGTACTGCCCTGTCACCTTCCACGTCAGCCTGCCATGTCAGCTGCTGACGTCACCCTGCCACGTGTCGCATTCTGGAACTGCCACGTCAACTATACGACACTGCCACGTCATCTGTACGGACATGACACGTGGACTGTACGAACTGTACAGTCATCCCCTTTTTTTTACCTGTTTGAATTTTCGGACAGAACGCGATATCTTCTCCATATGGAGCCCATTTGACAAAGTAAATATACCACCGGAATAAGGAAGACGAGACAGGCGCAATGGCACAGGTTTCCTTGCATTCCAAGCACTTTCATTTTTGAGCATTTTTCAAGCCCTACCAGGCTTCTGGATCCGATTTCGGATCACCATTTCATCAGCTAGGATGGGTTGTAGATGTGATGGCCATTCAAGGATGCCTTGCTGGATGTCCTCTTATGTGATGTAGAATGGAAGTAGTGCCATTGCACCCACCTGATCATCACTGGGATAGATAAATACGTTAATAAAAGTACATTCAAATAGAAGGTAGCCAACATACTTGTCCATAATGGTGCACATGATGAACAATTTATTGAATCAATTGCTGGTACCAGCTCTGAAAAATCTCATCGTGGGACTTTTGGGTGGTAAGATCCTTGCTCTCATGTAGTTGAAGGAATCATGAAGCTTCAAAGGCATGTCCACTGTCAACATGTCATTCAAAACCTCGAGGTGGCCTTCTGAGCACCATGACAAGGAGAATTAGTATCCATATATAATGAAAGTTTTTCTCGAAGTCCTGGGCCTGCAAACAATCATTAATGAACTCATTCAGTACATACCAAGCCCATGCCATTTGAAATCCTGCTACGCATTGCTCAACTACAACAACCACCCCAAGTGGGCACTCCTCCTTTGTACAGGTGTGTAGGATCTCACAAGTTATTGATTGAGTAGTAAATTTAATCAACTAGGAGTTTATCTTCGAAATTAGTACTCCATCCCTTCCATGGTATGAATTGTATGTGCCATAGATTTCATGTAGGGAGACGTCTTTAGAAACTAAGGATTTTTATGAATCATTAAGATGCATGGGTAAGATGGTGACCCGTCGGATTGCTTCTTCATCTACCGGGTATTTCCCCCCTAGCCACAAGTAGCCACTGTGTAGGTGGGTGAGTAAAAAGTGGACGTAAAGGGTCACCATTCCACTATGCCCAAAGTGAGGGAAATCGACCAAAGATAGGATGGTGGCTTGTTGAATGGGTTTGGCCCATTGTTGTGTGAGCACTAACGACTTAACATTTTCACTGTGAATCATGCATGCATAATTATGGAATGCTAAGGTGGGGAACTAACCAGGGTCTTAGACATCGTAATCGAAAAATTGCACATTCTGCACCTTTCCTGTCTAGGATCCTATGAAACTGACATGTTGAGGAAAGGGTGGCTCTCGTATCTATTGGTTTTGGGAAATACTAGATCTATTTCTGCCCTGTTTTCTGGTTGATGAAGCCATGGCCATTGTTACAACTAGATTCTGTGGATGGTTAATGCTGGGTTGAAGAGATTGTATTTCCACTTACTTTCACTGCTACAGTTTTCCTAGACTAAAATTGTGGACCCTTTCTTATAGATATGGAAATGTCGGTACTAAGTTAGCGAAACATTGATTTGGAAGAAGGAAATTTTTTAGGTAGGTACAATGGTACAACTAGGAGGCATGTAGGGTGTTGTTAAGAACTCATGGTGTCGTATTGTAATCATCGATCCCTTCTGAATCATTCAACTTTATACCATCCTGGAAGTCTTGTCAAATCATAAATACTTGGAAGTTTCATGATATCCCTCAGTCGATGTTCTTGATTCGTGAGGCGTATCAACCCTTTTGTATTAATGGTGCATGGATACTGAATTTATGGCCAAACATGCAGACTCTTTGGGTGAGTCTGTAACATTTACTGTTGCTTATCATCTTAGTAGCCTGTCCCATAGGCACCGTATAATGGACACACCACTATCTTAATTCATGAAAAGACTGGGATGATAAATATTTGATGGTGAAAGGGATATCTCTTTACATGTTCAGGTCTTATTCTCTAGGGGCACTACACATGCTTCTTCCACACCCTTGTAGAATACCATCCTTGGTTAATTAATTGCGATGAACTCTAGTGGGTCGCAACGCTACTCCACTCGTATCCATTCAATCTGTTCTGTCCACTGAGAGACCAAGCGTGGTCTTTCCAAACCGGATAACATCCATTGACTATCCATGAATTCTTTATTCTTATGGGATTCATTTGTTTTCTCAATGGGGTTAAGTGGGATTGAATGAGAAAATGTTCGTTCTTTTGCCACATATTGCGTAGCAAAATCCATTCTTCACGCACGTGATTCCTCTTCACACCCCGTGGGAAACCGAGGAATCGAGGAACTGAGGGGACATACTTATTTCTGGGAAACTTGCATGGGTCTTTTAGGTATTGGTTGCATGTCACCTGATGTTGTTGGACTATCCATCACCATTCAAAAGAACACATGTGCCAAGGAATGTCTAGATCTGGTCGAAATATTTCCCACCTGAAAGCTTCCACTACAACCCATTCACACGAAGGGTCTTAGTGTGTTTCCCACCATCTCATAGAAATTCCTATGAGCACTGTATCTAGAGCGCGAACCCGGTTGTGGTCAGGGATGTGTTGTATCCAGGCAATAAATGCATCCACCGGATCCAACCCATTGTACTGGTAGGATCAAAACTCTTCCTTGCACACTTCGATGGTGATATGCCTGCACCTCCTTGTTGACACCTCATATAGTTTCTGCTGCCACCTTTCCATTGTATCTTCAGAGTCAGTAATAGGACTTCATACTTCACCAACTTAAATCTCCATCTACAATGGGATTGAGGTAATCCTCCATACACTCGATGATCTTATATATGTTCTCAATAACAAAGCTTCACACATCCTCATCAATAGGCTCTTTGTATCTATCCCTTTCATTAGGATCAAGAGGTGCGATCATGCACATTGTGTCTGTCTCAAATGAAATCTGGCTCTTTTTCATATTTAGTACTGCACTATTGTCGAAGGCCCAGTCAATCCAAGAAATGTAGGGAATGGATCAGAGTCATCCACAATCTCTATGACCTCAAAGTCTACCTTCCTCTTCACCTCTTCTATATTCACCTCTACTTGCTCTAGTCGGCCTATAGGAAAGATCCTGTATTGATTTTGCAACTGCAACTAGATGGGCGACTAGACTAAATTTGGTTTCCCCATAAAATCCCAGGTCTTCTTTGGAATAATATTTACGTTGAACCCTAGATCCAACATGACTCCATCCATATCATAACCACCGATCTTAACTATCATATTGAACTCTCTGCTACTGTATTTATGGTTGTTGACCTGAAAAACCTCCCTTTCTAGTAGAGGAGATGATATAGTTCTATCTGTTAGCTCCCTCCCCATACAAGTGGCTCATTTTTTTTTTAACTTCCTCATAGCATCATGATCATTGAGCAATCTCAAGAAGAAACTTAAGAAATTACTTACTTAATATTCAGTCCTTGTCTCGTGACCTAAGTCACACAACGATTGTACGTGCTATAACTCCTCAAGGTGATGTTCGTCGATCGTTATTTTCTTGGAGCATCACATATCTTCTTGTTTGTGTGCTTCTTCCATCAACCTCTGCGTTGTGCACTACATATCTTTATGCATATGAGCTTCCTCCAAAGATATTTGCGTCACACACTATATCTCTTCCCGGGTGCGAGCTTCTTCCAACAACCTTTGTGTCGCTCACTGTAACTCTTCGCAGATTCAAGCATCCTCAAGTGATCTCTGTGTTTCTCTCTACACTTCTTCATGGATCTAGGCCTCCTCAAGTGATCTTTGTGTCACATGTTGCTGCTCTTCGCACACTCTTTCTTCTTCCATGGCCCTCCGTGTGTCATGCAAATATTGCTTTTGCTGGGAAAATTTGGAATTATGAGGGGGTTGTTTTGCCTTTATGATCTTACCCTCTGGATTTTGACCTAGACTCTCATCCTGTTCAAAGTCCCTCCCTGTATTCATTCCACCTATGGCTATAACCCGAACATCAACTTCCTTATCCTTATTCTTATTTCCACGTGACTCCGCATGCACCATGTTGCAATGCATCTTCTCTTCTTCCCACTTCTTCACTAATTCGGGACAGTCCTATGTGACATTCTTGGAGCTATAATAGTATGCACAAAGAACACACAGTTTGGTACAAAAAATTGACACATGACCAATCTCTCCACAATTGAAACAAACAGAGGGGTCTGCCTCCCCCTCCTCCATATCCTCGTCCACGACCATGCCCATATCCACCCCTGGTACATCCTTGGTATCCACCTCTTTCCATACAACCACGATCACCACCCTTCTATTCTTCTTGTACCGAGAATGCATCACGGGTATTATCTTGGATCAATTGGAGTGATCGATAGTTTTTAACATCATGTCCCACAAACTTACATAATTCGTCAAATGGATTATTATGCATTTTATGATACTTCTCCAAAGTTGGGAAGCATGGTGGTATGTGGCTCCACTGTCTACAAATATTGCACTATTTCATCTAAGGACCAGTTGGAAATAGACTCGACGCCCCCGTCACCACATAGTTTCAAAGTACATGGAACTCATCCCTGCGATGTCCCTCATAGCGACATGTGGTACACCATACATGCTCATACATGACTTTCGTATTCTCCATATCTTATAAATTCATAGTTATATTGGCCAATTGGGACTACACCTGCGTCAATCCTACCGATGTCTTTGTCCCTCCTGGTGTAGCCTTTAAGCACATTTCAATCTCCATGACCTTTGTTTGATTCGTCACCTTCTGTTGGGCGAGTGGGACTTGGATATGGGGGAGTAACCCCACAATAAACCATTCTCTATGATGGATGTCTTGGATCTGGAATGTCAACCTATCCAAAAAAATATTGAACCATCGGTCATAGTCCCACACGATTTCTCCTTGTTTATGCTTACTCTCATTGATTTCTGTAATACACTGAGACTCTGAATTAGGTTTATGGAACTCCCTAAGTAGATCTCACTTGATCTCTGTCAGGGACCTTGCTTGTCCTGCCGATGTAGTGGCCTTGTACTTCATGTACCACGTCAAGGCTTTGTCCCTGAACGTGGTTTCTATCTGTGCAATATTTTCTACTTCGTCTGTGATCATCTTCACAGACTAGATGGCTTCACCTGTGAACTAATGTTGTTCCACAACATCCTTACCAAACCCATGCAACACGGGTAACCTCAAGGTACTATCCTGATTCACCATCCTCATGCTTGAACTAACTACTCCTATTTGACCGTTGGGTGTCGAGGTTCTCAATATCCATACTCTCCTTGGTGAAGTAGCATCGATTTCACCTTCTTCTTCACTCATGTATTCTATTCTATCTCCTTCTACTCTTTCTCTTATTCCAATAATCTCGCTATTTGTTGATCTTTCTTCTTGATTAAAAATGCGATGGTTCAAAGGAGGGGGTAAGTCTATATTCTTATGACATTTCTTGTGAGGTGACCCAAATATTTTCCCACTTGCAGCCACACAAGACCATATACTATTGCTAGTTCTTCTCCCCCACCACTAGAGGATCCTCCATCTTCCTTTCCTTCTCATGTGCCTCTACTTTGTGCCTCACCTTCCTCTGAGGTTGTAGTTCTCCGAAATATCCAAGGGGTTTGAAATTCATCTTCAGGGCCCCTCTTTCCACTACCACCACTACTACTACTGGTATCCCCATTAGAAACCCTACTCTCAATGCCACACCTCTTCGTTAGACTATCCTCATCTATCCTCCTCTTTGGCACAACACACACTTCCACACTTCCTCCTGGTGTGGCCTCCTTTCTCTTCATCCTTGGCCTAACTCCTCATCACATGCCCTTGGATAAGTTCTTTCCACCTCTTTGTTCTACTTTCCTTCTCAACTCAACTCTTCTTGCATATCTTTTGACTCTTTCTCTCCTTTGCTCCTCTAGGTCCATCCCATTCCTCACCTCATTTCAACAACTTCTAGATCCTCCTCAACAAATCCAACTCCTTCCTCATTTTCCCTAGTCCTTTCACCCCCCTCCAGAGCTAGGGGAGTCTACTCATCCATCATGTCGAGCTCCATGCACATCAACACTTTCTCCATGAACACCATCTTTATCCAAATAGGTATTTCTTCCAACATGCATTTCCAAGAGCCTTTTGCGAACTTTCTTTTAGCCTCGCTGAAAGAATCAATGTACTCCATAGAAAATTCAATAATATACCCCTCATTTACTTGAGAAAACCAGAAATCAATGGCTTGCATCCACTTATTGTCTAATGGTTTCATCCTGTTAAGCATGACTTGATCCCAAACTACTAGTTCTAGAGGCCTCAAAGCATAATTGACAGCAATTTACCTTTCTAGCCATTCATACAAGAAACATGGAAATTCAACAAAATAAAGTCTCATACATATCAATGTAGAGATACTTATCTTTCCATCGCTTCACATTTACTCTTAGAAATTTAGTTTCTCACCGGGAAAACTCATGTTCCTTTTTAGTTAACCAATCTTGTATTTCCTCTCAAGATGGATACCACCTCATTTCTTTCCTTCATCATTCAATGCAAGACTTTCATGTCTCAAAAACAAAACTATTTGTTGGGTCCTTTCGCGCTTGCACACATCCTTCCCAACACTGGGGGGTTAATACTTAGGGTTCATTCAGAGTTGACTAACGAAAACCCCAAAGCATCAACATATCAATCCTTAGCCAAGGCTAAAGAAAGTCTCACCTGAGACATAATGAGGATCATAGAGAGAATTTGGTCTTGTGTTGGGGATGAAGGGTTAAATACACAACGATCCATCTGGGTTGGTATTCATACATTTAATAGCTGACAACTTACTATTATTAATATGAAAAAACAATACACACACATAGCCAAGTACCACATGAGTAACACATGATAGATCAAAATCACTGCAGCTTTATTATTCTCCTCATTCCATCAAGCACAAACATGCATTAAAAAAATCATATTTGACCACAACAAAGTCTCATATTCATTTAGATAATTCCCCATGATTATAATACATCATGCCATGCCAATCCTTTCAGACATTTCACTTATGACCGACTTAGACTACGATTGGAGACATTACAATACTACAAAGGATCAGAGCAAGCTCTTCAACTATGAAACAAGTAAGGACCTCAATGGATCAACTGAGAGAGTAACTCTATGAATAAAAATAACAACAACCTCTTCTTTATCATTCTTGCTTCCTTTTATATCCTTCTCGACTCTAGAGCTCTATATCTGTCACTTCTGCTCCACTCGCTCTACTAACTAACAATCTCACACGCTCTGCCACCTTCCTGCATTCCATGTATCCTTTATGTAATCTGGGAAATATTAACTGCCGTGCCAACTCATATTTTTCTTTCTCCATGTTCCCTTGTGCCGTTGGCAGTAATCATTCGAGGAGATTTCCTGATGATTCCTTTCTTGATTTTGGAGTGCGTCTTCTTGATTTCTGGTGCACATCCAAAAATCAGATCTATGTATATTGGGAGGACTGGACCTTAGCATGCATTAACAAAACTTGTCAAAACTTGGTTCAATGCACGCTTCTTTTCAACCCTCGTGTATAGGCTTTGGCGCGCACAAAACCATAATGATTGCACACAACTTTGCTTGTGTGAATGTGCGATATTAACCCAAAACTTTGGGTGCCAACACTCTATAATAATTTCAAACTCTCTAATTTCACATGAGTGTTCTTAGATCAAGCAAGTAAAATTTGACTCACAAGTCTAACTAGGATCAATAAGGAAACTAAGCATAGTCAAGTCAATTCCAAGTCTAACTTGTCACCTAGTCATGCATGGGAGTTCTACCTGTTCTTTATTTTATTTGTCCATTTTTAATAATCACAAGAGATATACACTTTAGAGTAAGAGTATTCAAATAATTTCCATTGTATACATTTTTGAAGTCCCTTATTAAGGTTAGTCATTGTGAAAAGTCCCATAATTATACTGAACATGAAATAGTTCATGCTAAGATAAAACATGAAACATATAGAAAAGAATCTGGTAAGAATAATCTGTAAATGGATTAATGAGCTAGATCTTATGTTCAATAGAGTACCAATATTTCAAAGAATCAAATATAATAAGAAATTGTAAGAAACATTGGGCATGTTCAACACAAAACCCATGTCATATAATTGTAAAATTCATTTCCAGAACTCCAGAATATTCGTACGAAATCAATGTCTAATTTTGTGTACGCAAATCAATGAATGACATCATCATTTGTGTTGATTAAATGAAGGGGTGAAATGTTTCATTACTAAAATACACAATGGTTCAACCTTATACCTTTTGGAAAGTATATAAGAAGACAAACAAGGTGAAAGGAAAGTGTCTCCGTGGTCCACATCAGAAGATCATAAACAAGTATAGAGTCCAAGGAAGAAAGTCGAAGATACTTATGAAGTGAGGGTGGAAGGGTGGAGCAAGGAAGGACTAATGTCCTTTACTGATTAAAGTTGGAAGAGGGGAAGTTGATGATTCCTATGGCTGGTTCCCTAAACAAGGGAGTTGGTGCTTCCTAGGGTTGGTGCCCTAAAACAAAGGATTTGGTGCTTCCTAGGGTTGAAGCCCCGAACAAGGATATTGGTGTCTCCCAATCATTATTGTAACTTGTATTAATGTATTGATTTTATATTTAATTTTATTGTTGTTGATAAATTGTTGTTAATAAGTTAAAATTATTAAAAGTTTAAATAATTAACCAATACTGATTCACCCTCCCCTCTTAGTATTGACCAAGTTTCCAACAATTGGTATCAGAGCGGGTGCCTTCTGCAAAGTATAACAACTGGAAGGTATATTCTGAAGCAATGAATCAACAAGAGGGAATGTCTTCCAACAAAGCACCTATGTTCAAAGGGAATGATTATGCATTATGGAGTGTGAGAATGAAAAGTTATCTCATGGCCCTTGGATGTGATGTTTGGAAAGATGTTGAAAGTGGTTATACTGCACCATCTACCCCACCTACTAATACTGCTGCAAAGAAGTTATGCAATGACAATTCAAGAGCAGTAAATGCTATTCTAGGAGGATTAACTAATCCTAAATTTGTAAAAGTAATGCACTATAAGTCAACAAAAGAGATCTGGGACAAGCTAAAGGTCATATATGAAGGAGACAACAAAGTCAAGGAAGCCAAAATGCAAACCTATAAAACTCATTTTGAAAATTTGAAAATGAAGGAGGAATTAAACATAGCTGAATATCTTCAAAGGGTTGATGAAATTGTCAATTCAACCAGAGCATTAGGATAAGAACTCAAATACAAACCAATTGTCCAAAAGATCTTGAGATTAATACCTATGAGTTATGATGCCAACATTTCTACCCTTGAAGACATAACACATCTTGATAAGCTCATAGTGGATGAACTACATGGGATCCTCACAACATATGAGATGAGAATAGGACAAGAAAAACCAACAAAAGGAGAAATAGCCTTCTAGGCATAAAAACCAAGGAAGAAGCAGGAGCAGGTACCTAATGAAGATTTATTAGAGATATCTAATGAAGAAGTATCTAACTTTATGAAGAAACTCAAGAAAGGGACTGGTAAATACAAGGGGAAGTTTCCTCTGATATGATTCAACTGTGGAAAATTTGGACACTTTGCTAACAAATGTCCATATCCCAAGCAGGAGGATAGTGATGATGAAGAAATTTAGAATAATAAAGAACATAAGAAGGGTAAGACAAAGAACAAAAAGAAATACTACAAACAAAAGAATAATCTCTACACAAAAGAGGCCAACATCTCTTCTGAAGAAAGTGAAGATGAACATTCATAACTTCTATTTATGGGAATGAACACTCAAAATAATGATGTAGATGATGAAGAAAACTTTGAATTTGAAGGAGAAGTAGACCTAGAAGAATAACTGATTAGTTCTATGGAGGAACTAAGAAAGTATAAAAATAAGAACAAGCTACCGAGGGCACAATTTCAAGAGTTTGAAGAATCACATCAATCAAGAGAAATAGATGCATCAAGAACCATCAAAGAATCAGAACAAATCATTAGTGATTTGAAGTCCAAACTCCTAGAAGCTAAAATAATCGAAGAATTAATTTCAAAACAACTCAATGATAGAGAACAAGTATGTGAGAAGATAGAAGCTGAGATTGAGCTGCTAAAAGGTGAACTTGAGAAAGAAAAGAAGGGATCAAAATTTGAAAACAGTTCAAAGATCTTGGATGAAATTATCAATAGTCATAGGTCACCAAACAACAAGACTGGTTTGGGATACACCCAAGAATCAACTTCTACATCACAAGGATTTGTCAAAATACCAATCAATTATGTAGATTCTCTTAAAATCCCCTTAAGAAGAGAAGATAATAAGGCAAGGATGATGTCATTGGAGACTGTCCCAAATAAACAGAAATCAAAACCCCCTACTAAAGAAAAAGATGAAAAGAAGAACACAATCACCAGAAGAAATCCCTCTAACAAATATCAATATATCTTCCTTGGACATTGCTATTCCTGCAATAAGATACAAAGCAATACATTGTAAATCCTATAGAAGGCACAATCCAAAAAATGTCCAAAGAAGTTAAAAGTTCAATACAAATAAATGAAACTATAATTCATTCTCTTCATTACAAGATTACAATATGGAATGCATCAAATTTAATAACTATGGAAATGAAGCCAGTGAATGTATATTTTCAAAGTATGTCAAAGAGATAAATATTCCCAACAATAAAAAAGTATGGAAGAAAAAGCAAGTAGAGAAAATAGAGTGTAAAGTATCCTTGTATGCCAAAAACAAAGGATGCCCGTGGTATATAGATAGTGGATGTTCTAAACACATTATTGGAGATCAAAGAAAATTTCTCAAGTTAACAAAGAAATAAAAAGGAAAAGTCACCTTTGGAGATAATGTGTCAGCCGAGATAATTGGAAAAGGCACCGTTAGCCTTGGGAATAACAAGGACAAAGTAGAAAATGTACTTTTAGTAGAAAATCTTAAGCTTAATCTCCTAAGTGTAAGTCAAACATGTGATCAAGGTCACATACTTACCTTTGATTCTCATAAATGTGATATAAGAAGAGAAGATACAAGGAAGCTAGTGGCAGTTGCACCAAGAACATCCACTAATGTGTACATCCTTGACATGGAAGGAGAAGAAAAGTGTTGTTTAGGTCAAGAAGATGAAATTTGGCTATGGCATAGAAGGTTGGGACATATAATCTTTGAAAATTTAATCAAAGCCAATAAGAAGGAGGCAGTAAGGGATCTTCCAAATATTATAAATCCTTCAAATCCTATTTCTAAACATTGTCAAATAGGGAAGCAAACAAAAGTCAAGTTCAAGACAAAAGAGCATTCTTCATCAAGACCCTTTGAGCTTATTCACACTGACCTATGTGGTCCTACTAGAACTAAAAGTATACATGGAGAACACTACTTTTTGTCGGTCATTGATGACTACACAAGAATGGCATGGGTATACTTTCTAAAGTATAAATCAAAAGCCTTTGAAAAATTTAATGAATACAAAGACTTTGTAGAAAATGAAACAGATCTCAAAATTAAATGTCTGAGATCATACAACGGATGAGAATTCACCTCTAAATAGTTCATTAATCCTTGCGAAGATCATGGAATCAAAAGACAATTTTCATCTCCCAGGACTCCTCAATAGAATGGAGTTGTTGAAAGGAAGAATAGAATTGTCCAAGAAGCTGCAAGAACCATGCTGAATGAAGATAAACTTCTAGATAAGTTTTGGAGAGATGAAATATACATAGGAGTTCACATACTCAATCGAGCACAATTGAGACCTAACCATGACAAAACACCTTATAAACTATGGTTTGGTAGGCCAACATCAGTGAAACACTTCAAAGTCTTTTGAAATAAGTGTTACATAAAAAATGATAAGGATAATATAGGGAAATTTGACCCATCATCATATGAAGGCATATTTATAGGATATTCACCTAACAAAAAGGCTTATAGGTTTTATAACCTAAGACTACATAAAATGGTGGAAAGTGCCAATGTAAAGAGATATGATCTAAAGTTAAGACAAGTCATACCCCAGAACATATCAACATATGATGATAAAAGTGATGGAGAATATTATAATGAAGAATTTGGTGAATAACCTCACGAAAATGAACCCCACACTGATGATAAAGATGACGAAGAAACACCCTTGCCAAAAGCCCCATAAAAAAGGGTTCAAAAGAGTCATCCTGAAAGTCAGATTATTGAAATAAAAATGCAGGAGTGGAAACAAGAAGGAAACTCACATTTGACTTAGAACAAGCAATGTTATCCTTGATAGAACCTAAGTCATTTAAAGAAGCTAGATAAATTAAAAATCGGATAAAATCATTGGATGAAGAACTAGACCAAATAGAGAAGAACCAGACTTGGGAACTAGTTCCAAGACCTAAGGATAAGAATGTGGTAGGAACTAAGTGGATATTCAAGAACAAACTCAATGAATATGGGTAGATAATAAAGAACACAACCATATTAGTATGCAATGGATATGCCCAAGTGGAAGGTATTGATTTTGAAGAGACTTTTTCTCCAGTAACAAGACTTTAGGCCATCAGAATGTTCCTGGCATTTGCATGCTTCAAAAATTTCGAAATTTATTAGATGGATGTCAAGTCAACATTCCTTAATGGAACACTAGAATAAGAAGTCTATGTTGAGAAACCATAAGGATTCATGTTAACAAAAAATAAAGACTATGTGTGCAATCTAAAAAAGGCCCTGTATGGTCTTAAACAAGCCCCCATAACATGGTTCTCAAGGCTTAATCAATACCTACAAAAACAAGGATATACGAGAGGAACTACTGACAACAACTTATACATCAAAATTGAGGATCAAAACATGATTATTGTGGTGGTATATGTAGATGACATCATTTTTGGAAGTAATCTTACTATACTAAGCAGAAATTTTGCAACCAAAATGGAAGAAGAATTTGAAATGTATATGCTGGGAGAACTATCCTTCTTCTTAGGTTTACAAGTAACTCAAAAAGAAAAAAGAATATTCATTTCCCAAGCCAAATATATCAAGGAAATGCTAAATAAATTCCAAATGGAAGACAATAAACCTATGAGTACTCCCATGGTCACTGGATGTAAACTAATCCTAGAAGATGACTCACCAAAAGTGGACCAAATGATGTACATATCAATGGTTGGAAGTCTTCTCTATTCAACGACAACAAGACCTGACATCATGCAGGCTGTAGGACTCATGTGGAGATTTCAATCTACACCTAAATAAACTCACTTAAAAGAAGTAAAGATAATATTCAAATATATTAAAGGCACCTTAGAGCTTGGATTATGGTATCCAAAAGACAAATACTTCACTCTAACTGCATACATGCATGCAGATTGGGATGGTAGTATAGATGATAGAAAAATCACCAGTGGAGGAGCATTTTTTCTAGGAGAATGTATGGTAGCATGGCTAAGTAAGAAACAAACATCCACATCACTTTCTACAACATAGGTAGAATACATTGCTGCTGCATCTTTTTGCACACAAGTTCTTTGGATGAAGCAAACATTAGAAGATTTACAAGTAATACATGATCCTCCCATTACTATTAACTGTGATAACACTAGTGCCATAAATATCTTTCAAAATCCTATAATGCATTCTAAAACCAATCACATCCCAATCAAATATCACTTCTTAAGAGATCAAGTTACTCAAAAAGTGGTGAAATTAGAATATGTAGACAAAAAAGAACAAATAATAGACATGTTTACAAAACCTCTACCAAGAAGCACCTTTGAAAATCTTAGGAAAAAATTAGGATTAATTCCCATGCCTCATTAAAACTATAAAAGTTTCATCAAAAGAAAGAAACATGTGGAAAGAGGGAACATCACCTTAGGGGGAGAAAGGAAATATCTCTTTTGTCATTGCTGTCAAAGGGGGGAGGATAAGCAGTAAAAACCCAGTTAAAAATATAGAGTTTTACTTTGTTTCCATCAATGCCAAAGGGGGAGAATGTTGGACTTAGTATTATGGGGTTGGCATTGATGACTTAGAGGACCAATATGGTCAATGTTGGGCATGAAGTTAGTATTGGAATTGATACAAAAAGAATCAATTAGATGTCAATAAGTCTGGTATAAAATTCTCAGCAAGAAAAGTCTCGACTAGTCAAGCCTTAAGTCGATTCAGAAACAATTGTCTCCACTAGTCAAACCCTAAGTCAATTCGAAGTCAAAGAAATCGAGGGTCGAAATCAAAGAGTTCGAAGAAGTCGAAATTCGAAGTTAGATAAGTAGAAGAAGTTGAAGTTTGAAGTTGGATAAGTAGAATAAGTCAAAATTGAAGAAGTCGATGATCAAAGCCGAAGTCGAAACCGAAGCAAGTCAGGACGACCAAAGTTGAATTACACAAGTCAGTTTTCTTCTAAGTTGAGTCGGTCCAAGAAAGAAGTAACCTAAAGGTCGAAGTCAAAGCAAACTTGATTTGGGAAATACAAGTTGGGTCGAGGCTGAAGCAAGTTGGGTGGACTCGAATCAAAATACTCAAGTCGAAATTTCTCCTAGTTGAGTCAACCAAAAATATGTTTGTTAGTCGAATGAGGAAGCAAATATGAAAAAGGGTGAGGACCAAGTCGAATATTTAGTGACTAGCAGCTGAGAGGGAACTAATTTTAATATCCACCATCAAGTAAAATGTTTACAAGTTGAGTTTAAATAGTCACCAACAAAGGAGATAAGTGGAGGTCGATTTAGACATTTATGAAAAGGTAAAATGTACTGAATTCGATCTGGCATCCGACGACGAAAGGAAAATATGGGAAAGTTTATTTCAAAGAATCATCTGTACCAACCACCTCGCACATGATCTAGGGAAATTTTTTGTGATTCGGATAATTGGGTATGTTCGACACAAAATCCATGTCGTAGAATTGTAAAATTCATTTTCAGAACTCCAAAATATTCATATGAAATCAATGTCTAATTTTGTGTACAAAAATCAATTAATGAAATCACCATTTGTGTTAATTAAATGAAGGGGAATAATGTTTCATTACTAAATACACCATGGTTCAACCCTTATACCTTTTGGAAAGTATATAAGAAGACAAACAAGGTGAAAGGAAAGTGTCTCTGTGGTCTACATCAAAAGATCAGAAACAAGTACATAGTCCAAGGAAGAAAGTCTAAGATACTTATGAAGTGAGGGTGGAAGGGTGGAGAAAGGAAGGACTAATGTTCTTTACTGATTAAAGTTTGAAGACATGTAGTTGATGCTTCCTAGGGTTGGTTCCCTAAACAAGGGAGTTGGTGCTTCCTAGGGTTGGTGCCCTAAAACAATGGAGTTGGTGCTTCCTAGGGTTGAAGCCATGAACAAGGAGATTGGTGCCTCCCAATAATTATTGTAACTTGTATTAATGTATTGATTTTATATTCAATTTTACTGTTGTTGATCAATTGTTGTTAATAAGTTAAAATTATTACAAGTTTAAATAATTAACCATTAATGATTCACCCCTCCTCTCAGTATTGACCAAGTTTCCAACATTATCCTGCAGATGTAACTTGCAGTCTTCTCTTCATAATCTAAAGGGGCGTTTACATGGTACATTCCCAATTATTTATTCAATTGTCCATTCTCTCTTTGTATGGGATAACTGTCGCAACCATTACTACTCAACCACCTTTATGACCTTCTCTTAATGGTCACATTGTCTCCATCAATTTGGTGTGCTGGTAGGTGAATTCATTATGTTTGCAAGCATAGATTGCTTGTTGTGAAAGCTTCCTATTTTCTTCACTGATGCATCTCAACTTCACTTCACTCAACCTTCCAACAGTCCCTCTACCTCATCAATTTTCTCTGGGGTATCATGACCAATACTTATCAAGGTTTTTCCCTCTCAGTCAATAGTTTGGTGTTTATATTAAATCAAAACACAATTAAATTCCTCATAATGTTGACATATGAAGTTTGTGCATAATTACAATCTTGGGAGAAAGAAAGGTGTTACATTCCCCTCCCCCTTAAAGAAACACCATGCTCGGTGTTCAAAACACCATGTATTTACAATTATACAATAAAAAAAAAGGGTATTCCAATCTAATGGCATCTTCCAGCTCCCATGTAGCTTCATCTGCTCCAAAGTGATTCCATTGCACCTTGACCTGTGCGATGGATCGGTTAAGGAGCATTGTTTCTTTTCTGTCCAGTATGCATTGGGGATATGGGTGGAATTATCCCTCTGGTTCCACCTGTATTATAGTCCAATCAATAATATGATTAGAATCATGGACATATTTCTTTAACAAATACACACATAATACATTATGTGCTCTAATAGTAGGTGGTAAAACAAGTATGTATACTATTGGTCCTATTCTCTCTAGGATTTCAAATGGTCCACAATATCAGGGAGCCAACTTAGTACACATCCCTATTTTCATGGAACTCCATTTGGGTCTCACCCGAAGATACACATGGTCTCATACTTTAAACTATTTGGGGTTTCTATTGCTATCGACATAGCTCTTCTGTCTATCCTGGGTAATTTTCAGGTTCTGCCTTATCTGAACTATGGCTTGCTCCATTTCCTTCAGTAATTTAGGTCCAAGTGTAACTTTTTCCACTGAAATATCCCAACTAATCGGAACTCTACACTTCCTGCCATACAAGGTCTCAAATGGGCTCATCTTCAATGATTCTCGATAACCATTGTTGTATGCGAATTCTACCAGAGGTAGATATTCTTCCCACTGCTTGGGTCTATGCATAACATGCATTCATAACATATCTTATAACATTGTTCACTCTTTCAATTTGACCATCTGTTTGAGGATGGTAGGCCGTGCTAAATGCCGACTACGTTTCTAAACCCGCAAATAAGTTTTTCCAGAAATTTGAGGTGAACTTAGCATCTCTGTCTGAGATTATGGTTTTAGGAAAACCATGCAATTTGAATATATCTTTCATGAAAACATTGACAATGTCTATGGCTTTAAAAGTAGACTTTATGTGAATAAAATAGATTCCTTTATCAACTTATCCACTACAACCATGATTGCATCATGATGTTTGACTGTCTTTGGTAACCCCATGATAAAATCCATAGAAATCACTTCCCATTTCCATTTTGGTATATGTATGGGTTGCAACAATCCAACAGGGTGTCGATGCTCGACTTTCACCTGTTGGCATTCCAAACACTTCACAATGTAATGATCAATGTATGACTTCATCCCAGGACAATAATACAATAGGCTAACTGCTGTCACCATTTTTTAGTAACTAGGGTGACCTACATATGGCCTCCTATGGAACTCATCCATAATCAAGCGCCTCAAATACACTGAATTAGGAACACATAACCTCTTATTGTACACCACCATATTCTTAGTCCTTAAATGATATCCTTCGTACCTCTTTTCCTTAGGTTCTTGCTACAACTTTTCCTTCACTTGATTGAAGAAATCTTCTTCAGGAAATAGGGTCTTAATCCTTTGTTGAATGTCAGACTCTCCTACACTTGCTACTGCTACTGCTATGTGTATTGTCTAAATGCTTCGATTGAGCACATCAAATTATTTTTTCTCTTTTCCTTTTATATGTTTTATTTCAGAGTCAAACTCACTGATCAAAACCATCCACCTGGCCTGTCTATCATTCAACCTTGGCTGGTTGAATAAATTGGCTGGTTGAATAAATACTTCAGACCATAATGGTTAGTCATGAGGATAAATCTCCTCTTGAGCGAGTAATGTCTCCACATCTTCAGTGCATGTACAATTGTTGCAAGTTCTAGGTCGTGGGTAGCATACTTCTGCTCATCTTCGTTCAACTTATGTGATTCATAACAAACCATTTGTCCTTCTTGAATCAGAACTCCACCGAGTCCCTATTTTCAAGAATTTCTGTAAACCAAAAAGTCTTTTTTTGGGTCTGCAATCTTTAAAATAGGGGCATTGGTCAACAACTGCTTCAATTGTTGGAAACAATATTTACACTATGGTGACCACACAAACCTCTTTCTGTTCCTTTGTAATGAGGTAATAGGATTTTCGATCTTAGAGAATCCGTTGATGGACCTCCTATTATATCTAACCAATCCCATGAAGGACCTCACTTCTATCACGTTTCTAGGGGCAGGTCAATCCAAGATTTCCTTGGTCTTTGCAAGGTCTACTACTATTCCTTCGACTGAGATTACATGGCCTATATACTGGATTTAATTTTTAAAGAAATCACACTTGCTGAATTTGGCATACAATTGATGCTCTCTTAACACTTGTACCACCATTCTGAGACGTTCTTCATGATCCTCTTGATTCTTGGAATACACCAAAATGTAATCTACAAGCACTAAGACAAACTTGTCTAAATACTTGTTGAGCACACTATTCATCAGACACATGAATGTAGCTGGTGCATTTGTAAGTCCAAATGGAACCACAACAAACTCATAGTGCCCATACCTTGTCCTAAAGGTTTTCTTGTGGATGTCCTTGTCTTTAATCCCGACTTGATGATATCCCGATATCAAATATATTTTTGAGAAAACTGTAGCCCCTTTGAGCTGATCAAATAGATCATCTATTCTAGTCAAAGGGTACTTGTTCTTGATGGTCATTGTTGGCCCTCGACCAAGTTTTGAGGAAACCTTGGTCAGGTTTGGACCACTTTTGGACTTCAACATGTTGGTCGAAGATGGAGTGCCTAGGTGGAGATGAGATCGTGGATCTCACTGAATTTGCGGGCTTTGTAAAGGGTTATTTATGGTTTTTGTAATGGGTTATGGGATGTCGGCCCATGGGGTTTACCCATGATTAGGCCTTATTGTAAGGGATTGTAAAAGTATAAATAAGTAAGAATGTATGGTAGAAGGAGATAGGCAAGTAAGCAAAGTCTTGGTAGCTAAGTGCAAGTAGTTCTGAGTTGCTTTGTGCAACATAATGTGTATGAAAGGCTCTGTGCTCGATAGAGAAGTTGGCTCTGTGCCTTGACCTAGTTTTGGGAAGGAGGATCTAGTGCTTAGTGCACATATCTCTTGTCCAGTGCGAAGCTTGACTTTGTGGCTTAATGCATAGGAGCAACTGAATGTAAGAGATTGATGAATAATAAAGAAGGCGAAGCGGTTGGTGGACATAGCCCCACACTGGGGTGAACCACATATATCTTGTGTCTTTGGTTTGCTTTGTGATTTGTTTTTTATGTTATGAATCTGGTCAATGCCTTTGTTATTATGTATGATAGATAGATCTGATGTTGCTTAGTACTTTACTTATGTTAAGGATGAATGGATGTTAGATCTAACTTATGATGCTAAGTTCTATGGGTATATTGTCATTTGTTACTGCACCGATCTATCTAAGGGTATGTTCTGCGATGTTAATAAGACTAATGAACTAATGCATGTTGTTCCTAAGTGTTAATAGAGTACTCTGCGAAGTATTATATCATAGATCTGTGTCCCAGCTTGGTTACATAAACTTGTGTCCTGTAACCCCCCCTGCTTCTACCTCAGATGAGACTTCGCCTGTTTGCAGGTGTTGCCGAAAGGGTTGGTAGTTGGGGTTTTGTTGGTGCGCTGTTAAGCGTTGAACCCTGGGTCTTCCCCTATGGAAACAAATGGTTCCGTTGTCGGGACCCGAAACTGTGATTGTTGGGAACTGAAGAAAAGAAAAGAGAAGCTCTGTGCATAGATCTGCTACTGTAGTGCACAATATTCTACTTGACTTGCGAATCTTTGTGATAAGAGAGAAATCCGATCTGAAGAAAAAGAGGTAATATCTTAAAAGAGGTAAAGCTTTGTGCTTTGACAAGAGTAAGATAAGTGAAAACTTTTGTTTCGAAAGCATGAATTTAATCATGTTTAATAGATTCTTTCCTAGTCCGAAGGCTAGGGCGTAGTTAGAAGAAAGATTTGATCTAAGTAAAATTAATAGAAATCAAGAAAGATATGTCATTCCTATGCATATAAAGAGTTTTTGGAGTAATAAGTGGATGCAGGAACCTAGAAAGAATTTTTGCAGATTGCAGGTCCAACACTATGATCCTAGTGCGTAGTATAGAAGAGGTTGGGGAATTTTTAAAAGAAAAAGAGAATTGACACTGTGCTATAATTGCAGAAGACTGGGACATCTTGCTAAGGAATGCCCTGGCACAAGTCCTACTTGTCTTTGTTGTAATATTGTTGGTCATGAGGTTGAGGATTGTCCAAACATGATTGCTAAAGTCAAACGGATGAACATGAGACAAGAAAACTATGGAGAAAGTCAAGATACTAAGGGCATGTTAGAGAATCACAAAGAGAAAAAATCAAAGAAAGTTCAGACTACATTAGTACAATTGAAAGAAATGATGAATGTTCACAAATATGTCAGTTTACCAGAGATATTGAAAGTAAAACAACACATAAGTGAAAGAATAGAAGACTTCGACATAGATTGTGTCTTGGATGAGGAAACACAAGTAAATATTATGACAAAAGAAACTTGGGAAATTTTGGGAAAGCCTACTGTGGTACCTTCATTGGGAAGGATAGGCTTGTTTAAAGGAAATATGATAACCCTATGTGGAAGAGTTACTAATGTACCTATTATTGTTCATGGAACATCGACTAAAGAAGAATTTGAAGTTATTAAGTTTGTTGAGAAAAATGCCCCTTTCCCACTTTTGCTAGGTAAGCCTTGGATTGAGAAAGATCAAATCAAAAGAAAAGCAGAGGAAGAAGCTATAGAAAAGAAAAAGCAATAACTAAGGGATTTTATAGATAGAAAAATAGATCGACTAATAGAAGAACGAGAGGATAAGTCAAAGCAACAAAATAAAGTAACAACGCAGGATGGACAGAAAGAAAGAGAATCAGATGTCAAAATTGAAAGAATTCAAGAAGGCTTGAAGAACCTATCTATGCAAGAAATAAGTATATTCACCCCAGAAGTATTAAGAGAAGGGATATTAACTTCAGACTCTGTGAAGGCACCTCAACAATGCGAGGCCACTATGCTAAATGAAGATAAGAATAAGAATGGAAAGAGGATTCTAGAAACAGTTAGAGAGACTCATATCACAGGAAAGAAGGAAAGAAAGCTCAATAAAAAGAAAGCTAAGTTGAAAAAGATGCAAGAAGCTACATAGAATAGATGGAAGACTTTGTAGACTGGAACCTTGCAGGAGGCAAGTTCGCAGGAATTGAGCCTCGTTGGAACAACAAAACCGAGCATAATGGGACTTGTCCCTGGAGAAGTTATATGACTGTTGGAGGTGGCTCGACCGTTATAACGACGCTCCAGAACGACTAGAAGCTCCGGAACGCCAGTACCACTTTTTGCCACCCGTGATTAACTGAGATAACATAGAATTGTCTAAGTGTCGAGTTGTGTTATCTAAAGCTATACCTCGTCATCCGATTATCTACCCCGCCTGTCTATTTGCCTAACCCGACACGTCTGTTTAAAAGTTCGAATGTCGGGTGAACCAAGTGCATTAGATAAGTCTATCGAGGAAGTCCTCAAGAAGCTAATGGCTGACAAACCGTTATTATAAGGAGTACAAGCGTCCTCGACTAGGGGACTACAGGCTTCCCCTTCGACCGAACGTTGTTCTGGCTATGTTAACCCCACGACTGAGCAAAGAAGTAAGCATCATGAAGATCTGGCTATTACGAAGCAGATCCCATCGATTCTACCTGAGTACGTTCCACCTTTTGCTGGCGCTGTTACCGGTGAAAAAATTCCCCGAGACTATGAGTACACCCTGATCACTGCATACATTCCAAAAGGAATACGTGTAGTTGGAAGTCAGTTGGGACATATCTCGTTACTGAAGAACAACGATTTCAATCTGGGCGATAGAAAGAACTATGTTATGCTAGCGCCCCACTGCTACCTGACAAAGTCAACTGGGAAGAAGCCTTGCCTCCTCTCCCAGCCATGGATTGAGGCACTGACACAGTCCACTGTGCTAAACATGATGAATATTCCCCATTTTGGCCGCCACTAGGAGGTTAACGCTTGTGTTAAACTCCTCTTGTCATGCTATTATGGTGGATACTTGTGGCTCGAATGAAGGATTACTGTGGATCTGGCACTGATCCACCAGATTATAGGCTTAAGCATGAAGGGACCTGACCCTCAACAGTTTTATCTAGGGAAGGCCTCAGACTGATCCCTGGCACAAGGCATTAAGGAAGCTTATGGAGAAGTTGAAAAAGGAAAGAGAGGTTACAAGGTAGCCTCTATACATGATGGCACAATGCACCTCGCTTGCCAACTCATAGCTGGAAAGCTCGTAAGGAAGAACCGCCCCACACAGGTCACCAGTTTCATGGTGGACCTCACAGGAAAATGTGTGGAGGGCATGCAAATGAACTGGGCGAGCTACCTTGTCAACGAGCCGGAGAAGGATTGCCACGAAGCCCAATATTTGGGATATGAATTCCACTTTAGCTGGTTGATCGTTTTGATCACATTTGTCTCTTGGAAAATGCCCGAAGGAGCCACCTTTCTAGAGATCGAACTATCAGAGCCATTGGCCGCTAGGTTTTCTATATTGTGGTACACCAACAACATGTTGAAGCAATGGCAGTCGAACGTTGTATTTCATGCATATTATCAACATTTGAAGGTTTCCATCGAGCCATTTTCTTGCATGACACCACACACCCTGCACCAGTACAGACCACTAGAAATTTCTGCGCAAATCCACATTTCATCTATATCACTGCGTGCAGAGGTGAGAGCAAATAAGAACTACAGTCATATTACAAGCTAACATATGATGACATGGAGTAGATCACAAAGGAGTGGCCGAAGGAGTTCCTTGTACCTGTTGCTAATGCATAACTCTCCGACACTGATGCATGTTGTTCCTAAGTGTTAATAGAGTACTCTGCGAAGTATTATTATCACAGATCTATGTCCCAGATTGGTTACAGACACCTACGTCCTGTAACCCCCCTGCTTCTAACTTGGGTGAGACTTCGCCTGCTTCGCAGGTGTTGTCGAAAGGGCCAGTAGTCGGGGTTTTGTTGGTGCATTGTTAAGTGTTGAACCCTGGGTTTGCCCCTGTGCCAACAATCATCTTGGTCAACTGCCTATAATCGATGAATAATATTAAGGTATCATCTTTCTTCTTTACAAATGGGTTTGGTGCCTGTACTCATCCTGTAAGGCACTCTCGATGCTGAAAACTGCTCCAGGAAGGATATCGATTGAAAAGTCAAGGTCTCGTTTTGGAGGTAATCCAGACACCTCCTCAGGAAACACATCCATGAAATCCCATAGTACTGGATGATCTTCAACCTTTAGCTCACCGCTTTCTGTCGAATTTAGTACTTTAATATCATACATGGGACACCCTTTTCTGCTAAACTTCTTGAACTGTAAAGATGATATTTGTTTCACAGAGTCTGGCTTCCAAATGCCTTGCAAAATTCTTATATTGCCTTCCTCATCTCTACATTCTATAACTTTCTCATAACAGTTCAATTTTTCCTTATGGGTGGCTAACCAATACATACCCAACAACAAGTCATAAGAACCAAGGGGTAGGATATTTAGGTTTGCTTGGGTCTAAAATCCCTCCATCCTAATTGGACATGCTTCAACTACTTCCACCACTTTTCTCTTGTTCCAATGGCTAACTGAACTAACCACACTTTGGTGTGCTTCTTTCTCTGTAATGAACATGCCTCAACCACTCGAGGTGTAACTAATATTAGATCCTGGGTTAATTAAAATAGAGATTGGTTGTCCAATAATAATACCTTCCAATTCCACCACAAAGGCTTGGTGATTTTCTTGCCGATTTTCTACCACTTCATAGATTCTCGGTACACTCATGGCTAAGTCGTTGACTGTAGATACCTCCTTCACGTTATATACTCTTCTACTATCTTATTGCATATGGGGACAATCCCTAAATAGATGTGGCACTCCACATCCTCATTATTGAAAAGGTCCTTTTTTGGTATCCTCTGTTATTTCCCTCGCTTCCTCTGCTGGCTTATTCCTACTTTGAGACACACTTTTTCTGATGCACACTCCTACTTGGATGACCCGTCTTTGCATATTTCCCAAAATTATTGAGGGAAAAATACTTGAATCCCTTCTTCTATAATCCACTCCTCTCCTTTATTTTCCAATCCTTGGAAGAGTCATTCTTGTGATTGGACTCATCGTAACAACATTTGGCCTTCCGAATGGTGTCTTCCAACGTCTTGGATTTTTCAAACTCAATTCGATCCTGGTATGACTGTGGTAACCCACTGAGAAAATGATGGATTCTTTTCTTCTCATCCTTAAGGTAGGGAACATATCTCAACAACTCCATAAATATTTTTGCATACGCATCCAAGGTATGTTGCCCCATGTTAAGCTCATAGAATTCCTTTATTTTGTCATCATAATACTTTTCAGATAGGTAAGCTTTGCAAGAGTATCTCTCAAACTGCTTCCAGGTTAATTTTCTCTCCATTATATTTTTTATTTCCTTGAGCTCTTCCCACCAAATGAAAGCCCCTCCATTTAGGTTAAACACTACAATCCTTGCCTTGGTATTGTATGAATAATTATGTACCTGAAAGTACTTTTTCAAGATAAATAACCATGCTTTGGCTTCCTCTCCTTTATTTCTTTCACCATCAAAGGTAGGAGGCTTATCCTTCTTGAATTATTTGGTCATAAAACTTTGATATTTCTTCCTCTTTCTCTTCTTAGAAATACTGGATTTCATGCCACTACTAGACCATCTTGCTGAATTAGTCTTCCGACTAGAGGACTCCGTGAAATTACCTCCACTCGATTCGCCTCTCTTAGTGCCTTGATGTTTTATTTTGGAGGAACTCTTTCCAGCATTGCTGTGAGCCAGTCCATGCTTTTGGGCATCAGAAGGGGATTTTAACCTCTCCGACTGTTGTAAATCTGCATTGTTAGGGCCTTGTTGCAAATGTTTTTTAATTTTGAATAGACTCTGCCTTGTTCGATATGGTTTCTCATAAGCTTCTCATTATATACCTTCATAATTCTCATAGTGGCCATCAAATTTGGAGGGGTTTCCCTATCCCTCTGGTCATCATACTCTTCATCTATGAGGTGTGAGATGTCGTCCATGCACCGTTGCACCATTCATTTCTATGAACTTTTCAACTCGTCCTATGTTGAAACAACAATTACCATTAGAATTTCATAAGTATTTTTAATCATGCATTCCAGACAACATAAAATCCCTCTTAAACAATCTTAAGTGGTCTTGGTGACCCATTCAAGCATAGAGTTTGAACTATGCTATGATACCACTCTATAACACACCCAACCCCTAAGTGTCCTTTTAAGGGATGGGGTATTATAATTTATGTTTTTCTCAACTATCTCAATTCTCTAATTCACTACTCCATCGCCTCCTGCTCATTAAGAGATTTCCAATGATGGTAATTTCAATCAAAACTGATCTCTAGAATGAAAGTTATGAACTTTCGAAGTTATTGGGTTTTCGACCTCTATACCATAGACACGTGGCGTCCACGTGACACCTCATCACACTTTCCATATGACACGGCGACAACGTAGAAATGATGTGGCACTTGTCTAACTTGACACGGGGACAATCCGATCCACACAGGCATGCCATCGTTATCGCTCAAACCTTCTTTCGATACGCTCATCACTTACCTTCGACGAATATGGAATCAAAGAATATTCCCTTTCGATACCATTTGTTCGAAGTTATAAAGGCTTGATCAATTTCACTACTCCAAAATCATTGTATAGAGGAATATTCCCCTCTCCTCAATGGGCGATATTGTTGATGATTACAATTGCGTGAGACATCCTCCAGGACACTGACTGATTGAGTCGACCTAAGAGAAATCCCCTGAGACGGGTGTGTGGTTCCTATCTGAGACAGATCTGGAACATAGAGATGTCCTCCTCCTTACAGAGAGTTGAGAAGAACTCCAGATGATTCTCATGTCTAACATAGGTAGAAAGGAGATCTACTGATTTGGACGTGCTTGTGGCTAAGGACAAGGTGAACGTGTGAATTCCCATAGATTTGGGTGCATATTCATGAGACAAAGATGAAGATGATGTATTATCCTCCTCTGAGCAGAGAGTTGAGATGACGAACTCCAAAGGAATCTCCTATGTAACGTAGTGGGAAAGAATATCTGTTGAGTGGATGTGCATGTGGATGAGCACAAGTGAACATGATCCTAGTGGCTGAGCACTAGTGAGTGTGGTTCTCCTGTGAGACACAGTGAGATAGAGATATGGACATACCTATGGATGTTCCCCTAGTGGCTGAGCAATAGTGGGTGTATGAGATCCCTTGCTATATTGTTCAAGATTCAGACCTGCCTATAACCCTAATTGTAATGTAAAGGGTACATGTTGGCCCCACCTTAAGGTATTTGATTATTAATGTAAAAGATAATTAATCTGGTTAATATTAATTATATTGTGAGATAGAGAGGTCGGCCCTATTGTGCCAATAGACACTTCTGTTGACAGGTCAAGTCTAATATAAGTAAAGGTAAATTCCCCATTGAGGAATCATATCTTTTGTGTGAGTTTGGAAATTTTGGCAAGTACATATTCTTGGGAAAAGTGCCCACCTCTCTTGGGCGCTAGTCTTCTAGGGTTTGCAAGCACCCTCTTGTGTGCTAGGTTTTCTTGGTGGTGAAGGTCTTTCTCTTGAAGAATATAGCAAAGGATTTGGCTGGGTTTTCTTCCCTTGTTGAGAAGGGTTTCCTAGGATACTTCTTGTGTACTTGTGCATGGTGTTTCTTCTTGTGATCTTGGTTGCTACAACATAATTGGTTATGGTTTAAGTAAAATTCTAAAATGGAATGAACTTCATGATTAAACCTTGTCTATTGAAAAATCAACATGGTGTCAGAGCATAGGTCTTGAAGAACCCCTACACAAGCATTGAAAAAGCTAAACCATCCTCCTTCTGCAATTCCGTACGACCTCTAGGGTTTCTGCAGAAATCCGTACGACCCTCATTTAATTAGCCTTTTCATCCCTTTACAAGTGGACGTTGGAGCCAAAACTTGGATCAAGTTGTACGACCTTCCTCAATGCATCTCCAGATAACTTCAAAGTGAATTTCCAAAGATTTTGAGTTTTTGGCCCTAGGGTTTCTAAGGTGCCGAAATTTTCTACAACATCCTGATCTTAGGGTTTTTGCAACTTCTTGAAGAAATGTTTCAACTCAACAAGCATTCCCATGACACTCTCAAAGTTGATTGTTGGTAGTCATAAGCCCAAAAAAACTTAAGGTTACTAGTCCAACATAACCATTAGGTTTTCTAAGTCCAGTTGGCGAGAGTTTGAGAAGAAATCCGAACAAATGAAGAACAAAACTTTAGTAGAAGATAGGCTTGATGGAACACAAAACTTCAGCTCCTAGAAGTCAAGGCTTCAAGTAACTCTTGAAGAAGATGACCTTTTGGATGTGGTAACAAAAACCTTACCAAACACAACTACCGATGAAGAGAAGAATATGAGAAAGGAAGAAGATGTCAAGGCAAGAAAAATAATCATCTACTCAGTAAGAGATCATCTCTTACCTCATATTTCCAACCTGAAGACAACTTATGAAAAGTATGAAGCATTAAAAGAAAAGTTTGAAAGTGACAACTTCCTCAAAGATCTTACCTTGAAGAGCCAAATTCAAAGGACAAGATGATGAAAGGTGATACAGTTGCTACCTTCTTTATGAAGATGTCAGAGATTAAAGAATAGCTAGAAGCCATTGGAGAAATCATGTCCGACAGAGAATTTGTCTTATCCACTCTCAACAATCTTCCAAAACATTGGGAGCCCTTTCTTCAAAGTATCAGTGGAAGAGAAAGTCTACCAACCTTTGATTGTCTGTGGACAGACTGTACTCAAGAATAACTTAGACTTAGAAATAGAGGAGTGGAAGAATCCCTTGATGAAAATTATGCTCTTGCACTTCATACAAAGAAAGGAGGAATATTCAAAAGAAACTTTAGAAAAACATTCAGAGATGAGAGGTCTTCATTAAACTCAGGTCATAATCAGAGAAGAGATGTTTCATAAATTCAATGCTTCAGATGTGACAAATATGGACACTATGCAAGAAATTTTCCAACCAGGAAGAAGGGAAGACAATATGATTCTACCGATGACATTGATCCAAACCCACCTCAAAAGAATGAATATAAGAGAGAGGAGAAGTACTTACTCTAAAACAAACACAGAACTAAACATGACCACAAACCCAAGTAAATCATTTGATCTCTAATTTTTATAGTTGATTGCATTCTTAATAAGTGAAAGGGTATTTTCCCCAGTATGGCAGCCCTCAAGACCTGGATAATTATCCCTGGTACATGAGTCCAAACCTTATTGATTGATTATTATGCTGGTCAAGTAGACATAAAAGATCTAGCAAAGCAATCAAAAAAGACTTCCATCCTTTAGACTTCATAGAGAGTTACTTGACTCAGAGGGAGTAAAAAAAAAATGAAAAGAAGGAAGATATAATATCTTCTTCCCCTTAAACAGTTCAGAGGAAGACAAACAATATTCCAACAAATTCAGCCACTCCAATTGATATGACCAGATATATTATAGCAGGGCATAAAAGGCCCGCCTAGGGTCAACAAAACTCGGGAAGAAGGCAAAGAAACATACAAGTCCCTCAAGGGACATCCTGAGAAGCAAAAAAGTTTTTCAAAGTTGAACTTCAACCATGAGCCACTCCTTTGACTCTAAGACTCCTTGTCATGGAGAAGTAATAGGTGAAAAAGTATGGAAAAATTCCATAAACAGAAGAATACAAGTACGAGACATCATTCTGAGACCAGAAAGAAAATCTATGATGACTTCTAAATGGATCTATAAAATTGATGGAAGTATCGAGAAATACAAAACTATGGCCAGAAGATTCTCACAAGCAGAGGGAGTGAACCATGACGAGACATATTGATCCATTATACATATGCACTTTCATCTATACCACCATCCATGAGTTGGAAACTACATCAGATAGATGTATTCTTGAGAAGTTTGGGTTTCAGCAAAAGTGTTACTGATCCAAACCTATACTATTACATTGTTGGTGATGAGAGCCTGACTTTGATGACTTATTCAGGAAGCCGTGTTGTTGGATACAAGAAGGCCTCAACCTATGATTTTGAGATGAAGAATTTAGGTTTGATGCACTACTTCTTGGGAAAAGAAGTATAACAGAGGAATGATGAGATTTTCCTAAGCCAAGGAAAATATACAGTGAATATTAAAGAAGTTCAGTATGACATAATACAAATCCATGTCTACACAGATGATGATGGATTTGATGAAATAATAAGTGAAGATGATTCATATGTGATTTATCCACACGTGTATTGACAACTGATTGAATGATTGATGTATCTGGTTAAACACCAGACCTGATATATGCCATACATCGAATGTGCCTAGTCAATCCATGAGTCATCCGAGACAGACCCACTAGATAACAGTAAAGCATGTATTGAGATATATATGAGGCATAGTTGGATATGGCCTAAGATATGTCTCCAGTGGGAACTTGAGTTTGCAGGGATATGCCGATACAGATTGAGCAGAGAGTACAGTGGAATGAAAGACCACATCCGGTTGTTGTTTTACCGTGAAGGTTTCCATGGTTTCCTAGTCTAGCATGAAACAAAGCTCTGCGGTCTTGAGTACCACAAAAACAGAGTATATATCATTGAGTGTGCGAAGCAGTGTGGCTTCACAAGCTTCTGACAAATTTACTTGATCATGAGATGGATTCTATGATGATAACCAAAGCTGTGTGTAAAGCTCCTTGAGAACCCGATGTTTCATGATATATCAAAATACGTTGAGATAAAATATTATTATATTAGAGTCATGATGTAGAGGAAAATAGTACACATGCTATACCTTCCTACACATGAGAAGATTGTAGACATATTAACCAAATTATCTTGGTGAATGATACCTCTCTAGTTGAGAGGGAGTGTTGATGACTACATCCAAGACAAAGTTTGTAGTACTTCCATGTGAGACTTGGCCCGATGGAGAATGCCTCCCTAGCTGAGAGGGAGTGTTGATGATTACAACTGCCTGAGACATCCTCCAGGAAACTGACTGATTGAGTCGACCTAAGATAAATACCCTGAGACAGGTGTGTGGTTCCTATCTGAGACAGAGCTGGAATGTAGAGATGGCCTCCTGCTTACAGAGAGTTGAGAAGAAATCCAGATGATTCTCCCATGTAACGTAGGTAGAAAGGAGATCTTCTGATTTGGACGTGTCGGTGGATGATCACAAGGTGAACATGTGAATTCCCATAGAGCTGGGTGCATCATCATGAGACAGAGATGAAGACAATGTATTAGCCTCCTCTAAGCAGAGAGTTGAGATGATGAACTCCAAATGATGCTCCTGTGTAATGCATTGGGAAAGAAGATCTGTTGAGTGGACATGCCTGTGGATGAGCACAGGTGAACGTGATCCTAGTGGCTAAGCACTAGTGAGTGTGGCTCTCCTGTGAGACTCAGTGAGGTAGAGATATGGACATCCTTATGGATTTTCCCCTAGTGGATGAGCACTAGTGGGTGTATGAGATCCCTTTCTATATTGTTCGAGAGTCAAACCTTCCTGTAACCCTAATTGTAATGTAAAGGGTACAAGTCGGCCCCACCTTAAGGTATTTGATTATTAATGTAAAAGATAATTAATCTGGTTAATATTAATTATATTTTGAGATAGAGAGGTCGGCCCTGTTGTGCCAATAGACATTTCTGTTGACAAGTCAAGTCTAATATAAGTAAAGGTAAATTCCCCATTGAGGAATCATATCTTTTGTGTGAGTTTGGAAATTTTAGCAAGTACATCTTCTTGGGAAAAGTGCACACCTCTCTTGGGCGCTAGTCTTCTAGAGTTTGAAAGCACCCTCTTGTGTGCTAGGTTTTCTTGGTGGTGAAGGTCTTTCTCTTGAAGAATATAGAAAAGGATTTGGCTAGGTTTTCTTCCCCTGTTGAGAAGGCTTTCCTAGGATACTTCTTGTGTACTTGTGCATGGTGTTTCTTCTTGTGATCTTGGTTGTTGCAACATAATTGGTTATGGTTTAAGTAAAATGCTAAAATTGAATGAAATTAATGATTAAACCTTGTCTATTGAAAAATCAACAAACATAGATGCACATCACGATCTCCTGACCTGCGATTGAGATCTATTCAAGGTCTTAGGTTTACACGTCTTTACCCTGACGCTCCCAGTCAATGATCACTCTCCCTTCCTCTCATACTACTAAGTGGGAACCACTATGATCAACAACTGAGAATTTATCTCACCTGCTTTCCGATGAACAACCCACGCTGGATTGATTTCAGAGTCTCTCCTTCGGGGTTATTCCCATGACACATGAGATTTCCTTTTTAAAACTCCACTCAAAATAGTTTTTTTTCAGAATCTCTCATTCAAAATATTTCCTACCATGTTCGGGGAATCTCTTTGACACCTTAACTTCGAAAAACCCACCAATCAATGGTCACGATCTCTTCAGATCAATGGTTGTTGTTCTTCGCTGACTAACATAGGGATTGAAGGAGTCATAACTATATGTTATAAGGACTTAGCCATTTTTCAAGTTCTGCAAGACTTCGATTCTGATTTCGAAAACTCGAGATGATTCTATGACCATTATAAATTTTCAAACTTAAGGTTAAAGCCTCACATGATTCACATGATCTCCACACAGGAAAAACATAGAGTATTTGAATAGGTAACAATTCACCCTTAGTTGTTTTCATGATTTAACAAGGTAATAATAAACATCATAACATAGCTCATCTTAAAGTATTCAAAATAATAATTTAATTAGACATACTTTTTCTTAGATTCAAACATTCATACAAGTTATCATACGATTATTCCATCCATAAGCATTCATATAACTTCATTCACAGTAAGTTTCAATACAGATGAACACTTATCTGATAAAGAAATAATCCAATCCAATTGATTGAGAGAGGACGCATTTCCTCCCAACCTTAGGACTTGTTGTAGAGTCACTTCCTACAACATGCCACCCCCGTGACAAGCCATGATACCACCAACGAAATTGACTCAATAGGGTTCTGAGACTACGATGATCCAAGAAGGTTACTCTCCTTCTTTCTTTGATACAACAAAAGTTTCCACCTCCCACTAAGCTTCAGGTCTCTACAGGTTTATGAGGTGGTTTCTCAAATGTATTTCTTCTGCAGAAGGGAGTCCCTTCTCTGCTCAACAGTCCCTTAGTGACCTCCCCTTACCAATGTCAATTTCTATCCAGTAAGCACCAAGCTGCAACCCATTATTTCTCTAGTTTGGGGCTATGGGTCTTCCCTATTTAGGGTGATCATCAACAACTCAAACAAACTTCTTATTTTCTTCCAGAAAGCTATTCGTTTCTTTCTCAATCAACACATCCAAGATTCTACACTTGGTTTCTCCTCTCTGATCCTTTTCTGCTGTTGTATTCTTCTATATCTGGGTGAAATATTTGTTAGAGGGTCTCGCTTCCCATCCAATTAAACCCCCTTGTGTGTATATGATTATCATATTTTTCCATCCCGCGTGTGTTGCATTTTTCCTTCCCCGTTCTTCTTTTCCATCCCCTCAGAATCTATGCAGTGTCCTGCAGATGTAACCTGCAGTTTTCCCTTCATAATCTAAAGGGTCGGTTCCATGGTACATTCCCTGTCAGTTATTCAATTGGTCATTCTCTCTATGTATGGGCTAAATGTCGCAGTCATTACTACTCAACCACCTCTATGAACTTATCTTAATGGTCACATGGTCTCCTTCATCAATCTGGTGTGCTAGTAGGTGACATCATTATGTTTGCAACAATAGATTAGCTTGTTGTGCAAGCTTCCTATTTTCTTCATTGATGCATCTTAGCTCCACTTCACTCAACCATTCCATTAGTCCCGCTATCTCATCAACTTCCTCTGATGTATCATGGCCAATACTTATCAAGGTTATTCCCTCTCAGTCAACAATTTGGTGTTTGTATTAAATCAAAACACAATTACAATCTTGGGAGAAAAAAAGGTAATATATATATATATATATATATATATATATATATATAAAGCAATTGAAAGTAAAAATATTCTATGATGGACATGTATAATTCCTTGCTCAAAATTCTATGATGGACATGTATAATTCCTTCCTTTCTCAACATGGAGTTGACATGTGACATTTAAAAAAATATTAATTAATGACGAAAAAATATTTCAATGTCCAACATTATATAAAATATTTTTATATCAACTTTATATAGAGAGATAAAGTAATTTAACGTTAAAAAATATTCTATCGATAGGTTCTTTTTACTTGTATGAGGTAGATATGTAATTCCTTCAATGCTCAATATGGAGTTGAAATATGACATTTAAAAAGTAGTAATAGTAAAAATAGTCAAATTTATATATATATATAAAGAAATTGAAAGTAAAAAAAAAATTCTTATTTCGTCAATAGTTGCTTTCTACTTCCCAGTATGAGGTAGATGTGTAATTCCTTCCCTTCTCAACATGGAGTTGACACATGGCATATATATATATATA